>LR738710.1:942016205-942084512 GCA_902687465.1 Secale cereale
CCCCGAGTGAGAGGGTTGCTCTTCACTCAGAGTGTTTTGTGAAACTTTGGCATGTACATGATCGCAGCTAAGCCCTCGAGTGAGAGGGTTGCTCTTCAGTCAGAGTGTTTTGTAAAACTTAGGCGAGTACGGGATCACAGTTAAGCCCCCGAGTGAGAGGGTTTCTCTTCACTCAGAGTGTTATTGAAACATAGGTGAATCGGGTTCGCGGCTAAGCCCCCGAGTGAGAGGGTTGCCTTTCACTCGGAGTGTTTTTGAAACTTAGGCAAATCAGATTCGCAGCTAAGCCCCGAGTGAGAGGATTGCTCTTCGCTTTGAGTGTTGTTGAAACTTAGGTGAATCAGATTCGCGGCTAAGCCACCCACTGGGGGGTTTGAACACATGTGCTTTTGGAACAACAATCATTATGGTACTGCCAAAAAACTTGTCTTTGATAAGCAAACCGAAGGATTCTTATTACAACTCGTCCGTTCGAGTGTTTTAGGTATAAAAGCGGCAGAGCAGATCCACATTCCACGAGCGTGGCTCATCTATTTTCTTGGCCACGTTGTAGAGGTGATACGCCCCGTTGTGGAGCACTTTGGTGATGATGAAGGGGCCTTCCCAGGCTGGAGCGAGCTTGTGAGGTCGCTTTTGATGTACTCGGAGTACAAGATCTCCTTGCTGGAATGCTCGGCCTCTGACATTACGGGCGTGGAATCGACGCAAGTCTTGATGATATATGGTCGACCGGATCAGAGCCATCTCGCGCTCTTCTTCCAGGAGGTCGACCGCATCTTGGCGTGCCTGTTCAGCTTCAGCTTCTGAGAAGAGTTCCACCCGGGGAGCGTTGTGCAACAAATCACTCGGAAGTACAGCCTCGGCAGCATATACCATAAAGAAGGGAGTCCGATCACTTGACCGGTTCGTAGTTGTTCTCAGTCCCCACAAAACAGATGGGAACTCAGTCACCCAAGCTCCAGCGGAGTGCTTGAGATTGCGCATCAGTCATGGTTTCAGTCCTTGAAGGATCAAGCCATTCGCCCTTTCTGCCTGCCCATTCGACTGCCGATGCGCAACGGATGCGTAGTCGACTCGAGTGCCCTGGGAAGTGCAGTACGCCCTGAATTCATCTGAATCAAAGTTGGAGCCATTATCTGTGATAATGTTGTGCGGGACTCCATATCTGAATACCAGTTCTTTGATGAAACTGACGGCGGTGCTTCCACCGAGGTTCTTGATAGGCTTGGCTTCGATCCATTTGGTGAACTTGTCGACTGCCACAAGCAAATGAGAGAAACCGCTTCTGCCAGTCCTGAAGGGCCCAACCATGTCTAATCCCCAAATAGCAAACGGCCAGACCAACGGGATAGTCTTCAAGGCAGACGCAGGCTTGTGGGACATGTTCGAGTAGAACTGGCAGCCTTCACATTTGTCGACCATATCTTTCTCCATCTCATTTGCTCGCGTACAGTAGAAACCGGCTCGGTATGCATTGGCAACAATGGTCCGAGAGGGTGCATGGTGACCACAGGTCCCCGAGTGGATCTCATTCAAAATCATTCGACCTTCCTCCGGGGTAATATGCAATGCTGAGCGAATCCTGTGACACTTTCTCTGTAAAGCTGCCCTTGTATCACCGTGAAGGCTTTGGATCGACGGATGATTTGGCGAGCCTCATCTTCGACCTCTGGGAGTTCTAGCCTGAGCAGTTACGTGATATACGGAACTGTCCAGTCGGGAGTGATCACTAAAACCTCCATGATCAAGTCGACTACAGCTGGGACTTCGATCTCAATCGGGTTGGTTGCACTTATCGGTTGCGGGGGCTCTTCTGTGAAGGGATCTTCCTTGACTAATGGAGTATGGAGATATTCTAAGAACACATTCTAGGGATAGGTTTCCGAGTGGAACCTATATTCGCCAGAGCATCAACAAGTTGATTCTTGATTCTAGGCACGTGGTGGAGCTCCAACCCTTCAAACTTCTTCTCCAGCTTCCTCACTGCGCTGCAATAACCGGTCATCGCTGGGCTCCAGACATCCCACTCCTTCATCACTTGATTGACCACTAAGTCTGAGTCGCCATATACCATCAGGCGACGGACGCCGAGTGAGATGGCCATACGCAACCCATACAAAAGTGCCTCATACTCAGCTTCATTGTTCGAAGAATCAAAGTGAATTTGGAGGACATAGCTGAGCTTGTCACCTTTGGGGACACCAAAACCACACCTGCACTAGACCCATTCAGCATCTTCGATCCATCAAAAAACATAGTCCAATGATCTGACTGAACTTGAGTCAGTTGTTCTTGTTCATTCCACTCGGCAACGATATCTGCTATTGCCTGAGACTTGATTGCTTTCTTTGCTTCGAACTTGATATCTAACGGAAGGAGTTCAATCGCCCATTTAGCCACTCGACCGGTTGCCTCTCGATTGTTCAGAATTTCAGATAACAGAGCGTCGCTGATGACTGAAATTGAGTGATCTGAGAAGTAATGCACAACTTTCTTGGCGGTCAAGTAGATCCCATACACAAGCTTCTGATAATGCGGACATCTATGCTTAGATGGAGTCAAGACTTCAGAAATGTAGTAGACTGGGCGTTGAACTTTGTAGGCCTTGCCTTCTTCTTCTCGGTCGACCTTGAGCACTGTGCTGACAACTTGTCCAGTGGTCGTGATATATAATAACAGAGGTTCTTTGCTGACTGGGCCAGCAAGCACCGGCTGGGTGGAAAGTAGGGCTTTGAGCTCTTCAAACGCTGCTTCAGCTTCAGGATTCCACTCGAACTTGTCAGACTTTTTCATCAGTCAGTAAAAGAGGTAATGCCTTTTCACCAATACGTGAGATGAATCGACTCAATGCAGCCAAACAACCATTAAGCTTTTGAACGTCGTGCACATGCACGGGGCGTTTCATTTGCAGGATTGTGCTGACCTTTTCTAGGTTTGTGTCGATTCCTTTTTCGGAAACGATAAATCCGAGTAACTTTTCGCCTGGGACTCTGAATGTGCACTTCGACGGGTTGAGCTTGATATCGTAACTTCTCAAGTTTTCAAATGTTTCGGCGAGGTCAGTCAGTAGGTCGGAACCTTTACGTGACTTGACCACGATGTCGTCCATGTATGCTTCCACATTCTGACTGATTTGTTTGATCAGACACTTCTGAATCATGCGCATAAACATGGCGCCAGCATTCTTGAGGCCAAAAGGCATGGTAACATAGCAAAAACACCCAAATGGGGTGATGAAGGCTGTTTTTATTTCGTCGGTTCCAAACAGTCGGATCTGGTGGTACCCAGAATATGCATCCAGAAAAGACAAACGCTCACACCCCGCAGTCGAGTCGACAATTTGATCGATGCGGGGGAGAGGGAAGTGATCTTTCAGGCAGGCCCGATTGATATGTTTGAAATCGATGCACATGCGGAGTGACTTGTCCTTCTTGGGGACCATGACAACATTGGCGAGCCACTCGGAGTGGTATATCTCGCGGATGAACTCAGCTGCCAGAAGCCGAGCCACCTCTTCGCCAATTGTCTTTCTGTCGGGACCCCGATCCTAAGTCACACCGATCTAGCATGTAACATATCATATCACTTTGCGGCCGCACGCACGGCATCCCCACAGGTGCCACCTTACCTGTCCCGGGACCGTCTACGTATTTTGGCTCACGTGTATGATAGTGTCGCTAGCATCCATATGACAGAGAACCCGAGCCGACATGACTAGTTGTAAACCAAAAGTAGCGCTAAATTACAGGACAAGCATACATGACCCAACAACGAACGTGTCAGTCATTAACGTATGAACCTAAGTCGTAGCAAGCTATAAGGACTTAAAGGAACAACGCGTGACCTTTCCCTGAAGGGACAGACACAGGAACGGAGAAGGACACATCCCGGCCAACCTAAGTGTTCCGGAGCAGTAGCAAGCTACCAAGGCTCAGTGGAAGCACTAGGAGGCATTTCCCCATAAGATAGGCTACCAAGGGTAAACAACTAGGTGTCGGATCCCACACATAGCAATACATGTTACATGTACGCATAACATGCACGCATGTGTTGTACAACATGGCATCACAATATAACTCAACAACTCATATAGATAAAGGCCCAGAAGAGCCATCATAGCATTTATTACAAGCAGTGGGTCTCATGACCCAGCATACAGAGCATACAGGCAACGGAAGCATAAACATGTATGATTACAGACATCTGAAAAGGAAGAAGGCTATCAAGCCTGACAGTCTACAAGACCCTCCCAAGGGTACAAGATCGTAGCTGAGGTAACAAGCTAAACGTCGAAGTCCACGCGGAACCACTCGTGAGACTGAAGTCTCTCTGCAAAACATAAATTAAGAAAACGTGAGTACAAAGGTACTCAGCAAGACTTACATTAGAACTAGCTACATATGCATCATTATCAACAAAGGGGGTTGTGGGGTTTTACTGCAGCAAGCCAGCTTTGACTCAGTGGCTAACCTATACTATGACTGCAAGTAACTCTTTTGAGGTGGCGCACACGAGTCCACATATTCACCATATCAATACACCACTATGGATCCGCTCCCGTCTCCCTACGAGAAGGCCATCCATAACACTCACGCTTACCTTGCGTATTTTAGAGTATCCACTTTCACTTGTCTATGAACTGTACAGGCAACTCAGAAGTCCTTTACCGCGGACACGGCTATTCGAATAGATCATTTATATCGCTGTGCAGGGGTGTACATCTTCACACACGCTCTCACCACTTATCGCCGTTTACACGACATGTACTCGGCAACCTTCAAGAGGACGCCCAGCGGGGATGTCGGCCATGACATGACTAACCATGCAAGTCTCTAGCCCAGGTTTATTGCCTATTCGGGTTCCATCCGCAAGGCGATCCGGCCGGGGTGTCGCTCACGGCCCCAAACGATGTGAGCAGGGTTCCCGAGACACCAAACGGGTGACTCGGTACACCGTGCCACGGTGTATCTACCGCGTCATAGCCCACCCCTAGGGTCAGCGCTGCGCACGGCCTCCAACACATATCCTACAAACACCAAAAACTAGTTGCAACTCCTGGATAGAGATCAAGGCGATTAACAAGTCGAGAGGGGCACTTAAGCATTCCAATGCGTGGTAGTAGCTGTTCATGGATCACAAACAGAGAACTCAGTTCCTGAGGACAGTTTCAATGAGACAATCCACCATGTACTCCTACAGGGCCTCTCGCCGCTACCTTTACCAAATCGTGTTCACACACTTAGCTCACACAGTAGGACATGTTCAACACCATTCCAATTCATCCCCGATGAATCAGACCTAACACAACTCTAAGAAATAGCAGGCATAACAAGCAAGCATGAATGAGTAGACACATCGTGGCTCAAACAACTCCTACTCATGCTAGTGGGTTTCAACTATTTACTATGGCAATGACAAGTCATGCAGAGGAAAGGGGTTCAACTACCGCAGTAGATAACAGTTGAAGCGTTGTTTTCCTAATGCAGTAAAAGAGAGCAGAAGCGAGAGAGTGGGGTTGTATCGGAATGAACAAGGTTTTTTTTTTGCTTTCCTGGCACTTCTGAAGATAGTATAGCTCTTCATCGGTGTCATCAAACTCATCGTCGGAACACGTCTATCGAGAGGGAACAAACACCGGCAAACAAGAAGGAACATAATCAATGCAATGCAACAATATGATGCATGATCATGACATGGCAAAATGTTGTAATTTGAGCTAACGCAGCTGGCAACAATTTAATTGAAGTTGATTTGAGCCCAAGGTTCAAATTCAAACTCCACATAAGAAATTTAAATTGCCATTTATTCAAATTGTTATATACAGTGGTTGTAGGTCGTTCAAACATGCATGAAAATGCCATAAACAGATTCTTTGGATTTTTCTGATAATTATATATATATAAATTATTTCATTCTGAGCTACGGTTGAATTTCTATGATTTTTAGAAGTTTAAACCATTTTTTGAAATAAATAAATCAGTTAAGATTTATTTAAATTCCAGAAATAGCTATTGCGTCAGCATTGACATCGGTGTGACATCAGTAGGTCAACGGGCTGGACCAAGTCAAACATGACCTGTAGGGCCCACCGGTCAGTGACACAGAGTCAGCTACAGAGGCTGACACGTGGGACCCGGGCAATGCTGACGTGGCCAAGTCAAAGGTGACAGGTGGGTGACGGTGGCATGGACTAGGGGGTACTCACCACGTCGTCTCCCGACCAGCTGGATCGGGCCGAGGACCCCCAAGGCGGTTTACTCATGGGCCACTTCGGGCAGGCCATGCCGCATACAAAGAGGTTTCCACAAGACTTAGTGCACAAGACCTAAATCCTAGGCCTCTGGTGCATATATAAACCGAGGCCAGGGTATTCAATATTACATTACACTAGCAAAAGGGCCCGTGCGTTGCAACGGGTATGAAATAATAAAAATATGGGCCGCAATCTTAAGACTGAGGAATTTCAAATTCTAGACTTGACATTGATGCTTGTATTTTTCTAGATTTATTCCAGGTCTTTTGGCAATGTGTGTTCAGCAGGAGCTAGACGTTCCCATCGACTACATAGGCGTCTATTGTGACTTCCTCAATCTTAAAATGATGTGCCGGTTTAGTCTATCAAAAGTGCTCATAGCTATAGAATGTGTGTGCCTGCGTTCATAAGAACGAATATATATTCGTACGTACGAGCGCCTGCGTTTGTACTATGTTTTAAAAAGGAAATAATAAAAACGCGAACACATGTGCTTGCTAAAACCGTATACAGCACTACTATAGGAAATTATTTTTTACCTTATAAATAAAGAGTAGAGCAAAAATTGTTGAAGAACATCTAGAAGGTATGTCATCTCATTCATATTTCACACTACATGTTTTCTTTGATTTTCTTACACTACAACTGATTTTAACAATGAGTGTGCCCAGTACTATTATGTGAGAAACAATATCTGAATACTATATGCACTTCTACAGCATAGACATGAAAAAAAAAAATCAAATCGAGCTATCGGCAAGGGAAAAGCCATATACATCGCATTAGTTTTGAGCAGCAACCAGCCAGCACGCACGCCAACCGGCCAGGCCGTCCCACCTAAGGCCCAGCCAACCCCATAACCCTAGCTCGCAGCCCCATCACCACTTCCTCACCTCCTGCCTCAATAATGATCTTCAAGTGCAAATGGCAGCTAAAGAGATCAACGTGAAGCTGACATCTTCCAAATTAATGGAAACTTATCAGTACAACATGAAGCACCTACTGAACCTTATAAAAAAAACTTATGAATTTAATTCACCTAAGTTTAACTCTACATGAAAACTAAATTGAGCGAGAGTTTGCGTGTAAAGCAACATTTCCAAGTTGTAAACATAAAGCCAGATCCTCTTATTTCAATTTCCAGGTTGAAGCTAATAGATTTTAGACTTTGATTCATACCATCCAATTGTGAAATTATTGACTTTGTAGTTGTGGCCACATCCTCTTATTTCGATATAATTGCCGGCACTACACCACCTAAGTTTAACTCTACATGAAAACTAAATTGAGCGAGAGTTTTTGTGTAAAGCAACATTTCCAACTTGTAAACATAAAGCCAGATCCTCTTATTTCAATTTCCAGGTTGAAGCTAATAGATTTTAGACTTTGATTCATACCATCCAATTGTGAAATTATTGACTTTGTAGTTGTGGCCACATCCTCTTATTTCGATATAATTGCCGGCACTACACCACCGGCGAGCAAAAAATGCAGACGAAAAAATGAGTAGCATAAGGGATTCGACCGCTCCACCTCCACTTTGTAAAACTGCTGTGCTAGCCATCACACCTAAATGCGGACTTCATGCAAGAAGCGGGCATCGGCTCCTTACAAAGAAAACATACAGTGCTCATCTTCTCCAACGAGTAAACGACAGAGCTCGGATGTGATGCCGGCGAGCAAACGTGGCGGCCACTGCGGCTAGAAGACAGCGACGGGCGTGCGGATTTCATGGATGCGTGGGGGCGAGTGGCTGAGGCAAGGGTGCGAGCAAAGTGCTCGGGTGCGTGGGAACTCGAGGTCGAGCAGGAGGCACGGCGAGGCGGCGGCTTCTGCAGCAGCAGAGCAACGGCGGGCGTGAAGAAACGGTCCAGGGTGCCGCGCGCGAGTGCGATGTGGGCTCTGCTGGGAGAAGCCAGGAACCGTGGCGAGGCAGAGCCGCCGCCCAACCTTCATGGCAGCCGCCGCTTGAACCTCGCATGTCGCCGCCCACGAAGCCGCTCGTCCCTTCGGAACCGCCAGATCCACCCGCCTCCGCTCCATTCCCGGTGCCGGCCCTTGCGAGCCCTTCCCCTCGTCCTCCTGATCGAGCCTAGCCGCCATGGACGGCCGCTGCGTCCGCGTTGACTCCGGGCGAGCGTGCGTCTGACGCATATGGACCTGCCTCCCCGCCGTGGCTGTAGCCATCTGCCGGCAAGGGCGCCACCCCTCAACTTCTCCTGCCCGGCCCGCCCCTCTACTCTGGATAAGAGGCATGGTCTTTTTTTTAAAACGAAACGTTTTTTGACATCCAGTAAATGAGGGATTGCGGGTTCAAATACTGAAAAGCAAAAGGTTTTTTTTGAAAAACAACCATGATGGTGAACCCGACAGACTCAATCCGTGCTTTATTATTAGGTAAATATTAGGAAAAATACCTGTGCGTTGCAACAGAAGAAAAAAAATACTATCTCTCTAAGAATGAATCAAGACACTTCACTCGGGTCCATGTTCTCTATTTTAACATAGCAAATCATCAATTGCGTCACTTATCCTCCCTCCCATTCCCCCCCTCCCTTATGTATGAATGTCATTGCATTGCTTTAAGATCTAAAGTAACACTGAAATACTATTATCCACAATATTCTCATGATATGCAGAAGTAATAATATTTCAGAGACTTCATAACAAGAACAGACACAATGCAAGTCAATCAATGCAAACACAGAGCTAGTTTCCATCACTAATTTTCATATACCTTTGCGTCCACCAAGGTGTTTTTGGATCAATCTGCTCGATGGAGTGCTATGAAGCTTGAGGTTTGTCTGCACTGCCTGCCCCTGGAACAGCGCCCTCAGCACAAATCTGGTCATTAACCCGTGCATCTACATGGGCTAGCTTCTAAACAATACTTTAATTAAAATACTTTTGGTAGACAATTGGTGTTTGCGACCCATGGAAAATATATAAAATGCATGAATGATGAACACGCAGACTGAGGAATAATATCTTGAAAGTTTATCTATTTCACACATAGTAGTTTGTGTTTTCCCATTTGAAAATGTTTATATTTCCCTTTACAACAAATGCAAAAAGGAAAACGAGAATGAATTTCCTACTTTGTGTTGTTCTCCCTCCAGACTCCACTTGCTAACACCACCAATAGAGTAGTGCTTTCATCGTCTTTGACTTGTCACGGAAGATTCTTTATTGTTTTCTCATAAGTAATGTGTGCTCTTTTGCTCATGGTAGCAGTCTTGATTAGTTAGCACCCGTAGCATTTCATCAGATGTAAATATAAGGGTATGCCAGAACATTGCTTGTCAGATTATCCATTCATTTCTTCTCATCCAACATGCATCAAGAAAGTGAGCCAAAACTGGGAACTAAAGGTGCATGTAGTGACTTAGTAATGCACATAGATAGACATATAAAATGTGGCAAACTAACCAGGAGGAACTCTTTGCCTCTTATAAATGAAATAACAACTTGGTTCAGGTAGAAAATGAAATACTCCCTCTGTCCCAAAATAAATGTCACGGAATTAGTACAACTTCAGTGCAAAGTTGTACTAAGTTAACGACACTTATTTTGGAACGGAGGTAGTAGTAAGTTACCTGAGATAATGTACCTACGATTAAATGATTAAATGACCTGACAAAAGGGCTCCCTCTGTAGTAATCATTCTGCAGAAACTATGAGTTCCTTGCTTTGAAGCACCTAACTGCAGTTTTGTAGTAAATGTGTGAAAAGTAAAATCATGCTAAAATACATGATATATGTCAGCAAATACACACTTTTTTCATGCATATGTTTAGTAGAACTAAATCAACATATATAAACGGCAGGCATTACATCCATCAGAGTCCAAGGCCCTTTTTGGTGTCTTCAAATGCTGCAGCCACTACTACCGGTTGGCTGGAACAATTGCTGATTTTTAATGACTCCCTCCATCTTAATCTTTCAGTATAACTACAATTGATTAAGAGCTCCTAGCTGTAAAGAACCTAACTACAGTTTTTTAAATAAATGTCTGAAAAGTAAAATCATACTAAAATGGATGATATATGTTGCAAATATGAAGTATAAAAAGAAAGTTAATAATATACCATACAGTAATATGATTAAACTCTGCAGATCTGAACATGCAGGCTTTAGCATCAGGGATTATAGCTTTGGCAGTGAGTTTCTCCTTCGAGCACACAAACATTGTGATGTATCTCTTTGTACAGACCTCAACATGAGAATCTTGTGAACTTATTTCCATGTATCTCTTTTGATTTTCTCAGGCAGCAAGAAGAAAATGGGGAATACGCGAAATACACAGTTTTATGTGTGGAAAATACCCGAGAGCACAACCAAGACACGCCCCTCAAATTTTTTGCTCAGATATTACTCTGCTCAACTCCTTCACCGGGTCCAGTGAAACATCAACCTAAAACAACAATTACAACCAGTAAACCAAATGCTTGATACTTTATTATTCAGAAAACACACGAAAGGCCAAGGGTGGAAACAGTTTGACAGAGCACATAGGTAGAACCGAGAGGGTGGAAGAAATTAGTAGTTAGTACCTTGGGGAGATTAGGCATTGGTCCACTGACGAACAGCAAAACATTGGGCAAGTCTGAAACCACATTAACATAGCAAATCAGAATAGAAAACACGATTTTGGATGAGGATGGTTTTGTACCTGCACATGTGCGAAGGGACCCGCGAGATCAGGCTACGCGCGGTCCAGCAGCGTGTCCTCCTCGTCCTCGGTCGCCTCCGTCTCCTCCTCCTCCTCCTCCTCCTCGTCCTCCGGCTCGGCGGCGGCGACGGGGTCGTCCACCGCTGCTCGGGCTCCATCAGCGCGGCTCAAGCGGCGAGGCAGCGGGGCATGGCAGGCTACGGTTAGGGTTGCGTGCGGGAGCTGCGCTTGGGGGCGGAGTCGCGGCAAAGGGTCGTGAGGCAGATGCGGCGGCGCCCGTGGCAGGAGGTGGCGATAGAGATTGGGAGGCACGGGGTGGGTTATTTTTCTTAACTCGCCCGTACCGGTTCGACTTCATTTTTTATTATTTCAAGGACTGCGGGTTCTATATCTTGAAAACAGGAGGTTTTTTTTGCAAAAAGTGCGTGACGGTGAACCCGACCGACTCCAATGAAACGGTTTTTTTAGTACCACCTCGCGTATATGTTTTTAATTCGAAGTGAAAGCGTAAACTCGCGGGAAGAAGCGTATTGTGACGGTGAACCCGACGGACTCGTTCCGTGCTTTATTATTAGGTATAGATTACATCTCATATTCATTTTTACAATCTCGTGGTAGATACATATACTATGTACTACACCCATATGAATACAATCAAAAGCAACATGTAGGGTATTACCTCCATAGAGAGGGCCCGAAGCTGGGTAAAATCCCCTACTACGAGATACGCCGGATATAGAATCAACATTGGTGTTTTCATTGAGAGCCTGCTAAGTGATCGTCGCGGTTTAATGGGAACAAAAATCTACAATCAGGTGATGTTTTTTCAACTAGATCGGTATTGTACAAGTTGATTTGTTTGGGAAGAATTCTCGCCGTCTCCTCTTGTGTTTTGTTTGCAGATTAGTCAAAGTCGCAGACAGTTCTCCGGATACGGTCAAACCAATGCGATGCGAGTTGCTAGATCCAATTTAATATCACGCCCGACAGTTTGACGGCGGCAACTGCTGATGTGCCGCCCTAGGCGGACGTTTACAGGGACAAGTTCCCGGCGGCGACACCAAAGCCACAAACGAATCACCACGTAAAACTGCCCAAGCTAAAAGTACCCAACTTGATTTTGTTTTCTGTACTACTCCCTCCGTTCCTAAATATTTGTCTTTCTAGACATTTCAAATGGACTACAACATACGGATGTATGTAAACATATGTTAGAGTGTAGATTCACTCATTTTGCTTTGTATGTAGTCACTTGTTGAAATGTCTAGAAAGACAAATATTTAGGAACGGAGGGAGCAGTACTTTCTCGTGTACTAGAAGTTGAGACCAATTTAGTTTTAGTACTAGTTCTGTTACTTGCTAAATGGCCTGCTCACGTGCCATAATATAATCTGATATTTTCCAGTCAGATCGGTTTTATATAAATCATGTTTTTCTTGGCTGCCGAATCGTGCTATTCTGTTTGCACTCAGACCAGGATCAAGAAAATTTTAACAACGGTGGTTGTACCTGTCGCCTATGTTGGATCCGAACTATGATGTCCCTGAAGAAACACGCGCATGCAGCAGCAACCTAGAGTTGCAGGTTCGTTATGCTGATCTGACTGGTGGCGATCTACCAAGGAGAACATGTTGACTGTTGAGACGTGCACATGGAACGATCAAAATTCTTTCCTCTTTTTAATTCGGCACCTACTAATTTATTGAAAAAGGCGTAGGCCAAAAGTACTCCTAACCCTAACTGCTAGTTTTGCGGCACGGTCTCTTTAGGGCCAGTTCTTTTGGTAGCTTCTAGAATAAACTGCAATAAGCTGTCCCTTACCCAGCTTATTCTGAAAGCCCAACCAAATTTATTTTTTGAGAAGCCTAGTAGTTAAGACTTGCCTAGTAGGCTTCTAAAAAAATTAGTTGGGCTTTTAGAATAAGCTGGGTACGAGACATCTTATTCTGGAAGCCTAAAAAAGCTAGCAAAAGAGCTGGCCCTTAATCTGGTTGGCCAATACTAGTAGTTCAACTGGTGCTAGTGCTGCACGTTTTGGTTAATCGTGTTGTAAAAATCGAAGCTATCTGATTCTCGGTATTACTTAAAATACGGATCAGTTCTGCTTGTTTTCGTCTGCGGCGGTCGTCGCTACTAAATGGCATCACGAGATGCTTTCGAGAATGATGGCCAGAATTCATCACACTGGGAATATAAAGCATTGCTAGATTACCGAGTGATTCCCTAAGACACCTAGAGTCATAATAATAGCTCCAACATATATGTTGAGGCAATGGAGTACCTCAACACACCAACTAGTGTGGTTAATCTGGCCTAAAAGGACATCAGGAATGGAAAGGATGGATTTGCAAATGCATCAGATCGTTTAGAAACCTGGGATGACTCGGACAGCATAACTTTTGAGATTCATGCACAAGATAGCATAACCACTCAACATCATAATGTTAAGGTTCCGAGACCAACTGTTAACACAGGGAAGTACGAGAAACTGAATTGACAGTTGAATCCACCATTAACATGATCCTGATAAATAGAATGAGAATCCTAGTTCTTAATCTCCGTAGAGAAGAAGATGGTGACTCAGATCAAAATGACATAAGGTAAAGGAGTAAAAAGAGCCTTACGTCCCTTCCACAATCAATTCCCTTATATAACTAAAGAATTTCTAGACTCAACTTCGACCAGTTTGGCTTGGTAGTCCTACAGGCAGTCAGGCTCTGATACCAAAGCTGTCAGGACCTCGATCCTAAGTCAGACAGATCTAGCATGTAAATCATCATATCAGTTTGCGGCCTCACGCACGGCATCCCCACAAGTGCCACCTTACCTGGCCCGGGACCATTTGCGTATTTTCGCTCGCGTATATGATAGTGTCGCTAGCATCCATATGACAGAGAACCTGAGCCGACATGACTAGTTGTAAACCAAAAGTGGTGCTAAATTACAGGGACATGCATACATGACCCAGCAACGAACGTGTCGGTCATCAATGTATGAACCCAAGTCATAGCAAGCTACAAGGACTTAAAGGAACAACGCCTGACATTTCCTTGAAGGGACAGACATAGGAACGAAGAACAACACATGTCGGCCAGCCTAAGTGTTCCGAAGCAGTAGCAAGCTACCAAGGCTCAGTGGAAGCACTTGGAGGCATTTCCCCATAAGATAGGCTACCAAGGGTAAACAACTATGTGTCGGATCCCACACAAAGCAATACATGTTACACGTACGCATAACATGCAAGTATGTGTTGTACAACATGGCATCACAATATAACTTAACTTAACAACTCATATAGATAAAGGCCCAGAAGAACCATCATAACATTTATTACAAGCAGTGGGTCTCATGACCCAGCATACAGAGCATACATGCAACAGAAGCATAAACATATCTGAGTACAGACATCTGAAAAGGAAGAAGGCTATCAAGCCTGACTATCTACAAGACCCTCCCAAGGGTACAAGATCGTAGCTGAGGTAATAAGCTAAACGTCGAAGTCCACGCGGAACCACTAGTGAGACTGAAGTCTCTCTACAAACATAAATTAAGCAAACATGAGTATAAAGGTACTCAGCAAGACTTACATCAGAACTAGCTACATATGCATCATTGTCAACAAAGGGGGTTGTGGGGTTTAACTGCAGCAAGCCAACATTGACTCAGTGGCTAACCTATACTATGACTACAAGTAACACTTTTGAGGTGGCGCACACGAGTCCACATATTCACCATATCAATACACCACTATGGATCCGCTCCCGTCTCCCTACGAGAAGGCCATCCATAGCACTCACGCATATCTTGTGCATTTTATAGTATCCACATTCACTTGTCTATGAACTGTACAGGCAACTCAGAAGTCCTTTACCGCGGACATGTATATTCGAATAGATCATTTATAACTCTGCAGGGGTGTACTTCTTCACACACGCTCTCACCACTTATCGCTGTTTACACGACATGAACTCGGCAACCTTCAAGCGGAAGCCAGCGAGGGTGTTGGCCCCGACCTGACTAACCACGCAAGTCTCTAGCCCAGGTTTATCGCCTATTCGGGTTCCATCCGCAAGGAGATCCGGCCGGGGTGTCGCTCATGGCCCCAAACAATGTGAGCAGGGTTCCCGAGACACCAAACGGGCGACTCGGTACACGGTGCCACGGTGTATCTACCACGTCATAGCCCACCCCTAGGGTCAGCGCTTCGCGCGGCCTCCAACACATATCCTACAAACACTAAAAACTAGTTGCAACTCCTGGACAGAGATCAAGGCGAGTAATAAGTGGAGAGGGGCACTTAAGCATTCCAATGCGTGGTAGTAGCTGTTCATGGATCACAAACACAAAACTCAGTTCCTGAGGATGGTTTCAATGAGACAATCCACCATGTACTCCTACATGTCCTCTCACCGCTACCTTTACCAAATCGTGTTCACACACAGTAGGACATGTTCATCACCATTCGAATCCATCCCCGATGAATCAGACCTGACACAAATCTAAGCAATAGCAGGCATAACAAGCAAGCATGAATGAGTAGACACATCATGGCTCAAACAACTCCTACTCATGCTAGTGGGTTTCAACTATTTACTGTGGCAATGACAGGTCATGCAGAGGAAAGGGGTTCAACTACCGCAGTAGGTAACAGTTGAAGCGTTGTTGTCCTAATGCAGTAAAAGAGAGCAGAAGCGAGAGAGTGGGTTGTACGGAATAAACAAGGTTTTTTTTGCTTGCCTAGCACTTCTGAAGATAGTATAGCTCTTCATCGGTGTCATCGAACTCATCGTCGGAACACGTCTATCGAGAGGGGACAAACACCAGCAAACAAGAGGGAACACAATCAATGCAATGCAACAATATGATGCATGATCATGACATGGAAAAATACTTTGATTTGAGCTAACGCAGCTAGCAACAATTTAATTGAAGTTGATTTGAGCATAAGGTTCAAATTTAAACTCCACATAAGACATTGAAAATGCCATTTATTTAAATTTTCATATACAGTGGCTGTAGGTTGTTCAAACATGCATGAAAATGCCATAAATAGATTCTTTGGATTTTTCTGATAATTTTTCAGATATAAATTATTTCATTCTGAGCTACGGTTTAATTTCTATGATTTATAAAAGTTTAAACCATTTTCTGAAATAAATATATCATTTAAGATTTATTTAAATTCCACAAATAGATACTGCATCAGCATGACATCGGTATGACATCATTAGGTCAATGGGCTGGACCAAGTCAAACCTGACCTGTAGGGCCCACCGGTCAGTGACACAGAGTCAGCTACAAAGGCTCACACATGGGACCCAGTCAATGCTGACGTGGCCAAGTCAAAGGTGACGGGAGGGGCCTCTGAGATTAGTACTAATCTAACAGAGAAGTTAAACTAATTAATTTAGGCACTGGGGGCCACATGGCAGTGGCACTAGGGGGTTATTACCGGGGTGTTTAGGTCCTAATTAAGTGCCCACGTCGGCGGCTAACCGCCGGTGACACATAGTCGTGGCAGCGTCGTTGGTCTCGGTGATTCCGGCGACGAGAGGGGGCGGGGTTGGGCTCTACGACTGCGGAGTGACGAGACGCGTCGGGTGGTGGCCGTGGGCGGTGCCGGGGCGGACTACGGCAAAGACGGCAAAGACGACAGCGGCGGCCGAAGAACGGCTATGCGCGGGCGCTATGCTGCAGCTCGAGGGCAAGCGAACGGAGGCTTTAGGCAGCACCTAATGGGCAGCAGGAGCATGCCGGAGCAACTAGTAGGAGTGTAGGGGCTCAGGGGCACGGAGCTCGCCGGCCATGGGGGACAGTGGCTTCGGGTGCTCGCGGGGCAGCGGCTACGGGGCGTGCGTGAAGGAAAAGGCAGAGGGAAGAGGTTCAGTGGCTCACGGCGAGTCATCCGGTGCAGATGGCGGGGCCGGGGCGGTGTCGGATCGAGCGGGGCGGCGAGGCGGATCTCCGGCGACCCGAGGAGGATGAAGGCGTCAGGGACGATGCTTCGAGGCATCCAGCACCGCGTGGCTCGGCGGAGAGGACTAGGGCGATGAGGCGGAGCTTATGGACTGCTCAAGGGGATGAGGGAGAGGCGATGGCCGCGGTGGTGCTAGTCGGCGGTGGCGGGCGCCTTTGGTGAGGTGGGGAACGGCGAGGGAGGGGCAGGGGGAAGAATTAGCGATTCGGAGGGATTGGGACGGCACCGAGGAAGTCGGCCACACATCCAAGGGCTCGTCGGCAAGCAGGAGGTGGCGCGGAATGTGCTTTCGTGCGTCGGCCATGTGCGTGCTGTCCTCCTGGCGCCGTCGAGAAGATGACTGGCAGGGCCAGTGAGCTGGGCCGGCACATTGCCAGGCAAGGTAAGTGGCCCAGGTAGGTGTTCTCTCTCTATTTTTCTAAATTGTTTATGTTTCCTATTTTCTTTATCTCTGTTTTGATTTGATTTTCAACCCAAATCATTTTTTGAGGTTCTGTAAATTGTTGTATCAACTAGTGACATTAATATAGAGCCCCACAAAAATTTCCAAAATTATTGGACATGTATTTCTTTTATAACAGAAATAAATCCAATTCAAATATATTAACGATTTAAATCCAGTGCCCAAAATATTCCACAAAAATGCTCACATTTTTGGTTTGGACTCAAAGCCTTGCCAAAATTATCAAACGTTGATGAAAGCACTTTGGGTTCATTGAATACATTTTTTTAACTGGACCTATTTGGATTTCAAAGTGTTAGGGTTTGATCACCCTCCCCCCTCAAGTTTCAAATAAATTTAGACATGATGCAAGGATGCTTATGCAACTATTTGCAAGCAAATTCAAGGGCTGTGACACTTTCTCTTCTCCGCGGCGGACCGAAGGAGGTGCTCTTTGATAGTTTTTGCTTTAGGGTCGACTCGCAAACGGTGTTTAGCTAGTCCCCTGGTACACCAGGCATATCGGATGGTTTCCATGAAAAGATGTCCCAATGCTCATGGAGGAACTGGATGAGCGCTTCTTCCTATTTGCTGTCCAATGTTGTTGAGATGTGAGTCGGAGCGGCTTTGGGGTCAGTCGGATAAATATGCACAGGCTTCGTTTCTCCGGCCGACTGAAACACAGACTCCGAAGCAGGCTTCTTGGCTCGCAACAAATCACTTGGATCTGCGTTCTTCTGGTACTCTTCCATGTCCACTACCGCCATCTTCTCATCAGCAGTTTTTGAGCCCTTCTGGAAACACTCTTATGCTTTTTGCCGATCTCCAGTGACTGTGATCACGCCCTTGGGGCCTCGCATCTTTATCTTGAGGTACACATAACATGGTCGAGCCATAAAACGGGCATAGGCAGGCCTGCCCAGAATAGCATGGTAAGCACTGTGGAAATCCACTACTTCGAACGTCAATTTTTCCTTGCGATAATTGGTCGAATCACCGAAAACTACGTCAAGAGTGATCTGACCGAGTGAGTCGGCTTTCTTCCCGCGGATGACTCCATGGAACCTCATGTTGCTCTCACTCAGTTTGGACATCGGAATGCCCATCCCACAAAGGGTCTCGGCATATAAGATATTCAAGCTACTGCCGCCATCCATCAGGACCTTGGTCAGTCGAGTGCTGTCAACAACTGGGTCGATCACCAACGCTTGCCGCCCAAGGGTAGCAATGTGTGCCGGATGGTCGGACTGGTCAAATGTAATGGGATTCTTCGACCATTTCAAGTATGTCGTCATTGCCGGAGCAACCATGTTGACTTCCCCATTGATGACTTTCAGTCGACTCTTGCTCTCGATGTCAGCAAAAATCATCAAGGTGGAGTTGATATGGGGGTAACCTCCATCATATTCCTTGTCCTCATTCTCCTCATATTCCTTCTCCTTCTCATTGGGCTGGCCCTTTTGGAAGCTCTGAATCAGTAGTTGACACTGTCGAGTGGTATGCTTGGGGTAAATGAAATTCCCCTCTTCATCCTTCTTTGTGTGTATATGACACGGCAAATCAAGAACATCATTTCCTGCTTGATCCTTCACTTTCTTGGGGATCCATGGGCCTTTAGGTTTCCCTTTGTTCTTCCCCTGGTTCACGACTGCAGCCTCTCCAGGCGCTGCGGGTTCTGCTTTGCGCTTTGGTTTTTGATTGGAATTTCCATCATCTTGGGCAACTGGTTTTTTGCCGCTACGGAGTCGGTCCGCTTCTTCACCGTTGGTATACAGACTAGCTATCTCCATCATCCGAGTCAGAGACATGTCTCTTGTCCGACCGAATTTCAGGTTTAGCTCTTTGTACCGTATGCCCTCTTTAAAGGCGCAGACTGTTTGATGCTCTGACACATTTTCCACTGTATGATGAAGAGTGTTCCACCTCTGGATGTAATCTCTCAAAGTTTCATTCGGCTTTTGGACGCAATGCTGCAATTCCGCCAGTCCGGCTGGTCATTTGCAAGTGCCTTCAAAGGTCCTGACAAACACTCGAGTCAATTCTTCCCAGCTGAATATGCTACCAGGGGCCGACTAATTTAGCCAAGCTCTGGCCGAGCCTTCCAGCATCACAGGAAGGTGCTTCATGGCTACATCATCGTTGCCGCCACCAATCTGCACAGGCACTCGGTAATCCTCCAGCCAAGTATCTGGCTTCGACTCACCAGTGAACTTGCTCACCCTTGCTGCCAACCTGAAGTTGGGAGGATCACAGTGGCCCTGATGGCGCTGCTCAAACACTCGAGCCCAGAAACGTGTGTTCTGCTGCCACTCGGACGGTCCCTGTCCTGCCCATCTCTGTGTGCCCGGTTCCTACCGACCAGACCTTGCACAAGAATCGATCTTGCATCAAAGCCGGGTCTTCGGCGACCTACTGGGATCCTTCGCTCATCACCATGCGGGCGCCTACCATCATGCATGCCGCCGGGGGAGTACGATCCGCTCCCCGGAGGTGGCGTGGGCACTCGGCGGTGATCATTGTGACCGAGTTGAAGGTCATACTAATCATAATTCTGACCCAAATGTTGCTCTTTGTGGGGCCCACGACCCTCACGCCGCGAGGGCGATCTTGGGCTGTTGGCCAACCAGACTGTGTCCACTGCCAAGGACCTGCTGTGAATTATGTGGCACGACTGGGAAACGGCTGAATTTTGTTCACGTGCCGCTCAGAGCAGCGATCGAATCTGCAATACAGGCTGCAACTGTGATGTTCTGAATCAGAGTGCGGTATACTTGGGGCTCGGGAGGAAACACTTGTCGCTGCCGCCGACTGGATTCGGGAATCAGTCGGAGGGCTCGATCGTCGAGTGAACGCTGAAGGTTCTCTAGATGCGCGCTCTCAGCCATGGTGGCTAGGTGCGCATCTCTTCTCTTTGCTCCGTAGTGAGGGGATGAGGCCCATACCCATCGTTATCGTATGACTGACCATCGTCGCTGGCGCCGCCATCACCACGAGGGTACCCAGGCGGACTGCACCGAGAGCCGATCATGAGGACCTCCGCCGCGGGGTCGCTGCTCTCACACTCGGAAAGTGTATCTACAGAGCCATTCGACAGGTCGACCGACCCATAGTGGAACTCGTCGGGCTCGATTGTCGCGACTTGGGGCTGGCCGATTGGCAAGCCACCACGTACTTCACCCACCGCTGGAGCCGCGACCGACCGGACCACTTGCGGCGGCGTGTAGCGGGGAGAGCAGATGAAGAGGGAGCCGACTGATACTGGGTCGATGACTGCCGAAGAAGGACGCCACAAGAACTCACGCGAAAGTGCGCCGCCCTGCGGACGGGAAGTGGCTCGACGTCAAGGGGATCCTCTTGAAGCCAGGCGGAGTCGTCGGCGATCTAAACGAGCACGCCGAGTCGGATCTCGCGGCCCAACGCCAGACCACCATCGGAAACCATGCTGATGAAGATCGGAGAAACACTTTCAACCTCACCGGAAGTCACTAAGACACCTGCCCCACGGTGGGCGCCAACTCTCGTGGTACTAGACCTGACAGTGAGAGTAGGGGGTACGTAGGAGAAGGCAAGTAAGGGAGTCCTGTATTTAGGGGTCCTCACACATCTGGGTCGTTGAAGTTGGGCCGTATTGGTGGGCCACGTAAAGAAGAAGCAGAAGACTCTCCCCCGTATTCGGCCAGGACTCCTATGTACGTAGAAAGACAACTCATGCCACCCGGAACACCACAGAGTAATGGTGTGTCCAAACATCGTGACCGTACTTTATTGGATATGGTGCGATCTATGATGTCTCTTCCCGATTTACCACTATCGTTTTGGGGTTATGCTTTAGAGACAGTTGCATTCACGTTAAATAGGGCACCATCTAAATCCATTGAGATGACACCTTATGAACTATGGTTTCGCAAGAAACCAAAGTTGTCGTTTCTTAAAGTTTGGGGCTGCGATGCTTATGTGAAAAAGCTTCAACCTGGTAAGCTCGAACCCAAGTCGGAGAAATGTGTCTTCATAGGATACCCAAAAGAGACTGTTGGGTACACCTTCTATCACAGATCCGAAGGCAAGATATTTGTTGCCAAGAATGGATCCTTTCTAGAGAAGGAGTTTCTCTCGAAAGAAGTGAGTGGGAGGAAAGTAGAACTTGATGAGGTAATTGTACCTTCTCCCGAATTGGAAAGTGGAACATCACAGAAACTAGTTCCAGTGATTCCGACACCAATTAGTGAGGAAGCTAATGATGATGATCATGAAACTTCAGACCAAGTTTCTGCTGAACGTCGTAGATCAACCAGAGTACATTCCGCACCAGAGTGCTACGGCAACCCAGTTCTGGAAGTCATGTTACTAGACCATGATGAACCTACGAACTATGAGGAAGCGATGATTAACCCAGATTCCGCAAAATGGCTTGAGGCCATGAAATCTGAGATGGGATCCATGTATGAGAACAAAGTGTGGACTTTGGTTGACTTGCCCGATGATCGACAAGCCATCGAAAATAAATGGATCTTCAAGAGGAAGACCGACGCAGACGGTAATGTTACTGTTTACAAAGCTCGACTTGTTGCGAAAGGGTTTCGACAAGTTCAAGGAGTTGACTACGATGAGACTTTCTCACCCGTAGCGATTCTAAAGTTTGTCCGAATCATGTTAGCAATTGCCGCATTTTATGATTATGAAATCTGGCAAATGGATGTCAAAATTGCATTCCTGAATGGATATCTCAAAGAAGAGTTGTATATGATGCAACCAGAAGGTTTTGTGGATCCAAAAGGTGCTAACAAAGTGTGCAAGCTCCAGCGATCCATCTATGGACTGGTCCACGCATCTCGGAGTTGGAATATACGCTTTGATGAGGTGATCAAAGCATATGGTTTTATACAGACTTGTGGTGAAGCATGTATTTACAAGAAAGTGAGTGGGAGCACTACATCCTTTCTGATAAGTATATGTGAATGACATATTGTCGATCGGAAATGATGTAGAATTTTTTGGAAAGCATAAAGGAGTTTTTTCAAAGAAAAACCTCGGTAAAGCTGCTTACATATTGAGCATCTTGATCTATAGAGATAGATCAAGACGCTTGATAAGTTTTTTCAATGAGTACATACCTTGACAAGATTTTGAAGTAGTTCAAAATGGAACAGTCAAACAAAGAGTTCTTGCCTATGTTGCAAGGTATGAAGTTGAGTAAGACTAAATGCCCGACCACTACAGAAGATAGAAAGAGAATGAAAGTCATTCCCTATGCCTCAGCCATAGGTTCTATGAAGTATGCCATGCTGTATACCAGACCTATTGTATGCCCTATCCTGATTTTGGCAAGGGAGTACAATTTTGATCTAGGAGTAGATCACTGGACATAGATCAAAATTGTCCTTAGTTACTGGATGACTAAGGAAATATTTCTCGGTTATGGAGGTGATAAAGAGTTCGTCGTAAAGAGTTACGTCGATGCAAGCTTTAACACCGATCTGGATGACTCAGAGTCTCGATCTGGATGCATATTGGAAGTGGAAGTAATTACCTAAAGTAGCTCCATGCAGAGCATTGTAGACATATAAATTTGCGAAATACATACAGATCTGAATGTGTCAGGCCCGTTGACTAAACTTCTCTCACAAGCAAAACATGATCACACCTTATTACTCTTTGGGTGTTAATCACATGGCGATGTGAACTAGATTGTTGACTCTAGTAAACCCTTTGGGTATTGGTCGCATGGCGATGAGAACTATGGCTGTTAGTCACATGGTGATGTGAACTATTAGGTGTTAATCACATGGTGATGTGATCTAGATTATTGACTCTAGTGCAAGTGGGAGACTGAACGAAATATGCCCTAGAGGCAATAATAAAGTTATTATTTATTTCCTTATATCATGATAAATGTTTATTACTCATGCTAGAATTGTATTAACCGGAAACTTAGTACATGTGTGAATACATAGACAAAACAGAGTGTCCCTAGTATGCCTCTACTAGACTAGCTCATTGATCAAAGATGGTTATGTTTCCTAACCATAGACATGAGTTGTCATTTGATCAACGGGATCACATCATTAGGAGAATGATGTGATGGACAAGACCCATCCGTTAGCTTAGCACTATGATCGTTTAGTTTTACTGCTATTGCTTTCTTCATGACTTATACATGTTCCTATGACAATGAGATTATGATACTCCCGTATACCGGAGGAACACCTTGTGTGCTATCAAACGTCACAACGTAACTGGGTGATTATAAAGATGCTCTACAGATGTCTCCAAAGGTGTTCGTGGTGTTGGCATAGATCAAGAATAGGATTTGTCACTCCGAGTTCGGAGAGGTATATCTGGGCCCTCTCGGTAATACACATCATAATAAGCCTTGCAAGCAAATGACTAATGAGTTAGTCATGGGATGATGTATTACGGAACGAGTAAAGAGACTTGCCGGTAACGAGATTGAACTAGGTATTGAGATACCGACGATCGAATCTCGGGCAAGTAACATACCGATGAGAAAGGGAACAACGTATGTTGTTATGCGGTTTGACCGATAAAGATCTTCGTAGAATATGTAGGAGCTGATACGTCCAAAATGCATCACTATTTTGTATCATAATTTATCCTTATTCATTGACAATTTCACGTTACGGTGATGTTCTTATGTTGTTTTGGTCTATTTTGCACAGTTTGCAAACTCTCCGATGCCGGAACAGCAGACGGAGGATTCAGCAGTAAAAAGTGGATGCTGAGTTGCTGAAGAATAATACCTCCAAATTACCTGAAAATTGACGGGAGATATTTTTCAGATGAATCACGAAGACACGCAAAAGGGGAGCCGGAGGGGGGCCACAGGGTGCCCAGGCGGCCTGGGGGCGCGCCCCCCTGGCCGCGCCGGGGGGGGGGGGGGCGCCTGGAGCCCCTGGCCCACCTACGGATGCCCCCTTTTGCCTATATACTCTTCGTTCTCCGAAAACCCTAAAAAGAAGACTTTTTACGGAGTTCCGCCGCCGCTCCGAGGCGGAAACCTACAGAGAAGAAAAGGGCATCTCCGGCGGGCAGATTCCGCCGGGGAGATCACCTCCCGGAAGGGGAGATCGTCGCCATCGTCATCACCATCGTCACGGGCATCATCGAGATCATCATCAACATCATCCCCAACACCAGCACCATCTCCATATTCATCTGATACGTCCAAAACGTATCTATAATTTCTGCTTGCTCCATGCCACTTTTGGGTGATATTGCTATGATATACATACACTTCCATACCCTTTTGATCATATTTGGACTAACTTACTAATCCAGTGCACCCCAGTGCCAGTTTCTGTTTTCGGCTGTTTTTGTATTTCAGGTTTTCAAGTTACGAGAACTGCCAGGAAAAATCCAGAAAAATTATATAAAAAGCAGCGTTCCGGAAACAGCCTTGCGTCCGAAGGGCAGCCGGGGGGGGGCCACCAGGGCTCCAGGCGCCCTGGCGGCACGCCCCCCTGGGCCGCGCCGGGGGGCGCCTGGGCCCCCCGAAGCTTCCCCGATGCTCCCCTTTGGCATATATTTAAAGCGTCCTCCGAAACCCTCAGAACAGGAACTCTTTTCGCGATCCCATCTCTGTTCCGCCGCCGCCGCCGCTTCCAAGATCGAGAGCACCTGGAGAACTCTTCCCGGCACCCTGTCGGAGGGGAGGATCACCACCGGGAGCTTCTCCTCCACCATGGACGCCTCCCGGATGACTCGTGAGTAGTCTCCCTTGGACCATGAGTCCATGACCAGTAGCTATGTGATGTTCTCCTCTCGTTCTTGTGCTTCACTAATTAGTCCTCGTGAGCTGCCCTACATGATCGAGGCACATATGTAATCCTTATGCTGTTGCTATGTTGAGTTTGCTGGGATCCGATGGATTATGGGATTATGTTCAGATTGATCTTGAGTAATATATTTGATCTACCTCTTTTATATTTATGTTCATAAGTAATTCTTGCATGTTCTCCGTTGTTATTTATTGCTTGGCCAAGTAATACATAGTGACTCCAAGAGGGAACGTTATGCTCGATTGTGAGTTCATGCCCCTCGATGACTAGCTTGAGTGACAGAAACATGAGTCTAGGGGATGTGCTGTTGCCACAAGGGGGAAAACAACTGTGCTTGTGCCCGCGGGTGCAAGGATTGTTTACTTTACGCAAAGTTCTTTTAATGCAGTTGTCTGTTGCATTGAGTTCACACTATGGGTGGGATTCGCAACTTAATACCAGTGAGATGTTCTGTATAGATATCTCAAGGTGGATGATTAGTAGTAGATATTTATGGATTTCGGTCTACTTATTTTGGCGTACCGCCCATGCTTTGAACCTCAACCTTTCTGCAATGTAATCAGCATTGGTTTGCGTTCGTGGTCCTGTCAATTGCCCAGCTGTAATTTGTTTACCTCACATAGCTGTTCTATCGTCTTTTGGGAGAGAGACATCACTAGTGAACATCATGAGACTCCGGTCCATATTACCATCATTGATCACACCCGCTATTTACTTTTCGCTATTTACTTACTATTGCAAAACACTATCTATCAGTACTATCATTTGCTTTTAATCCTTTGTGAACTACAAGGCCGGAGGGATTGACAACCTCTCTGTACTCGTTGGGAGCAAAGTTATTTGTATCTGTGTGCAGGTCCACATTGATTGCTAATTTGCGCCGTTAGCAGTTGACACCTACTTGTTGAACCTAGGAGTCTCTGGGGATTCGATCCTTGGCATCTTTGCTAAGGGAAAACACTTCTACATACTGCATCTTACACCTTCCACTTGGGGTAACCAACGAGGGGTTCGAGGCCCATCAAGGAGTATTTTCTGGCGCCGTTGCCGGGGACTCCACTCTTCAGGATAGGGGAGTTGCACGCTATCTTTTACCTTTGCTTTTAGTCTTGTTAGTTTACCTTTCAGTTTTTGCTTTAGTATCTTTTATCAAAAATCACAAAAAAATTATTTACCTTTCTGTTAGTAGTCCTATCTGTTTAGCTAAACATGTTAGGATTTGGTGCTTTGAGGGAATCCGAAGTTCTAGATTTCCATCAAAGGGATGGAGAAAATATGAAGAAGGCATGGGACAGAATTTCTGATGCACATATGTTGGTGTACTAAAGTAGGGGTACCTTAGTATCCCGACTTGTGCACGGGTAGTGGCAGCGTCCCGTGGTCAGGCTCACCACGCGCCCGCCAAAGCCCACTCTGGTTCCCTTGAAGCCATTCAAGAACAAAGTATTCAAGTTAAGAAACAAGACCCCGGCAAGAGGAGCTTGCCGGGAAGGCCGCTCCAGGCTCGAGATCATCCCTTCTGCACAAGACCCTGGCAAGAGGAGCTTGCCAGGAAGGCCAAAGAACAGCATTTCAGAAGACATACCGCGGTGCACCGCGCGCCCCGGCAAGACCCGGAGAGCGGCAAGCTTCCGGGCCCGGCAAGATAGCGACCGCGGCAAGGTGCTTGCCGCGGCAAGCTTTCACGGTGTGCCTGCGCTCCAGCTCACCTGGGCACGCGTCGCCCTGGGGCCCTTCCTGGGGCACGTGGCGGATGGCTGTGCAGCCTGGGGGTACACGGTGGCAAGCCACGATGACGAGGCCTCCGTCGTGGCGAACGGAGACGCCCGGACGGACGCTTTTTATACTATTTGGGGCGACGGTGACGGGCATTCAATGCCCTTGTCCCCCACCGTCTGGGTTAGGTATAGACCACTATACATGCACTGTTACAACTACCACCGATTTTACGCTTTTACCCTCATCTACGTTGACACCTGTCGGTGACCCCTTTGAGCTATAAAAGGAGGCCCATGCACAACGTAGAGGGGGTTCCGAAACTTGATCACTCCCATGCTCGGTGTAGCTAGTACTGTAGATCTTCTTGCTCCCGAGCCAAGAACTCAATACAACCAAGGCAGGAGTAGGGTTTTACGCATCCGTGCGGCCCGAACCTAGGTAAACTGCTCGCGTGTGCCCCTCGATCTGCTCTTTGTGCTCCCTCCGCTCCCTTGCCGTACCGAAAAGGGGCTCCGGTCCCATAGGTGTTCGTGGGTGATCAGTTTCCCCGACATCTTTGGCGCGCCAGGTAGGGGGCGTCGAGGTTGTGCGAACCTGATCCGGCGCTCACGCGGGCGCAACCTTCTCCAACTTCGTCAGCTTCATCGATTACATCGACATGCCGCGGAAGAAGAAAGCTTCGGAGGTAGGAGACCCGTCCGCGTCGATCCCACCACCACCGGAACCAACGGTTGGTGGGGTAGACGCTGGCGGAAAGGTGGACGCCGGCGAGAACACTCACGGCGTCGCCAAGTCCAAGGACAAGACGGACGACCGAGCACACTCCAAGACTTCGGCGTCCGTGCACGCACCACGCCCCTCTCAGGAGGTGCCGGACCAGCAGCGGCGTGGTACCCAGGGTACCATACGCTTGCTGGGACGTGGCCAAGCCGGCGGGTCGCGGGATGCTCAAGGCCAACGCGTCGGTACGAGCAAGGTGCGGTCGCCGGGGCGAGACCCTGCTCCTTCTAACGCTGTTAGAAGTCTGAGCATATCTCGCTCCTTGCACCGCTCGCCACCGCTTCCCTCCTCTCCAGCAGAAGCTCTAGCTAGGGCTCAGCTGCTCCTCGACTTCCCTCCAGCGGCGGACAAGGCCGAAGACTGGAGGGCTACAATTCAGAGCCTCATCGCCTTCGCCAACAACGACACGCCGCAACAGCTGGCAACATCACGGCCGCGGCAAGTCAGCCAAGCGAAGGCTGATGGAGACAAGACCGCCGGGGGTGCAACTACCGTGCACTCCCCGCCGCAGAAGCAAAAATCGCCGACTCGCCGGATCAACGTCGACGACGACTCCACGGCGTCGTCGGATCCGCGAGCTCGCCGCGATCAACGCCAAGTCCTCGACGACAGGCGACAAGAGGAAACTCGAACTCGCATCGAGCGTCGAAGAGAAGCACGGCGACAGTCCGACCAGCGCGCTGGAACCGCTGTCGACTTGCACGCGCCCGGTGAACCAGGCGACTTGCCGTATGCGGCAGGTTGCCCTGCGTTCACCCGAGAGCTGCGGCAAGTCCAGTGGCCCAGCATGAAGAACTTCAAGCCCGACGTACCCGAGAAGTACGACGGCAAGACCCATCCCTCGGAGTTCCTCAGCACCTACACCATTGCGGTGCAGGCTGCCGGGGGACGCGATGAGAAGATTCTAGCGAATTACTTCCCGCTCGTGCTTAAGCCGAACGTCAGATCTTGGCTTATGCACTTGCCGGAGAACTCCATCTCTTCTTGGGCAGACCCGTGCCACCAGTTTTTCGGCGCCTTCACGGGCGGCCACAAACCCCACGGCCAGGAGAGCGATCTCCACATTCTTGCCCAGAAGGAGGGAGAGTCCCTGCGAAAGTACATCCAGAGGTTCAGCCGCATTCAGCACAACATCCCGGATGTCCATCCTGCCGCGGTTATCAGCGCGTTCCACCAGAACGTGCGTAACCGCCGGATGAGGGAGGAGATGGCGATGACCAAGATCCGGGACGTCAGCGAGCTTTACGCTCTGGCTGACAAGTGTGCGCGCGCTGAAGAAGGGAGGAGACTCCCGGGAGAGGATACTGGAGCAGGAGGAACGGACAGCGAGGATGCTGCCCCGGCAAGGAAAAACCGGCGGCGGAACAACAACAAGAAGAAGAACAAGGAAGTACTGGCTGTGGAGAAGTCCGGCAAGGAGGCTGGCGACAAGAAAACTCAGGCTGGTGGCTCCGGCAAGGAGCCTGCCGCTGTAGCCGCCGCCGACAAGCAGGACGGCTCCGACAAGCAGTACTGCAAGATCCACCGCACCAAGGGCCACGATCTCCAGAACTGCAAAAGGGTCGAATACCTCGTAGAGCAGCAGAAGGCTGAATACGAGCGACGCGACAAGGAGAAGGCCCAAGGAGGTGGAGGAGAGTCCGGCAAGAAGCGGCCATTCAATGGTCGGGGAGGACGCCGCGGCAAGGCCAAGCAGCGGGAAGGAGATAGACCTCCCCGCGGCCGCGACAAGGATGAGGACGAAGACGATGACGAGGACATGGATGACGGAGACAACAGCGAGCAGGAGTTCCAGAAGGCCACAGAAGTTTTGTGCGTCGATGGAGGTGCCTCTCTGCACACTTCCCACCGCCAACTCAAGCAATGGGTGCGGGAAGTGAATGCAGCTGAGCCACCCGTCGAGTCGCGCAAGCTGCTGAAGTGGTCCAGCACGCCCATCATTTTCGACCTTGAGGACCACCCTGACCGCACGACTGCGGTCGGGTGCTTGCCGATGTTGGTTTCGCCAACCATCCGCAACGTCAAGGTCACCAAGATGTTGGTTGACGGCGGGGCCGGCCTAAACTTGATCTCCTCAGCTGTAATCCGGAAGTTGCAGATCCCCGACGGCGAGCTCGAGGAAACCGGAACTTTCCAAGGAATCAACCCGGGAAGGAGCAAGCCGAAGGGGAAGATCACAATGCCAGTGACCTTTGGCGGAGAGCTAAACTTCAGGACTGAGAGGATCACCTTCGACGTCGCCGATATCCCATTGCCATACAATGGGATACTTGGCCGTCCTGCGCTCGCCAAGTTCATGGCAGCCTCTCACTATGCATATAACATGCTCAAGATGCCCGGCCCGATAAGCGTCATCTCTATCCCCGGCGACAAGAAGGACGCGCTTATCTGCGCCGACAAGATCTACCGGGATGCAGCAGCCGCGGCAGATAGCAAGGCACTTGCCGCTGAAGCTCCCGGGGGGAAGACCAAGACCAAGTCCGGCAAGAGCTCTGGGGCCCACTCCGGCAAACGCACCTCTTCGGAGTGCTGCGCTGCCGTCGAGGACGCACCATCGAGCTCCACCGGCAAGTGCAAGAAAGGAATGGCAGCTCCACCTGCAACCAAGAAGGTGTCCGCCAAGGAGGACGGCACTGGTGGTACCTTCACCATCAGTGCTACGCTCGATCCCAAATAGGAAAGCGCGCTCGTTGCCTTCCTGCGGGCGAATGTCGACGTGTTTTCATGGCAACCGTCTGACATCCCCGGCGTTCCTAGGAAGGTAATTGAGCACAAGCTTGCTGTTTGTCCTCACGCGCGGCCCGTCAAGCAGAAGGTCAGGAAGCAAGCGGTGGAGCGCCAAGAGTTCATTGCTGAAGAGATCAAGAAGTTGGAAGCAGCAGGCCTTGTTAGAGGTGTACTTCATCCTACGTGGCTGGCCAATCCAGTTGTCGTGCGCAAAACTAATGGGAAGTGGAGACTTTGTATAGTCTTCACTGATGTGAATAAAGCTTGTCCCAAGGATCCATTTCCCTTGCCGCGCATTGACCAGATCGTTGACTCTACGGCTGGATGTGAGTTGCTTTCATTTCTTGATGCATACTCAGGCTATCACCAGATATTCATGGCTGAAGAAGATGAAGAGAAGACCGCATTCATTACTCCATGTGGCACCTACTGTTTCATACGCATGCCCTTTGGACTGAAGAATGCGGGCTCAACATTTGCAAGGGTGGTCCACGCTGCTTTTGAGCCACAGATACACAGGAATGTAGAAGCCTACATGGATGACATAGTGGTCAAGAGCAAGGACAAGGATACCCTGATCCAAGACCTGGATGAGACTTTTGCAAATCTGCGCAAGATACAACTCAAGCTGAACCCCGAGAAGTGCGTCTTCGGAGTCCCCTCTGGCAAGCTTCTCGGGTTCTTTGTGTCCCAGAGGGGGATTGAAGCCAATCCCGACAAGATCAAAGCCATTGAGCAGATCGAAGCTCCGAAGCACGTCAAGGATGTACGGAGACTTGCTGGTTGTGTGGCTGCCCTCAGTAGGTTCATTTCAAAGTCTGCAGAACTCGCCCTACCTTTTTTTCAAAATCTTGAAAAAGGCAGGTCCCATGAAATGGACTCCAGAAGCGGAGGCAGGGCTGCATGACTTGAAAGGATACCTGTCCTCCACTCCAATACTTGTCGCACCTAGGCCACAAGAGAAGTTGATGCTGTATTTAGTAGCAACCAATCAAGTGGTTAGTGCTGCGTTGGTAGCGGAGAGGGAGACAGACGATGAGGAATCCACAGCCCCGGCAAGCGCATCCAGCGACAAGCAGGGGGCTTCCCCGACAAGCTCTGGCCCCGACAAGGACGAGTCTGCGCGGATACAAGGAGAAGTGCGAAAGAAGATGGTGCAGCGCACAGTTTATTTTGTAATTCCCTCTTGCAGGGGGCTAGATCAAGATACTCTGGGGTGCAGAAGCTGCTTTTCGGCCTCCTCATGGCCTCGAGAAAGCTACTCATTACTTCCAAGAACATGAGATAACAGTGGTCACTCGCTTTCCGCTGAAGAGGATATTGCAAAACCCAGAAGCAACAGGTAGGATTATCGAGTGGGCACTGGAGCTGTCCAGCTTTGGTCTTAAGTTTGAAAGCACATCAACTATACAGAGCAGAGCTTTGGCAGAGTTCATAGCAGAATGGACGCCAACACCAGACGAAGAAGTTCCAGAGACAAACATCCCCGTCAAAGAAGCAAGCAAAGAATGGATAATGTACTTTGATGGTGCCTTCTCGCTGCAAGGCGCCGGTGCTGGTGTGTTACTCGTAGCGCCCACCGGGGAGCACCTCAAGTACGTTGTTCAAATGCACTTTCCCAAGGAGCAAGCAACAAACAATACTGCAGAGTATGAAGGTTTGCTTGCCGGCCTCAAAATTGCAGCCGAACTTGGGATCAAGAAGCTGATTGTGCGGGGAGATTCACAGTTGGTGGTCCGACAAGTAAACAAGAGCTACCAGAGTCCTTTGATGGAAGCTTATGTCGATGAAGTGAGGAAACTTGAAGAACACTTTGAAGGCCTGCAGATGGAGCACGTTCCAAGAGCTCAAAATGATATCGCAGACGGCCTGTCAAAGTGTGCTGCACTGAAGCTACCTGTGGAACCAGGGACCTTCGTGCTCAAGCTAACTCAACCATCCGTTACACCATCAGTTGGGCAGAGCAAGAAAAGAAAGTTGGTCTCCGGTGACTACTTGCCGGCGGATCTTCCTGAAGCCGCCGCCAAGATCCCCAGGATCGACGACCAAGTTGCTGCGGAACAGTCTGCTCCTGCGGACCCTAGGGTTCGTACAGTTGAAGCAGATGTTCCCGGCAAGTCTTGCTCCGGCAGGCTTGCCGGGGAACGTCCAGCTCCGGCAGAGCCGCAGGTTCTTGCCGTGGAAGCTGACGTTCCCGCAGCAGCCCTGATGCCTTTAGTACTTATTGTTGAGCCTCAGGCTCCAGCATGGGCACAGCAAATTGTCCGTTTCCTTCAAACTGGAGAACTTCCCGAAGAACCAGAAGAGATAGAGAGAATAACCAGGCAGTCAAGTATGTACCAGTTCGTCGGCAATGAACTGTACAGAAGAAGACTCAATGGTGTGAGATTGAAATGCATTTCTCGGGAAGATGGACAGAAGCTGTTGGCAGAGATACACGGAGGCATATGTGGACACCACATTGGCGCAAGAGCACTTGCCGGGAAGGCGTTCCAGCAAGGTTTCTTCTGGCCAGAAGCCCTCCAAGATGCGACTGCACAAGTAACCAAGTGTGAAGCGTGCCAGCTCCATGCCAAGCAAATACACCAGCCAGCTCAAGCTCTCCAGACGATCCCTTTGTCCTGGCCCTTTTCGGTCTGGGGGCTCGACATCCCCGGCCCCTTTCCCCGCGCTGTCGGGGGCTTTGAGTACTTGTACGTTGCTTTCGACAAGTTCACAAAGTGGCCGGAAGTGGAACCAGTGAGAAAGGTGACCGCACAGTCAGCAGTCAGGTTCTTCAGATCGATCGTTTGCCATTTCGGAATCCCTAACAGGATCATCACCGACAACGGCACACAGTTCACAAGCCACACCTTCATGCAATACGTCCAAGACCTTGGCGCCAAGGTCTGCTTCGCTTCTGTTGCTCACCCGAGGAGCAATGGTCATGCGGAGAGGGCAAATGCTGAAGTACTGCACGGACTCAAGACAAGAACCTTCGACAGGCTGCACAAGTGCGGAAGAAACTAGATCGAGGAGTTGTCGGCGGCTCTTTGGTCAATCAGGACGACACCAAATCGAGCCACCGGACAGACACCCTTTGCTCTTGTCTATGGAGCAGAGGCAGTTCTCCCCACGGAACTCGTATACGGGTCTCCTCGAGTGCTCGCTTATGATGAGCTTGAGCAGGAGCAGCTGCGGCAAGATGATGCATTGCTCCTCGAGGAGGACCGTCTCCAGGCTGCTGTACGAGCTGCTCGATACCAGCAAGCTTTGTGTCGCTATCATAGCCGCAAAGTCAAGGCCAGGAGTCTCGAGGAAGGCGACCTTGTTCTTCGGCGCGTTCAGTCCGCCAAGAACTCCAACAAGTTGACGCCGAAGTGGGAAGGCCCTTATCGAGTGAGACAAGTCACAAGGCCCGGCGCTGTCCGCCTTGAGACCGAAGAAGGCTTACCGGTGAGCAACTCCTGGAACATTGAGCATCTTCGCAAGTTTCACCCATGAGGCGCGGTTGCCGTGATCCGCTCCGGCAACCACCTTTTGTACAAGTCTTGCCGCTGTTGCATGTAAACCTTTGTACAAAGCCGGGCGCAGACCCCGTGCATCAGTAAAACTTTTGTGCTTCGCACGGCTTGTCGTTTCATGCATTCTTGTTTTCATCGCATGTATTACCTGACACTTTGTGCAGCACACGATCCCGGTAAGCAATAACAAGCCGCAAGGCTCCATATCTATGTTTCCTCCCCTCTTTCTTTTCCTCTCAAGCAGAAGAAGTGTTCCTCGCGCACAAGTTTGCCGGGGGGGAAGGAGACAGTGGTATGGACCAAGTGCTGTTCAAGGAAGGAAATCCTTGCCGGGAAGCAAACAGAACACAAAAGCTAAGTTGCCAAAGTTTGAGCATTCAAAATTTTAAAAATTTTAGTTATCTTCCTTGAACAACCACACTTTGTATGAAAAACCTGTGCGCGGAGGAACCTACCCGTGGCTAGCCGCGCCCTTACTTTGTTTCGAGCACGCTCAACGGTTTAAGTGAGCTGCGACAAGTGTCGCGCCCTTATTTCGTTTTCGAGTTCTCTCAACAACCTAAGTGTGCTGCGACTAGTTGCGGCAAGGTTTCTTGACGGCGAGGGCATTGCCAGCAGGCCGCTGAAGTCCCGCACTCAGCGCTCGCGGCAAGGGTCCCTTTGCCGGCAAGCTCCCTAGAAGCGTAGGGTGAGAAGCATACAAAGTAAAGGGATCAAGCAAGGGAGATAACACTGCATTGACTATCTGAAATAAAGTTATATTACAAGATAACTTGCCGCTGTTCTAACCAACTACTATCCATGACTTAATCGACAACGGCAAGGGAAGCAGAAAGAAGGAAGCCTAGTCTACGCGGTCTCCGTCAACCCTCCTAAGCTTGCCCACCTTGGCCACGATGTGGGCAACTTGTGCCTTCAACGCTTCCTGGTCAGCTTCGGGCGGCAAGGTCCGGAGGACGTTCTCAAGATTAATCCCGGGGTTGCGGTAGACGATCTTCGTCAACACTCGCTCCATAGTACCCATGCAAAGCCGGCGTGCCTCGTTGGCCAGCTGCGTGGGGAGCTTCTCCCGTAGCTGCGCGAGGGCCGGCGCCACTCCTCTGAAGAACAGGCTCAGCTTGGCGCTGTGGGGGAGGCTCTCGTCGGGGGAGTACACGAGGTGCTCCGTCCCCAGCGCCACCATCTCCTTGTCGATGTTGGCGGCGGAGGTGACGAGCTCCTCGGTCCACTGCTCCACCGTCCGCTGGAAGTTGTTCTGCGTAACGGCGGCGCTGTCCAGCAATGCCCTCTCAGCGCGAAGATCCTCCTTCAGCTTCGTTTCACGGATCCGGGCACCGTCAAGTGACTCGGTGAGGGTGGACAATTTTAGCTCCAAGTCTGCGATGGAGTCCTTGGCGTCGTTGAGATCCTTGCCCTTCTCAGAGAGGCGGACCTGCAGCTCCGAGTGGCTGTGGGCGTCTTTCTCCCTTTCAAGTTTGAGCGCGGCAACCTTCTCCTCGCTCGTCTTCAGATTGAGCTCCAACTGCGCCACCCTCGCCTCCAGGCCCCTCTTGGCGGTCTCTGCGGCAGCAGTGGCGTCCCTTGCCTCCTGCAGAGCCCCGCCAATGGACTTCTCGCGCACGGCAAGGTCGTCCTCGTGGCTATCGAGGTCGACCTTCCGCTGGTTCAGCTCTCCTTCCCGCCAAGATAGATCCTCGGCGGCCAGTCGCTGCTGCTCCTCAACCTCGGCCTTCTCGAGGATGAACGCCTGGTGCGCCCCGGCGAGCTCCTCGCGCTCCTCCGCCAAGTTCCGGAGGGCCGCTTGGTTGGCGGCGCGGAGCTCCGCGGCGCGCTTCTCCAAGTCGACACCGGCCTTGGCAGCCAGAGCCTCTCGGGACTCCAGCTTGGCCTGGCTGGCCCGGTACAAGGCCAGAAGCCGGCGCAGGAGCTGCTCCTCTTCGGACTCGCTGCTGCTGCCGGGCGCGTCGACAAGCTTTAGCCCGGCGAAGGCGAGGACTTCTCCGTCAAAGCTCTCCCCCTCCGCGGGTGCCCTTGATGAGGACGCCCACGGGACTTGGATGAAGACCCCGTTGGCGGCCTCCAAATAGATGCCCGGCCCAGTCGCGGCAGCGGATGAGTCGGCGGCCGGTGCAGCGTCCGGCGCTCCTGCGGCCTCAGGGCCGTCAGTGCGGTCGCCGGTCCCCTCCCCAGCTGCCGCGTCAGTGGCCGCGGGGGGCTCGTCGGCGAATGGCTCGTCAGCGCCGGCCGTCCCTTCAACGGTGGTGGAGTCGCCGGCATCACCGCGCACGTCCTCCTCGGCGATGGCCTCTGTCTCCATCGGCTCCGGGGCGGGCGGATCTGACAGAAGAAAAAGAAAGGAAGAATCGTCAAGCAAATATCCAAAAATAAGAATTCAAGAGAAGGAAAGTGCAAGGGTTACCTGCGCGGGCCTCGTCCTCTACGGGGATCGTTGCCGGGGAATCCTCCCTTGGCGGCGTAGTAGTGGCCCCCACCGGCGTAGGGCCGCTGGCGCCTTCCCTTGGCGGGGTGCCCACCCTTGTCGGGGTGCTCGCCCTTGGCGGGGTACTCGCCCTTGGCGGAGTACCCGTCCTTGGCGGAGCGCTCTCCTCGCCGGGGAGCTCCTCCTTAGCGGGGAAGGCGGGACAAGCGGCTCGTCGGGAGCAGTATCTTGACGCTCCTGCGGCTGCGGCTCCACTTCTGCACAAGTCAACAAGCAAACAAGACATCAATAAGGATAAGAAGCTCAAGCGCGCCCGATAAGCACAGAAGTGAACAAGGAACTTACGCTGGGGGCTGCCCTGCGGGGCAGCCGGCTGGTCCGGCAAGCCTGTCGCGGGCGCATCTCCTGCCGCGGCGACGGGCTCGTCGTCCTCAAGGTCAACCATCGGGATCTTGGCCCTCTTCGCCATCCTCTAGGTCAGGGTCCTGGAAGCTAAACAAGATCGGAACCAAGCAAGAGAATTCAAGACAAGAGCAACAAGAATCAAAGGAAATAAAAGTTGCAAATGCTTACTCTTCCTCCTCCTCGTCGGAAGTAAGGGCGAAGAAGTCAAAGTCTGCCTCGCGCGTCCCAGCGCGAGGAGCTGGAGGAGTAGGCTCCCTCGGGCGCTTGGCGGGCTCTGGAGCCGTGGGCTGAGAAGACCCCGCTCCGGTCGTCGCCGAGGACCGAGGGGCGGAAGGAGCGCCGGAACCGGTTCGGGAAGATCCCCCTCCGCTTGCCGCTGAGGCGCGAGGCGCCTCCTCGACGACCTTGCTCGTCGTGGTGGCACGCGTCGCGCGACGCTTCGGCTGCTGTTGGGGCGCCGGCTGCTTCACCGTCTCAGTGGTCTTGCGGAGGCGCTTCTTTGGCTGTGGCGGAGGACTTGGCGGTGGCGGAGAATTCTCCGAGGATGAAGAAACGTCGTCGAGGTTCAGTGACCCGCCCGAGTCTTCGTCGGAATCGCCCGATTCGGCGTCCTCCTCGGCGGGTTCACTGGACTCGGTCCCCTGCCCGACAGCCTCGCTCCTCCCGGCAGGCTCCCCGGCAGGCTTCCCGGCGGGCTTCAACAGCTTGAGGATCTCCTCCTCCTCGGCCCTGCTCACTGCATCCGCTGCTTCTGCCTCCTCCACAGAGTAACCAAACTCACCCGCGGCCTCAGCTGCGGCGGCCTCCTCCATTCTGCTAGCAATATACGCCACATCCCGGTCGGTGGTCGCGCGGGTGAGACCCTTCTTCTCGTCGGGATTGCGCGGCCGTTCAACCAGGTTATCAAAGAAAGTTTGCACGGTCTCTTTCGGAGGCGCCAGCCAAGTGGGATCCACCCCGTGGGAATCGCACAGAGGCATTACCGCACGGATGGCACTAAGTGAAGAGTTGTTGCATAATGGAACTACTCCCCGCGACGGGGTAAACCACTCCGTGTGCTTGGGGTCATGCTTGAACATCGAGCGGATCATCCCCTTTAGTTCCAAGACGGTGAAGTTGTAGTTCAGGCCGGGGCGCAGCCTCATGCAGTCTGCCGCGTTGCCGAACTCCCAAGCAGGCCTCTTCCTATCCTGCAGGGGAGCAATGCGGCGGCGAAGGAAATCAGCCCCAACCTCACCTACAGTAAGGTTGGCGGCCCGGAGGCGAAGGATCCTAGTGAGGGCTATCTTCAGCTTCTCATCCTCCGGGGCCAGATCGCTCCAATCCTTGCCGCGCGCTATTGTGGCCCGGCGAGGAGAGGTAAACTGCTGGGGTTCCTCTTCCATAACCCAACACCAATCAGCTCTCCAATCTTCCCACTTGCCGCGGAGCTCTCCAATCAAGTACGCCTCTTTCTTGTTAAGCCTGAAGATCCAGGAGATGCCGCCGGAGAGTGGAGATCCAGACTCTACTCTAGGTGTGAAAAAGTGGCGGAAAAGAGCTACGTTGGGGTGGACCCCGACAAAGTTTTCGCACAGATGTGCGAAAACGGCCATAGTGAGGACAGCATTCGGGGTGAAATCGAGGAGGTGGAATCCATACGTGTTCATCACGTCGCAGAAAAACTCAGAGTACGGAGGACAAAGACCACAGTGGAAGAACAGAGTGAAGTAATGGTAACCTCACGGGTACATGTCGCAGGCTTCGGCGGGGAGGACCCTGGTGCGCGGGTGAGCCTTCGTCTCCCTCGCCCAGAACAAATAGTACTTGTCCCTCAGCTCCCTCGCGCCGAGCCTCGGCGGGAAGACCACCATCCTCTTCCGCATTGCGGCCAGCTTCGCCGCCTTGTCGGACTTCTCGCTCTTCGCCTTGCTGCTCTTCGGGGCCATGGCGAGGACGGCGAGAGGGGTCGGCAGCACCGGGGAGGCTAGCGGCGGTGGAAGAGAGGTGGACCTCGGCTCTCTGTCGACCTTTGGGGAGGCGGAGAGCGGCGGGAGTTTCTGAGATTGAAGACACAATGAAGCAATGGGGGGGGGGGAACTGCCCCTGCTTCCTCTGCTTTTAAGGGGGGAGTGGGGGACGTTCCGCATTTTTCCCATTAAAGAAACAGGCCACGATCTCTCCCACGACGCCGCAATCGACGCGTGCCGTTAGGGAGGGATGCGGGGGATGCGGAGTGGGAAACGGCACGCCGTGGGCCGTGTGTGCCCGTGCACTGTTTTGGGCCTGGCCCAACAGCGCTCGGCACCGTGTGTGGCCCAGGCCCGGGGGCTCCTGTCGGTGTACTAAAGTAGGGGTACCTTAGTATCCCGACTTGTGCACGGGTAGTGGCAGCGTCCCGTGGTCAGGCTCACCACGCGCCCGCCAAAGCCCACTCTGGTTCCCTTGAAGCCATTCAAGAACAAAGTATTCAAGTTAAGAAACAAGACCCCGGCAAGAGGAGCTTGCCGGGAAGGCCGCTCCAGGCTCGAGATCATCCCTTCTGCACAAGACCCTGGCAAGAGGAGCTTGCCAGGAAGGCCAAAGAACAGCATTTCAGAAGACATACCGCGGCGCACCGCGCGCCCCGGCAAGACCCGGAGAGCGGCAAGCTTCCGGGCCCGGCAAGATAGCGACCGCGGCAAGGTGCTTGCCGCGGCAAGGTGCTTGCCGCGGCAAGCTTTCACTGTGTGCCTGCGCTCCAGCTCACCTGGCCACGCGTCGCCCTGGGGCCCTTCCTGGGGCACGTGGCGGATGGCTGTGCAGCCTGGGGGTACACGGTGGCAAGCCACGATGACGAGGCCTCCGTCGTGGCGAACGGAGACGCCCGGACGGACGCTTTTTACACTATTTGGGGCGACGGTGACGGGCATTCAATGCCCTTGTCCCCCACCGTCTGGGTTAGGTATAGACTACTGTACATGCACTGTTACAACTACCACCGATTTTACGCTTTTACCCTCATCTACGTTGACACCTGTCGGTGACCCCTTTGAGCTATAAAAGGAGGCCCATGCACAACGTAGAGGGGGTTCCGAAACTTGATCACTCCCACGCTCGGTGTAGCTAGTACTGTAGATCTTCTTGCTCCCGAGCCAAGAACTCAATACAACCAAGGCAGGAGTAGGGTTTTACGCATCCGTGCGGCCCGAACCTGGGTAAACTGCTCGCGTGTGCCCCTCGATCTGCTCTTTGTGCTCCCTCCGCTCCCTTGCCGTACCGAAAAGGGGCTCCGGTCCCATAGGTGTTCGTGGGCGATCAGTTTCCCCGACAACATAGGAGAATTATGCCTTGGATACCTATAAAAATTGTGCTTAGGAATTTTTACCAGGGTCTTTTTAAATGGTGTAAACACTCTCTTGACATTATAGCCGAGGGAGATTTCCTAGAGTGTGATGAAGCTAGAGCTCTTGAAATTATACATGGTCTATCTAGTTACTTTGTTTATGATCATAATCTTGATGCTGTCATAGATAGACTTGCTACTATTGAAAAAAGAATGGATGCTCTAGACTTAATGAAGGTAGAGAAACCCAAACCCAATAAGAGAGATATTTTGGAAATAGATAATGACTGGGAGCCTCTTGTTAGGATTAGCATCTCTAATCAAGACTTCCTTGCTTATTGTGATATTGGATCTATGGTTTCTACTATGCCAAAAATTGTTCATGATTCTTTAAAATTTAACATGGATAGATTATCATCTTATCATGAACACACTAATGGAAATATTTCTGAAATCCAGGGAAGAATAAAAGACGTGCCAGTTAAATTCCTTAAAGGGATTGCAATGATTGATTTCTTCATCATGGAGCCAAACCAAGGAAATATAGTGCTTGGAAGGGACTTCCTCTGAGCGGTAAAAGGCTTCATCGATATAGGTAAGGGACAAATCCGCTTACGCGGGAAGGCAAAAGGTGTGTACCCCTTTCCTAGAAGGAACAAGAGTGAACTTGTTGAGGAACCTCATGAATCAATTTATAACTCCGATTATTATGATGGTTATTGATTCCTCTATGCATTATGCCTAGCTTAAAGGCATAAAAGAAAGCGCTTTTGGGAGGCAGCCCACATGAATAAATTTTTTGCTTTTGTTGTGTCTTGATGTTGTTTACTACAGTAGCATCATCATTGTATCTTTGCTTTTCATATTTGTGCCAAGTATAGCCTCTGATTGCTAGAAAGTTCAAAAGTTGTGAGGTGCTGTCCAGAAAACAGATTCTGTCCTTGGATAGAAAAATTCGTATAAAATCACCAGATCATCTTTTTGGTCTGAATTTTTCCGACAGCGTTCTCTATATAATTGTCTTTCGTGCGTCTGTTCTGAGTTTTTTGATTTGAGTTGCAGAAGTATCACGAACACATCAATTACTACCTGCTGTTCTGTTTTTCACAGATTCTGTCCTGTTTTGTCTTTCCTTCATTTTGCAAATCAAGAGCTTGCTTTTTCTTTGCAAAAACCTTTTGGCAATCTTGAGAAACAGTAGAACTTCAAGAATATCTTTATTTCCAGCAAGGTATAATTATTTTATTAAGGGTACTAACCTCGCTAATCAGATTATGATGAGTTATGTATGAAGGGAGTTTTCAAGTGTGCGAGGGAAGATGATAAAAATATTCAGGAGTGTCAAGCGCTCAAGCTTGGGGATGCCCCCGTGCACCCCCAAGAAATATTCAAGGAGACTCAAGCGTCTAAGCTTGGGGATGCCCCCGTGCATCCCCTTCTCCATCAACATTATCAGTTCGTCTTTCGTTTCGCTATATTTTTATCACGTCATGTGTTATGTGCTATACTTGGAGCGTCTTGCTTTTTGTTTTCTTTTTAGTTTTTCATAACGAGTTGGAACCCAGCATTCTTTATGTGGGAGAGAAACACGCTCCACTTCTACCTAGAACATAACATAGAATTTTCATGTCTATCTTTGCTGTGTGTGTTCTTTGTCTTTTAATAGCTACTATCATGCTCTGCTCTTAGTATTCATGCTTATCTTTTCAAAGAGCTTTTGTTTAGTTGGTTGCTTGAACTCTCTTTAATTATCATGCTCACCTTATTAAGAGAGTTTGCTTCCGTTGCATTGGTTAATATGTCAATGAAAAGATGCTACGTGCATAATGGTGCTTAGTAGTTCAGGTTTTCTTATGGTTAGTCTCAAATAGCTGGGGGATTCCCAATGTGTTATTGGAATACCAACATGATTTGTTTGCCTATGATGTGGTATGGTTAGTAATATCTTCCTTCGAGAATTTATTTTGATTGACTTGGCGTATGCTCACGCATATTTAAGACTGTAAAGAAAGTCTGTCAAGCCTTGATGATCTTTTATTTCTGAGTAGCGATGTAACTACCATGCCTGATTCAATATTGCTTTGTCGCTCTGCATGATTATGACCGTCATTGCTCTCTTAGTTGGTCGCTCCCAGTCTTTTGCTAACCTCCACCTGTACTAAAACTAACTTTGCAATACATAGCTCATGGGAAAGTAGCTTAAAAACTATTGTGGTAAAGAATATGTTGCCTATGTATCTTATTTCTTATAAGTTGCTTGCTGAGCGGTAACCATGTTTCTGGGGACGCCATCAACTGTCACACTTTTGTTGAATATCATGTGAGTTGCTATGCATGTTCGTCTTGTCTGAAGTAAGGGTGATTTGCTGTGGGTTGAATGAATATGCATATTGTTAGAGAAGAACATTGGGCCGCCAACCAAAGCCATGCATCATGGTGGAAGTTTTAGCTTGGACTTAATCCTCAATCTCTTATGAGAATATGCTTATGCATTTAAGAGGAGTCCATCGTCTATTTTCTATGTTGTCCCGGTATGGATGTCCTCAAGTTGAGATCTATCAAAAACGAGAAATTAAATGTGATTTATCTCCTTGGACCTTTGTACAGGTGGCATAGAGGTACCCCTTTGTGACACTTGGTTAAAACATATGTAATGCAATGATAACCCATGGAAATTCGAGCTAATTAGGACAAGGTGTGAGCACTATTGGTATTCGATGCATGAGGCTTGCAACTTATAGGAGGTCTTATACATGACACATATGAAGTACTACTACCGTTGACAAAATTGCTTCCATGTTTTCAAAATAAAAAAACTCTAGCACATAACCATCTTTTATTTTTATGTTGAGTATCCACCTTCTTTTTAAAAGCACCAACTACTGAGAGCATGATTGTCATTCTGAGTGTAATGTGCATTGTCCCAAAGTAGCATTGTCTTTTGCATGATTGTGATATCGTTTATTTTGAAATCATTGTATCTAGTCATCACTTAAACCTTGAAGGTGCCCCTGCATTTATGTTTTGCTTCACTAAAGGGGGCAAGCTAGATATCACTTTATCATATTTGCACATCATGTTCATTGCAAATCTTTTTGATGCTTCAATGTCATGTTGTAAAACTTTCAGTCATTTGTGATTTTCTCTTGAGGCAACTTAATTACTATAGAATCATTGTCTCAGTAAGCTTTTGTCATATGACTATGAAAAAGTCCTATATGGTTAATAGCATGTCACCACAGAAATTATTCTTGTTATCATTTACCTACTCGAGGACGAGCAGGAATTAAGCTTGGGGATGTTGATACGTCCAAAACGTATCTATAATTTCTGCTTGCTCCATGCCACTTTTGGGTGATATTGCTATGATATTCATACACTTCCATACACTTTTGATCATATTTGGACTAACTTACTAATCCAGTGCACCCCAGTGCCAGTTTCTGTTTTCGGCTGTTTTTGTATTTCAGGTGTTCACGTTACGAGAACTGCCAGGAAACAACCTTGCGTCCGAAGGGCAGCCGGGGGGGCCACCAGGGCTCCAGGCGCCCTGGCGGCGCCCCCCCCTGGGCCGCGCCGGGGGGCGCCTGGGCCCCCCGAAGCTTCCGCGATGCTCCCCTTTGGCATATATTTAAAGCGTCCTCCGAAACCCTCAGAACAGGAACTCTTTTCTCGATCCCATCTCTGTTCCGCCGCCGCCGCTGCTTCCAAGATCGGGAGCACCAGGAGAACTCTTCCCGGCACCCTGCCGGAGGGGAGGATCACCACCGGGAGCTTCTCCACCACCATGGACGCCTCCTGGATGACTCGTGAGTAGTCTCCCTTGGACCATGAGTCCATGACCGGTAGCTATGTGATGTTCTCCTCCCGTTCTTGTGCTTCACTAATTAGTCCTCGTGAGCTGCCCTACATGATCGAGGCACATATGTAATCCTTATGCTGTTGCTATGTTGAGTTTGCTGGGATCCGATGGATTACGGGATTATGTTCAGATTGATCTTGAGTAATATATTTGATCTACCTCTTTTATATTTATGTTCATAAGTAATTCTTGCATGTTCTCCGTTGTTATTTATTGCTTGGCCAAGTAATACGTAGTGACTCCAAGAGGGAACGTTATGCTCGATTGTGGGTTCATGCCCCTCGATGACTAGCTTGAGTGACAGAAACATGAGTCTAGGGGATGTGCTGTTGCCACAAGGGGAAAACAACGGTGCTTGTGCCCGCGGGTGCAAGGATTGTTTACTTTACGCAAAGTTCTTTTAATGCAGTTGTCTGTTGCATTGAGTTTACACTATGGGTGGGACTCGCAACTTAATACCAGCGAGATGTTCTGGATAGATATCTCAAGGTGGATGATTAGTAGTAGATATTGATGGATTTCGGTCTACTTATTTTGGCGTACCGCCCATGCTTTGAACCTCAACCTTTCTGCAATGTAATCAGCATTGGTTTGCGTTCGTGGTCCTGTCAATTGCCCAGCTGTAATTTGTTTACCTCACATAGCTGTTTTATCGTCTTTTGGGAGAGAGACATCACTAGTGAACATCATGAGACTCCGGTCCATATTACCATCATTGATCACACCCGCTATTTACTTTTCGCTATTTACTTACTATTGCAAAACACTATCTATCACTACTATCATTTGCTTTTAACCCTTTGTGAACTACAAGGCCGGAGGGATTGACAACCTCTCTGTACTCGTTGGGAGCAAAGTTATTTGTATCTGTGTGCAGGTCCACGTTGATTGCTAATTTGCGCCGTTAGCAGTTGACACCTACTTGTTGAACCTAGGAGTCTCTGGGGATTCGATCCTTGGCATCTTTGCTAAGGGAAAACACTTCTACATACTGCATCTTACACCTTCCACTTGGGGTAACCAACGAGGGGTTCGAGGCCCATCATCATCCAAATCTCATCTTACAATCGCAACTCTAGTTGTAACTCGTACTACGTATCCTCTCTACTCCATCGGTGTTGATTACTACTTTGTGGTGAATGCTATTGAGTTTTGTTGGAGAAATATTATTATGTCCAGATTGTTTATCACATATTTATCCCCACTGATCATGATCTCTTTTATGTCTCGTGAGTAGTTACCTTAGTTCTTGAGGACATGTGGGTGTTAGTAGTCATATGCTGTTGAAGTAATATGTGTTGTTTGATACTTAAGTTGCGTTGTCATTCTACTAGTGGTGTTGTGTGAGTCGAACACCCAACACTTCGCCTTATTAAGGACCTAGGAGAATACATTGTGTACAAAGAATGCTTATGGTGGGTTGCCAGAGTGACAGAAACCTGAACCCCAGTTCGCACGCTTTTGCATAAGGGAATAATGGATCCTCGATCGTATTGCTATGGTTAGGCTTTTGCCTTAAATTCTATCTTGTATTTGCGGATGCTTGCAAGGTGTTTAATCATAAGAGTGCATTCATCTTAGTCTAGAGAGTGCACTAGCATAGATCCACCCACTCAACACTTATCAACACATAACATAGTATCGATACGGAATATGGTGAAAGCACATGACTACCTCTCCCATGTGTCCTCAGGAACGCTTTAGTCTTTATAAGTTCAGTTGCTAGGCCTCTCCTTTGCTAAAAAAGGATTGGGCCACTTGTTACTCTCAGTACCTTTTACATTACTTGCTTTTACCTTCCTGTTGCTTATACCGAGAAAACCCCTAAAAGTTATCTTTCAGTGCTTGCAGTAAATTCTTGCTCAGAATCGCTTATCAATACCTTCTGCTCCTCGTTGGGTTCGACACTCTTACTTATCGAAAATGCTGCAATAGATCCCTTACGGTTGTGGGTCATCAAGTACCGTTTTCTGGCGCCGTTGCCGGGGAGCGTAGCGCTATTGGTAAAGTGAAACTGGTAAGAAAGTTTTTTATAATTATGTTTTTATTTTTGCTATTTGCTGCTCCTTGTCCTTATGGACAACCCTATTATTGGATCGTTGCTTGCGGGAAGACGCCCCACACCTGTGGTGGTTGATCCTCCTCCTACTGAAATTGTGCCTTATAAAATACCAGCTGGTATTATCGATTATGTTTTGGCTAATCGTTACGCAGGAGACAGACATCCCGGTGAACACTTGCTATATCTGTCACAACTATGTTCATTATTTAAGCTTGCAGGTGTATCGAGGGAGTTTGTCATGAGGAAATTGTTTGTCGTATCACTTATAGATAAAGCTTCAGATTGGTATGGGCTTCTCGATAACTCACACTTGCTGGACTGGCAGGAGCTTATGTCTCTCTTTTACACTAAGTTTTATCCTCTTCATGAAATTCATCGAGACAGGAATTATATCTATAACTTTAGGTCTCGTGACGGAGAAAGCATTGCTCAAGCTTGGGGGAGATTGAAGTCCCTAATGCTCAAATGCCCTATTCATAAGCTTCCCAAGGAAATTATACTTACAAATTTTTATGCCAGGCTTTCTCATCAGGATAAGGAGATGTTGGATGCCTCCTCTAGTGGGGTGTTTCAGAAGAAGAGTGTTGAAGAAAGGTGGGATCTCCTTGAAAGGATCCAGAGGAATACCGAAGATTCGGAAATTGATAAAGGTACTGAACCCGCTATAAATTATGAACATGATTATATTGAGAGCTATGTGGAAACTAATTACTTCAATACTTTTTGCTCTAAGATTGGTCTTGATTCCCATCTAGTGATTGATTTGTGTAAGAATTTTGCCTCTAACGTTGATTCTTTTAAAAAGAAGAGAAACCAGCACCATGAACCTTTTAAAGAACCACCTATTGATATTTATGTTGCTGACCCTATTTTGCCTGCAGTTATATATGAAAAGCCTCCTTTTCCCACGAGGATAAGGGAGCACTCTCTTGTGACAGGCATAATAAATAAAAGTGAGAGAAGAGTTGATGAGCCTGAGGACCAGATCAGGGTCGATCCTCAAGTTGCATTGATTAAAGACCTTGCTACTAATGATGTCTTGGATTCCAATATAAATTTTTGTGCTGTTTCCACTAACCTTGTCACAGCCAAGAATAAAGGCCCAATTTCAGGTACTCCAGTGGTATCTGTCAAAATAGGAGATCACAATTATTATGGGCTATGCGATTTGGGATCGAGTGCAAGTGCTATCCTCTATTCACTTTATGAAGAGATCATCGGTGAGATTTCCCCTTGTGAACTTGAAGAAGTTGATGTTACTATTCATCTTGCAAATAGAACAACTATCTCTCCTATCGGAATTGTGAGGGACGTTGAAGTCCTATGTGGAAAGGTAAAATACCCTACCGACTTTCTAGTACTTGGTTCAAAGAGGGACAATTTTTGTCCAATTATTTTTGGTAGACCTTTTCTTAGAACTTGTGGAGCTATAATAGATTGCAAGAAAGGTAAAGTTTCTGTTGAATTCGATGGTGAGCCATATGAATTTAATTTTTCTAAGTTCTCTAAGCAGCCTCGTGGTACTGATTTACCTAGTGATGATAAAATTATTGAAAGTATTGCCTCTATTGCTATGCCCCCTGATGATCCTTTGCAGCAATACATGGAGGACCACGAGAATGATTTGCATATGCAGGAAAGAAATGAACTAGATGAAATATTCTTGAGGCAGCCTGCTATCCTGAAGCACAACCTTCCGGTTGAACCTTTGGGAATTTTATCAAAACCGAAAGAAGACCCGGTGTTCGATCTTAAACCTCTTCCCGATACGCTCAAGTATGCTTATTTAGATGAAAAGAAAGTATATCCTGTTATTATCAATTCTAACCTTTCAGCATATGAAGAGGAGCGATTATTGGAAGTACTTCGTAAACACCGAGGCGCAATTGGCTACACCCTTGATGACCTTAAGGAGATTAGTCCATCTATCTGTCAACATACTATCAACCTTGAGCCTGATGCTAAACCAGTTGTAGATCATCAACGACGGTTGAACCCGAAGATGATGGATGTCGTGAGAACTGAGATTCTCAAGCTTCTAGCCGCAGGTATTATCTACCCTATAGCTGATAGTAAGTGGGTAAGTCCGGTACATTGTGTTCCTAAGAAAGGAGGTACAACTATGGTTCCTAATGATAAAAATGAATTAATACCTCAGAGAATTATTATTGGATATAGAATGTGTATTGATTACAGGAAGTTGAACAAGGCAACCAGGAAGGATCACTATCCGTTGTCGTTCATCGACCAAATGCTTGAAAGGTTATCCAAAAATACCCACTTTTGTTATCTCGATGGTTATTCTGGCTTCTCTCAAATTCATGTTAACACTGTCGATCAAGAGAAGACCACTTTTACTTGTCCCTTTGGTACTTATGCTTACAGGCGTATGCCTTTTGGTTTATGTAATGCCCCTGCTACTTTTCAAAGGTGTATGTCTGCTATCTTTCATGGTTTCTGCGGGGATATTATGGAAGTCTTCATGGACGATTTCTCCGTCTATGGAACTTCTTTTGACCATTGTCTTCACAACCTTAATAAAGTTTTGCAGAGATGCGAGGAGACAAATTTGGTACTCAACTGGGAAAAGTGCCACTTTATGGTTAATGAATGAATTGTTCTTGGTCACAAGATTTCCGAAAGGGGAATTGAAGTGGACAAGGCCAAGATCGAAGCTATTGAGAGGATGCCCTATCCAAGGGACATCAAAGGTATTCGCAGTTTTCTCGGTCATGCAGGTTTTTATAGAAGATTTATTAAAGACTTTTCTAAAACCTCAAGACCCCTCACTAATCTTCTCCAGAAGGATGTTCCTTTTGTATTTGATGAAAATTGTAAGGAAGCTTTTGAAGTCCTTAAGAAAGCTTTAATAACTGCTCCTATAGTACAACCACCTGAATGGAATTTACCTTTTGAGATTATGTGTGATGCAAGTGATTTTGCTGTTGGAGCTGTTTTAGGACAAAGAGTTGATAAGAAATTGAATGTTATACATTATGCTAGTAAAACCCTTGATAGTGCTCAAAGAAATTATGCTACTACTGAGAAGGAATTCTTAGCTGTAGTTTTTGCTTGTGATAAGTTTAGGCAGTATATTGTTGATTCCAAAGTTATTATTCATACTGATCATGCTGCCATCAAGTATCTTATGACAAAGAAGGATGCCAAGCCAAGGCTTATCAGATGGGTACTCCTTCTTCAATAATTTGATTTGCATATTGTTGATAGGAAAGGGGAAGACAATACGGTGGCGGACAATCTTTCAAGGATGGAAGATATACCGCACGACCCCATCCCAGTTAACGATAGTTTTCCAGACGAGCAACTTGCCGTTGTAAAAGTACAATCTCTTTCCGATCCTTGGTATGCAGATTATGCTAATTTTATTGTTGCAAAGTATTTGCCTCCAGGTCTAACATTTCAGCAAAGGAAGAAGTTCTTTCATGATTTGAGGCACTACTTTTGGGATGACCCACATCTTTTCAAAGAAGGTCCCGACGGGATCGTGAGAAGATGCATTCCGGAACATGAGTAGAAGGACATTCTCAGACGGTGTCATGATAGTCCCTATGGAGGACATCATGCCGGTGAGAGGACTGCACATAAGGTTCTTCAATCAGGTTTTTATTGGCCTACTCTCTTTAAAGATGCTAGAAATTATGTTTTAGCCTGTGATAAATGTCAGAGAGTTGGTAACATTAGTAGAAGGAATGAGATGCCTATGAATTACTCACTAGTAATTGAACCTTTCGATTGTTGGGGTTTTGATTTTATGGGTCCATTTCCTTCTTCGCACAAGTACACTCACATTTTAGTAGCTGTTGATTATGTGACCAAGTGGGTTGAAGCAATCCCCACTGAAAGTGCTGATCACAAGACATCTTTGAAAATGCTTAAAGATGTAATATTTCCCAGGTTTGGTGTACCAAGGTATCTCATGACTGATGGGGGATCACACTTCATGCACGGAGCTTTTAGAAAAGCTTTGGCCAAATACGATGTTAATCATAGAATTGCTTCACCATATCATCCTCAAACTAGTGGGCAAGTTGAGCTCACCAATAGAGAGATTAAGTTGATCTTGCAGAAAACAGTAAACAGAAATAGGAAGGATTGGTCAAACAAGTTAGGAGATGCTTTGTGGGCATATAGAACTGCTTACAAAAACCCCATGGGCATGTCTCCCTATAAGATGGTGTATGGCAAGGCTTGCCATTTGCCATTAGAGTTAGAGCACAAAGCTTTCTGGGCTGTTAGAGAGCTTAACGCTGACCCAAAACTAGCTGGTGAGAAGCGTCTCATGAACTTGACTTCTCTAGATGAATGGAGAAGTGAAGCTTACGAGAGCGCTAAAATGTTCAAGGAAAAGGTAAAAAAGTGGCATGATAGGAAGATTCTAAAACGTGAATTTAATGTTGGCGATAAAGTTTTGTTGTTTAGATCCCGTTTCAGGTTTTCTCCAGGTAAACTACTTTCCAGGTGGGAAGGACCATTTCATATTGAAGAAGTTTATCGGTCTGGTGCAATTAAGATTAACAATTTTGAAGGCACCAAACCTCAAGTTGTGAATGGGCAAAGACTTAAACATTACATAGCAGGAGACCTTGTCAATGTTGATGTGAATATAATATACACAACAACTCACGAAGAACATGTTGCAGCCCTGTTTCAGACGCCAGCAGAAGCAAAATAAAGAAAAGGTATGTAGTACGGTAAGGAAACACCGCAAACCATCATAAAAGTTCCGTATTACGAGTTTTTGCAAAATTAGTAAAATTCCGAGTCTAAGTGGAGCCGGAGACGACCTCCAGGGAGTCTAGGCGCCCCCCTGGCGCCCCCCCCTGGGCCGCGCCGGCAGGCCGCCTGGACACCCGGGAGCCCGTCTCCGACCCCGCTTTGGTCCGTTACCTTCCTTTCTGTGCATAAATTTTTCCTATATATTTGCCTGGATTGTTCCGGCAACGTATCTTGCGATTTCGCGTGTTTTCTCTTCGATCTGTTTCTGCTAGGGAATCTTTCAGCTGAATTTAGGTGCCATGGCTTCTCCAAGTTCCCCCAAGGACAAGTTCATCGTCAACGTCATCAACCCTTACCTCACTGAGGTGAAGAAGCACCCTCAGGTTGTTCAGATGAAGGACGACGTCCTTCATCAAGAAGATCTGAAGGGACCTATCAAGGAGGGGAGCATCCAGGCCAGGCTGGAAGAAGTGGAACAAGAAGTCTTCGAGTACAAGAAGATGATCGAGCGTGGTGTCGAAGCTAACTTTGACATCACCAACGAGCTGAAGAACTACTTCCTGAAGGAGATGAAGGAGATGTGGGAAAGAATCACCGCGTCTGAAGAAAGAATTATAGAGCTCCAAGGGCAAATTAATGATCTACATAACCAGAACTGTGAGTATGAACTAAGGTTTCTGCGCATGGGTTTGGGTGCTGAATGCAGGATTCAGGAGATGAGCCTCTCATATGAGACTTTAGCAAGATATCCATGGAAGCGTTTTGCCAAGGACTACGTGATTAACGCCAACAAGCATGGGTGAAATCTCCTTGGGTAATGGCATTCCCTTGGCTTGTTCCAAGCTTGGGGGAGTGCCCGGTATCTTTATCTTTACCTTTTGTCTTTTAGAGTCAAGTAGAGTCGTATCATGTCTAGGAAGGTTGTTATATGAGATAGGTGTGTGCATTGAGGTCTATCGCTCCTTCGGTGAGGAATTGTATCCGTGAGTGTGGAGTCGTTTATGATGGAATATTAATGAGAAGTTTATCGGTTCCTTTTGCTGCACTCGGTATTCTCTTCACGCAATCGACCTTATATGATGATTCTTATGGGGAGTATTGACCTTATGTCAGGTATGGCTATGAAACTTTATTTAATCTTGGCAAATATAGCTTTGGTCATAACAACAAGCATGATTTTCTTAAATTATCAACATAGCCAAAACTTTATGTTATTATGCTTGAAGTGTTATGCTGACAAGGAAGACAACTTGATGTGTTATGCTTATTTCAATGTTCATGCTTTATATTTCTTTGCATCTTAGTCATCATCAATTGTCTGTTCTCTCAAAACCTTTGCTAGCCTAACTCTGTACTAAGCGGTATTCTGCTTGTGCATCCATACCCTTAAGCCAATACCTTCCATATGAGTCCACCATACCTACCAACTCGTGGTATTCCACTACCACCTCCTAAAAGTATATAATTTATGTGTTATCCTTAAATGTTCAAAATCTTTTATTTTGTGCCTCTGTTTTAGCTCATGAGGAAGTAATAGCTAATTCATAGTCTTTTTGAGTTGGACAAGCTTCACCCCGGGATTGCATGTATAATGTGCAAACCCATAATACGAGAAGGAACTGGCAAGGAGTGCGCCCGGCTTAAAAATAATATAACAAACAAACCCTCCTTCACGCTTTGTTTATGAGAAATCAGAAAACTTTGGCAGTGATAAACAAAGGAGAATAAGAGGATGTTATCGTCCTCTTGCGGGAGCCGTTCCTCGAAACTTGTCCAGCTCAAAAAGCAATTGAGTTATCTATTAGCATTCGTTGACAAATCATGCACCCCTAAAAACTTGTTTTCATTCTGTTTGATTTGAGGATAGCACATGAGTTTTCCCTACTACCCTAGAGCAGGGCCTATCTTTTAATTTTAAGTTGAGTCAGTTACTTCTACTTCCTTCTATTTCTCAAAGAGAGCAGACGTTTTATGTTGATAAGGATTCATTCATATAAAGCTGCATTAAGATTTGTCATATCATATCCTTGTTGACATTATCATTCGATAAGTAAGTTGTTTGTCATGCCCAGCTAAGGCAAACATCTTCCTTTGTGTTAACACTTTCACTTCTTGCCTATTAGCATGTTATTTTCAAAAAGCTTCAATTGATCTCATCAAATATAAGAGCAAAAGTTAAATCTATTGTTGTTCTTTGACCAAAGGACATGTTTGCCATGATATAATGAGTTTCCTTAGCCCTACTTTCGAATATAAGTGTTATCACTCTTTCATAAGGGCCTTATGAGTTGAAGATTGCTGTTGAGGATATTTGAGTTGGTAAAGAAACTATGATGCTTCTTGTCCTTATTCTATTTATCGACACTTCACTCTCTAAACTTGTGGACAGGTTTACCGAGTTCATATTCGCTTGGGGACAAGCGAGGTCTAAGCTTGGGGGTGTTGATACGTCCAAAATGCATCACTATTTTGTATCATAATTTATCCTTATTCATTGATATATTTCACGTTACGGTGATGTTCTTATGTAGTTTTGGTCTATTTTGCACAGTTTGCAAACTCTCCGATGCCGGAACAGCAGACGCAGGATTCAGCAGTAAAAAGTGGATGCTGAGTTGCTGAAGAAGAATACCTCCAAATTACCTGAAAATTGACGGGAGATATTTTTCAGATGAATCACGAAGACACGCAAAAGGGGAGACGGAGGGGGGCCACAGGGTGCCCAGGCGGCCTGGGGGCGCCCCCCCCTGGCCGCGCCGGGGGGCGCCTGGAGCCCCTGGCCCACCTCCGGATGCCCCCTTTTGCCTATATACTCTCCGTTCTCCGAAAACCCTAAAAAGAAGACTTTTTACGGAGTTCCACCGCCGCTCCGAGGCGGAAACCTACAGAGAAGAACAGGGCATCTCCGGCGGGCAGATTCCGCCGAGGAGATCACCTCCCGGAAGGGGAGATCGTCGCCATCGTCATCACCATCGTCACGGGCATCATCGAGATCATCATCAACATCATCCCCAACACCAGCACCATCTCCATCTTCATCCAAATCTCATCTTACAATCGCAACTCGTGTTGTAACTCGTACTACCTATCCTCTCTACTCCATCGGTGTTGATTACTACTTTGTGGTGAATGTTATTGAGTTTTGTTGGAGAAATATTATTATGTCCAGATTGTTTATCACATATTTATCCCCACTGATCATGATCTCTTTTATGTCTCGTGAGTAGTTACCTTAGTTCTTGAGGACATGGGGGTGTTAGTAGTCATATGATGTTGAAGTAATATGTGTTGTTTGATACTTAAGTTGCGTTGTCATTCTACTAGTGGTGTTGTGTGAGTCGAACACCCAACACTTCGCCTTATTAAGGACCTAGGAGAATACATTGTGTATAAAGAATGCTTATGGTGGGTTGCCAGAGTGACAGAAACCTGAACCCCAGTTCGCACGCTTTTGCATAAGGGAATAATGGATCCTCGATCGTATTGCTATGGTTAGGCTTTTGCCTTAAATTCTATCTTGTATTTGCGGATGCTTGCAAGGTGTTTAATCATAAGAGTGCATTCATCTTAGTCTAGAGAGTGCACTAGCATAGATCCACCCACTCAACACTTATCAACACATAACATAGTATCGATACGGAATATGGTGAAAGCACATGACTACCTCTCCCGTGTGTCCTCAGGAACGCTTTAGTCTTTATAAGTTCAGTTGCTAGGCCTCTCATTTGCTAAGAAAGGATTGGGCCACTTGTTACTCTCAGTACCTTTTACATTACTTGCTTTTACCTTCCTGTTGCTTATACCGAGAAAACCCCTAAAAGTTATCTTTCAGTGCTTGCAGTAAATTCTTGCTCAGAATCGCTTATCAATACCTTCTGCTCCTTGTTGGGTTCGACACTCTTACTTATCGAAAACGCTGCAATAGATCCCTTACGGTTGTGGGTCATCAGGAGCCAATATGACCATCCAGGTTCCCCAATTGGTTATTGAGCGGAGATGAGTCTCGGTCATGTCTACAAATTTATCGAACCCGTAGGGTCCGCACGCTTAACATTTTATGACGATCGGTATTATGAGTTTATGAGTTTTGATGTACCGAAGGTAGTTCGGAGTCCCGGATGAGATCAGGGACATGACGAGGAGTCTCGAAATGGTCGAGCCGTAAAGATCGATATATTGGACGACTATATTCGGACATTGGAAAGGTTCCGAGTAATCCGGGTATTTTTTGGAGTACCGGGGGAGTTACGGGAATACGGGAGTACATATGGGCCTTAGTGGGCTTTAAGGGAAAAGAGGAGAAGCCATGAGGGCTAGCCGTATGCCCCATGGGCCTAGTCCGAATTGGACTAGGGGAGGGGCTGCGCCCCCTCTTTCCTTCTCCTCCCCCTCTCCTTCCTTCCCCTCCTAGTAGGACTAGGAAAGGAGGAGTCCTACTCCTACTAGGAGGAGGATTCCTCCTCCCTTTGGCGCGCCTAGAGAGGCCGGCCGGCCTTCCCTCCCTCCTTTATATACGTGGGGAGGGGGCATCCTAAGTACACACAAGTTGATCAGTTGATCTCTCGCAACCGTGTGCGGTGCCTCTCTCCACAAGTAACACACCTCGGTCATACCGTTGCAGTGCTTAGGCGAAGCCCTGCGCCGGTAGCTTCATCATCTCAGTCACCATGCCGTTGTGCTGACGAAAATCTCCCGTGAGGCTCTACTGGATTAAGAGCTCGTGGGACGTCATCAAGCTGAACGTGTGCTGAACGCGGAGGCTCCGTACATTCGATGCTTGATCAGTTGGATCGCGAAGAAGTTCGACTACATCTACCACGTCACTAGACGCTTCCGCTCCCGGTCTACGAGGGTACGTAGACACACTCTCCCCTCGTTGCTATGCATCTGGTAGATAGATCTTGCGTGATCGTAGGAAAATTATGAAAATACTACGTTCCCCAACAGTGGTATCAGGGCAGGGTCTATGCGTAGATGATATGCACGAGTAGAACACATGGGCGATACTAGTCATACTGCTTACCAGCATGTCATACTTTGCTTCGGCGGTATTGTGAGATGAAGCGGCCCGGACCGACATTACGAGTACGCTTACGCGAGATTGGTATCACCGTTATGAGCACTCGTTGCTTAAAGATGACTGGCGGGTGTCTGTCTCTCTCACTTTAGCTGAATCGAGTGTGGCTACGCCCGGTCCTTGTGAAGGTTAAAACAACACATACTTGACGAAAAATCGTTGTGGTTTTGTATGCGTAGGTAAGAACGGTTCTTGCTAAGCCCGTAGCAGCCACGTAAAACTTGCAACAACAAAGTAGAGGACGTCTAACTTGTTTTTGTAGGGCATGTTGTGATGTGATATGGTCAAGACATGATGAGTTATAAGGTTTTGTATGAGATGATCATGTTTTGTAAAGTTATCGGCAACTGGCAGGAGCCATATGGTTGTCGCTTTATTGTATGAAATGCAATCGCCATGTAATTGCTTTACTTTATCACTAAGCAGTCGCGATAGTCGTGGAAGCAATAGTTGGCGAGACGACAACGATGCTACGATGGAGATCAAGGTGTCGCGCCGGTGACGAAGGTGATCATGACGATGCTTTGGAGATGGAGATCAAAAGCACAAGATGATGATGACCATATCATGTCACATATTTTGATTGCATGTGATGTTTATCTTATTATGCTTCTTATTTTGCTTAGTACGATGGTAGCATTATAAGATGATCCCTTACAAAAATTTCAAGGTATAAGTGTTCTCCCTGAGTATGCACCGTTGCGAAAGTTCGTCGTGCCGAGACACCACGTGATGATCGGGTGTGATAAGCTCTACGTTCAAATACAACGGGTGTAAGCCAGTTTTGCACACGCAGAATACTCGGGTTAAACTTGACGAGCCTAGCATATGCAGATATGGCCTCGGAACACTGGAGACCGAAAGGTGGAGCGTGAATCATATAGTAGATATGATCAACATAAGATGTTCACCATTGAAACTACTCCATCTCACGTGATGATCGGACATGATTTAGTTGATTTGGATCACATGATCATTTAGATGACCGGAGGGATGTCTATCTAAGTGGGAGTTCTTAAGTAATATGATTAATTGAACTTTAATTTATCATGAACTTAGTCCTGGTAGTATTAGCATATCTATGTTGTAGATCAGTAGCTCACGTTATAGCTCCCCTATGTTTTTTTGATATGTTCCTAGAGAAAACTAAGTTGAAAGATGTTAGTAGCAATGATGCGGACTAGGTCCGTGATCTGAGGATTATCGTCATTGCTGCACGTAAGTATTATGTCCTTGATGCACCGCTAGGTGACAGACCTATGGCAGGAGCAGATGCAAACGTTATGAACGTTTTGACAAAAACTCGGTATGATGACTACTTGATAGTTTAGTGCACCATGCTTTACGGCTTATAACCGGGATTTCAAAAATGTTTTGAACGCCACAGAGCATATGAGATGTTCCAAGAGTTGAAATTTGTATTTCATACTCATGCCCGTGTCGAGAGGTATAAGACCTCTGACAGTACTTTGCCAACAAGATGGAGGAGAATAGCTTAACCAGTGAGCATGTGCTCAGATTGTCTGGGTACTACAATTTCTTGAATCAAGTGGGAGTTAATCTTCCAGATAAGATAGTAATTGACAAAGTTCTCTAGACACTGTCACCAAGTTAGTAGAACTTCGTGATGAACTATAATATGCAAGGGATGACGAAAGTAATTCCCGAGCTCTTCGCGATGCTGAAATCAGCGAAGGTAGAAATCAAGAAATAGCATCAAGTGTTGATGGTTAACAAGACCACTTGTTTCAAGTAAACGGCAAAGGGATAGCAGGGGAACTTCAAGAAGAATGACAAGCAAGTTGTCACTCCCGTGAAGAAACCCAAAGCTAAACTCAAGCTGTCAGGACCGGTTTTTCAGAAAAATAATTACCAAAAGACCGACCTTTTTATTAAACCTGCAAGGAAGAATACTTCTTGCCGATGGACAATTCCTTGATACAGAATTCTAGAGTACTGATTATTATACAGGGTTGAGCTGGGATAGCTCAACAATTTATTACAAGTGCGCTAATACAGAACATAAAGGCGGATATGACACAATGGCAGGGGTGGCATACTACTACTCGTAATAAAAGGGGGTGGATATGTCCCAGTGTAGTGGGTGACGTGACTCCAATATAATACAGTTCATCGAGTGTCGGAGTGAGACCCGATGAATTTATTTGGTGGATGGCGGAAGCGGTTATATAACAGTGATCAACTCCAGGATCGCAAGAGACTGACTGGGACTCCACTAGACGTCGGACTCGCTATCGAACTCTTCATCCATGAGATTGCCTTCGTCCACATCTCGCCAAATCTCAACAAGCCAGGTGAGTACTTTGAATGTACTCGCAAGACAGTTCGGACTTAAGATATAATAAATGCAAACGTGGTGCATAAGAGTATTCTAGCAAAATGCAACCAGATATTAATATTTCTGAGCTGTATGCAAAAATAGAAGTCGGGCGGTAATCCTCCCGAAATCCAAAAGATAAATAAAAGGAAACCAAACGAGTGTCTGCGTGACGCCTCATGAGGAATAAACAAATGAAAACCTGCCACAGTCGGGCGTCGGAGCGACACCACATAAAGGGCTTATAAAGAAAATAAATGACAGGAATGCCTCAGTCGGACGTCTGAGCGACATCGCATAAAGGGCTTATAATGGAAATAAATAACCAGAATGCCACAGTCGGACGTCTGAGCGACATCACATAAAGGGCTTCTAAAGGAAATAAATAACAAGAATGCCACAGTCGGACGTCTGAGCGACATCACATAAAGGGCTTATAAACAACAAGAATGCCACAGTCGGATGTCTGAGCGACATCACATAAAGGGGCTTATAATGGAAATAAAAAACAAGAATGCCATAGTCGGACGTCTGAGCGACATCACATAAAGGGCTTATAAACAACAAGAATGCCACAGTCGGACGTCTGAGCGACATCACATAAAGGGATTATAAATATCAATAGTTGAACAGTGAAATACTTCAGGAATTAAATCAGTACAGAGATAATTGGTGAGTTCATCTACCAAATGAACTTGACAAAATCACTACTCTTATTACTATCAAGAATTTACTAGAGACGGTCACCGGGTTGACACGAAGATTGACCCTAGGCCATAAACATGCCTACTTGAAGGATTTAACTCTGTAGAGCTTGTATTATTAAATCATAGCCAATGGATTCTACTAGTCACAGGGACTAGTTCCGTCTACGGTGTTTTAGCAGAAACCCAACTGACCAGTACACACCCATTTCACATCCTGCTGTCCGGAATCACCCGTGACAACGTTCACGAAAAACTTTAAGACGGGGAGGCTACAACCTCGAATAGCATGGGATCGAATTTATATATGCGCGCTCTAAGGGGTGCCCCCTCTCGGTCCCTACCGGAAACACCCATGCCCCCTAACCGGATAACGGGCTTTAATCCAGGGCCATGGAAACCTCATCCCGGCCCCTCTACTTGGTGTGTACTCGGAAAGTGGTTTACAACTGACTAGACCACAATCACAACAGATGGCATATGACAGTACCAAAAGGAGGTGAGCGGGATCATGACTCGATCCACGCGGATACTAGGTTAACCAACTACTGGCATGCTTCAACAATACCAGTATTCCACCCATCATGTCACCACATGATCGGGGTGGTTCAATCATTATCATACTGGGCTCACCCGAAGCTTGCTTGCATGAAATATAACCATACAAAAATGCTTATATAACCATGCTTATGAAAAGAACTACTCGAGCAAACATGCAACACATCCATCATATCAAAGGTTCAAACATGCTTGCCTGGTTCGGAGTAGTCGGAGTCTAACTCGGTGAGGTTTGCGGCTCCGTCACGTCCTTCGGTATCTACGTAATCAAATAAACGGATACTAACATAAATACCGCGCGTGGAAAATAAAGTTGCTCCAAAAAATTTCACATAAATATAACAAAAATCTAGACAGAAAACTAAAGAGGACAGAAAAAGAATAAACTCAAAATCATCTTTGGTTAAAAAGATATTAGAGTTTCTGTCCAGGGAGTCATCTCTAATGAAACAGAAAATATCCAGGGGCTAGAATAGAAAACAGAAAAGCGAACCGGTACGCAGTACGCCAACTGAAGACAAAGACGTACTTTGCCCGAAGGCGCTTTCCAGAAAAACGGTTCGGAGAGAGATGAGAGGCTGACGAGGGGTCCCACTCATCGGGTCTAAACTCTGAAACAGAGTCGCGCCGGCGCCAGATGTTGTGGTGGTCGCCGGCGCTGATCCACGGCGAGTTAGGGGAGGGAAGTGGTACGTACAGCTTCCTGGTGTTCTTCCGCGTCGATTGGTGGTGGAGTAGAGCGTCGGCGAGCCCCACGTCGATGGCGACCCTGTCTCCGACGGACGGCGGCTCGGGTGATCGTGGGCCTCGTCGGAGAGGATCTCTGGGGTCAAATTGGAGTGGGGGCTAGGTTTAGGTAGGTGCCAGGGTGCTACGCTCGAGCCCAGGGCGGCGGAGGAGTCCTCACCGGAGAGAACGCTGCTAGAGCCCGAGGCGGAAGGAGCTGGCCGGAGTTGGGAAAGAATGGCCCCTCGAGGCTTTTCCAGAGGCTGGGCGCGGTCTAGGGAGATGGTGGAGGTGTGCGGGCTCGAGAACGAGCTCGGGGGCGCTTTATATAGCCGCCCCGAGGCGGTTGCCGTGAACGGGATAAGTCTGACGAGCGATTACGGCGATGCAGTGGCTGGACGGCGGGTTTAGTGGCTTGAGCATCGACTAGGAGGTGCACATGTTCCATTCCCGTGCCTAACTCAGCAGGGGAGGGGTGATTACGGGCTGCCCTCGACGAAACGGCCGTGCGGCACGTCGGCGGCAGAGAACGTGCTCTGTGCGCGCCAGGGCACGGCAACGGTGTTGCAGGCGTGCACTGGCAGTGGAGAAGGCCACGCGAAGCGTTGGGGTGACTTGGGCGGCGCCAAACGGCATCGAGCTGCAGGATCCTCCCTGTCGGCCGCCACGGGAGGTTCTGTTGCCGAGGAAGTCACCGCGTGGTCGGGCCAGGGCGCCACCGATGCCCGGAAGCCGCCAAGCAAGCGTGCGGTGTGCTGGATAAGCAGGAGGTGCAGTGAGCATCGATCCAAGGCGGGCACTGGTGAGATTGACGCTGCGGCTCTCACGAACTGACGAACTGCACTGTCGACAGTTTTTTGAACCTGACAGATCAGTGCAAGACAGGTGTTCGATGAAATGATTCTGGTATGTGGGAAATGTTTCTGGGCTGATATTTGGTGGAGTGGCCTCTTAATGCATCTAGATGCTGCCTGGATTTTCACAGAATTTTTGGAAGAAGATAAATATGAATTTCACCAAATTTTGCAAATCTGGTCCAAACTTGCAGTAGGTGAAATTTGAAAATTTTGAACTGTGGACCAGTGAAACAAGATGGATCTAGGTTGTGGATACTAAGGACTATCCAGAGAGGTTAGTTTGGAATCAAATAACAAGATGGATATGGTGGTTCCTTTGTAAATCACCAAGGTCCACTATAAATGACAGAAATAGAATTTGGAGCAAAATAAATAGAGAAAAAATTCCAATAAGGTTATAACTCACTGGAATTGATGAGAGACTTGTCCTAAGGTGTGGAGGGGGTCTTGGAGAGAAATATTTCTGTTGGGGTCATGGCAAGATGGAGGTTGGAGAGGAAGATAAGCCCAAGGTTAAACCTGAGAAGTTTAAATCATGAAGGAAAAGAATCAAACAAATCCCTAAGAAGACAACTTGTGTTGAGCTAACACAAGAAGAAGCTTTCAAGACCAAAAACCAAGCTTGAGAAAAACACACAAACTTTGGCCAGAAGAGAATTTTAGAAGGGTCTTAAGAGAAGATCAAACAACCCCCTTCCAAAAGACCAAAAGTTTTGGAAGAAAAACCAAACCCAAAAATTTGGAGTGTTACAACACCTACCCCCTTAGGAAAAATCTCGTCCCCGAGATTTCAGCTAATCCTCAAATAGGTGTGGGTGTTCTGTCCGAAGGAAATCTTCCCTTTCCCACGTTGCTTCATCCTCTGTGTGATTACTCCACTGAACCTTGAGAAATTTAATAGTCTTCTGACGGGTTCTCCTTTCAGACTCCTCCAAAAAAATTACTGGGTGTTCCCGGTAGGTGAGATCTGGTCGCACGTCAAGACTTTCATGTGACACATGCTTCCCTGGGTTGCTTACACACTTCCGTAGTTGCGAGACGTGGAACACGTCGTGGACGTCTGATAGTTCCTTGGGAAGGTCCAGCTGGTAAGCTACTGTGCCTCACTGTGCAATTATACGAAAGGGTCCGATGAATCGGGGTGCTAGTTTCCCTTTGACCTTGAATCGTTGCAATCCTCTCATAGGTGATACACGTAAGTATATGTCTTCACCAGGCTCAAAACTTATTTCCCGATGCTTTTGATCGTAATAGCTCTTCTGTCGGCTTTGGGCTGTTTCGAGTCGATCCCATATTATTTTTACTGTTTCCTCAGCTTCTTTTAACATATCTGGGCCTAATATACGACTGTCCCCTGTTTCCGACCAGTTTAATGGAGTACGGCATCTTCGTCTGTACAAGGCTTCGAACGGTGCCATCTGCAGGCTGGCTTGGTAACTATTGTTGTATGCAAACTCGGCATATGGTAAGCTTGCCTCCCAACTGGTCCCATATGTGAGGACACATGCCCTTAGCATGTCTTCAAGTATTTGATTTACTCGTTCCGTTTGTCCTCCAGTCTGGGGGTGATAAGCTGTACTGAACGTTAGTTGCGTTCCGAGGGCTTGTTGCAACTGGTCCCAAAATTTGGAGACGAACTGAGTGCCTCTGTCCGATATTATAGTCTTTGGAACCCCATCACTAGTAGAAAACAGGGCATTGGTCCAGCCCATTAGCCCCGGTTCAATCTAGAACCGGGACCAATGGGGGTACTGGACCCGGTTCGTTAGCCCAGGGGGCCGGCCGGGCCACGTGGGCCATTGGTCCCGGTTCGTCTGGACCTATTGGTCCCGGTTGGAGCTAAAAACCGGGACCAATGGCTCTTGCTCCTGGCCCACCACTATTGGTCCCGGTTGGTTTTATGAACCGGGACCAAAGGCACCCCTTTAGCCCCGGTTTGTAGCACCAACCGGGACCAGTGAGTTGCCTATATAAACCCCCTCACTCAAGAGCAGAGCTCACTGCTCTGTTTTTTTTTCTGGCCGAGGGGGAGAGGGGTTAGTGGTGCTCTAGCTCACCTCCTATGCACACAACGTGTTCGGTGGAATGCCCGAGCCACACTAGTTAAGCTTTTCTCCTCTCGAAGCTCTATTTTCTCCGAGATTTGTCTAGGTTTAGCGGTCCGTCACGTCCCGTCCCCGTCTTCGTCGCCGTCGATCGCCCCCGCCGATCTCGTCACCGGCACCACCGTGGTGAGCCTCTTGTTATGTCCATGCTTTTCTTACTTTTATTATTGCTTTAGATAGATATTTGTCTAATTTTCTTACGTTTATTATTGCTTGTTATTATATAGTGCGATGGTTTTGATATCCGCCCACGTGGGCCCTCGTCCGGTCTACGATTCGGATGTGGTATATTATCTTTAATTTATAACTATTTGTTTTAGTGCTTATGATAGTTATGCCGACCAACCTGACATGCATAGATGTTTTATTATGTCTAGGAGGTAGTTGAACCGGAAATTCCAACCGACCCTCTTGTGGAGAGGTTAAATTTAGTTGAAGGGGAAAACATTTCGTTAAAGAAAAAATTGGAAAAATGGAGGAGGAGAAGATGGAATTGGAGTTGCATGTTGCGGAAGTTATCGATGATCACAAGATCAAGATGGACCCTATTGTCGAGAGGTTAAATTTAGTTGAAGAAGAAAACAAATTCTTGAAGGAAAAAATAAAAAAATTGTGGACGAGAAGATGATATTGGAGTTGCATGTTGCGGATGTCGTCGATGATCACAAGATCAAGATGGATGCAATGCGGTTGAAGATCAAAAAGATTAGAAAATATGCCATTCATAACGAGGCTTGGTATCATTATGCCGTTGGATCAATTGTTACCTTGGTTGCGATTATGATAGCATTTGTTTTCGCGTTGAAATGTTTTACATAGTTTCGATGTGTATGGAGAGCTATATGTTGTTAGATGAGAACTATATATGTATGTACTTTGGTTTTAATGTGATGATGAACTTTTATCCATTTGGTCACTTAATTATCTATTTATGATGTGCTGTAATGGTTTTTGACACACTTAATTATATATAAATGCACGCAGATGAACCGCCAATGGATGTACGGTGACAGACACACCTCCGAGTACATTAAGGGCGTGCGTGAGTTTCTAAATGCGGCAGAGGCAAACAAGCAGAATGGTTTTATGTGTTGTCCATGCACTAAATGTGTGAATACGATGTCTTACTCTAACCGGAAAATCCTTCACTCCCACCTGCTTTACAAGGGTTTCATGCCACACTATAATGTTTGGACGAGGCACGGAGAAATAGGGGTTATGATGGAAGACGGCGAAGAAGAAGAGTACGATGACAACTATGTGCCCCCTGAATACGGTGATGCTGCAATGGGGGGAGCTGGTGAAGATCAAGAGGAACCAGACGATGTGCCCAATGATGCTGCAACGGGTGAAGCTGCTGAAGATCAAGAGGAACCAAATAATGATCTTCGCCGGGTCATTGTCGATGCAAGGACACAATGCGAAAGTCAAAAGGAGAAGCTGAAGTTCGATCGCATGTTAGAGGATCACAAAAAAGGGTTGTACCCCAATTGCGAAGATGGCAACACAAAGCTCGGTACCGTACTGGAATTGCTGCAGTGGAAGGCAGAGAATGCTGTGGCTGACAAAGGATTTGAGAAGCTACTGAAAATATTGAAGAAGAAGCTTCCGAAGGATAACGAATTGCCCGACAGTACATACGCAGCAAAGAAGGTTGTATGCCCTCTAGGATTGGAGGTGCAGAAGATACATGCATGCCCTAATGACTGCATCCTCTACCGCGGTGCATACAACGATCTGAACGCATGCCCGGTATGCGGTGCATTGCGGTATAAGATCAGACGAGATGACCCTGGCGATGTTGATGGCGAGCCCGCCAGGAAGAGGGTTCCTGCGAAGGTGATGTGGTATGCTCCTATAATACCACGGTTGAAACGTTTGTTTAGAAACAGAGAGCATGCCAAGTTGATGCGATGGCACAGTGAGGACCGTAAGAAAGACGGGAAGTTGAGAGCACCCGCTGACGGGTCACAATGGAGAAAAATCGAGAGAAAGTACTGCGAGGAGTTTGCAAAGGACGCAAGGAACGTATGGTTTGCTTTAAGCGCGGATGGCATTAATCCTTTCGGGGAGCAGAGCAGCAATCACAGCACCTGGCCCGTGACTCTATGTATGTATAACCTTCCTCCTTGGATGTGCATGAAGCGGAAGTTCATTATGATGCCAGTTCTCATCCAAGGCCCTAAGCAACCCGGCAACGACATTGATGTGTACCTAAGGCCATTAGTTGAAGAACTTTTACAGCTGTGGAATGGAAACGGTGTACGTGCGTGGGATGAGCACAAACAGGAGGAATTTGACCTAAAGGCGTTGCTGTTCGTGACCATCAACGATTGGCCCGCTCTCAGTAACCTTTCAGGACAGACAAACAAAGGATACCACGCATGCACGCACTGTTTAGATGACACTGAAAGTATATACCTGGACAAGTGCAGGAAGAATGTGTACCTGGGCCATCGTCGATTTCTTCCGACCAACCATCAATGTCGAAAGAAAGGCAAGCAATTCAAAGGCGAGGGAGATCACCGGAAGAAGCCCGCCATGCGTACCGGTGATCACGTACTTGCTATGGTCAATGATTTACACGTAATCTTTGGAAAGGGCCCCGGCGCACTAGCTGTTCCGAATGACGATGAGGGACACGCACCCATGTGGAAGAAGAAATCTATATTTTGGGACCTACCCTACTGGAAAGACCTAGAGGTCCGCTCTTCAATCGATGTGATGCACGTGACGAAGAACCTTTGCGTGAACCTGCTAGGCTTCTTGGGCGTGTATGGAAAGACAAAAGATACAGCTGAGGCACGGGAGGACCTGCAACGTTTGCACGAAAAAGACGGCATCCCTCCGAAGCAGTATGAAGGTCCTGCCAGCTATGCTCTTACGAAAGAAGAGAAAGAAATCTTCTTTGAATGCCTTCTCAGTATGAAGGTCCCGACTGGCTTCTCGTCGAATATAAAGGGAATAATAAATATGGCAGAGAAAAAGTTCCAGAACCTAAAGTCTCATGACTGCCATGTGATTATGACGCAACTGCTTCCGGTTGCATTGAGGGGGCTTCTACCGGAAAACGTCCGATTAGCCATTGTGAAACTATGTGCATTCCTCAATGCAATCTCTCAGAAGGTGATCGATCCAGAAATCGTACCAAGGCTAAGGAGTGATGTGGCGCAATGTCTTGTCAGTTTCGAGCTTGTGTTCCCACCATCCTTCTTCAATATCATGACACACGTCCTAGTTCATCTAGTCGACGAGATTGTCATTCTGGGGCCCGTATTTCTACACAATATGTTCCCCTTTGAGAGGTTCATGGGAGTCCTCGAGAAATATGTCCATAACCGCGCAAGGCCAGAAGGAAGCATCTCCATGGGCCATCAAACAGAGGATGTCATCGGGTTTTGTGTTGACTTCATTCCTGGCCTTAATAAGATAGGTCTCCCTAAATCGCGGTACGAGGGGAGACTGACTGGAAAAGGCACGCTTGGAAGGGACTCAATAATATGCAGGGACGGATATTCTTGGTCTCAAGCACACTACACAGTTCTACAGAACTCTACATTGGTGACCCCGTATGTCGATGAACACAAGAACAGTCTGCGCTCCAAACACCCGGAGCAGTGCGACGACTGGATTACACGTGAACACATCAGGACTTTCAGCAGTTGGTTGGAAACACGTCTCAGAGGTGACAACACTGTTTGTGATGAGTTGTACTTGTTGTCCAGGGGACCATCTTCGACTGTATTGATTTACAAAGGATACGAGATAAATGGGAATACATTTTACACGATTGTCCAAGATCAAAAGAGCACCAACCAAAACAGCGGTGTCCGCTTTGATGCAACAACCGAGAGGGGAAAGGACACATATTATGGTTACATAGTGGACATATGGGAACTTGACTACGGACATGATTTTAAGGTCCCTTTGTTTAAGTGCAAATGGATCAATCTGTCAGGAGACGGGGTACAGGTAGACCCACAGTACGGAATGACAACAGTGGATCTGAAAAATCTTGGATACACTGACGAACCGTTCGTCCTAGCCAATGATGTGGCACAGGTTATCTATGTGAAGGACATGTCTACCAGACCGAGAAAAAGAAAAGATAAGGAAGCGAATACATCATACGATGAGCCAAAGCGCCACATAGTTCTTTCAGGAAAAAGGGACATCCTGGGAGTGGAGGGCAAGACAGACATGTCTGAAGATTATGAAAAGTTTCATGAAATTCCTCCCTTCAAAGTCAAGGCTGACCCAAGCATCCTGATAAACGATGAAGATTATCCATGGTTACGACGCAATAAGCAAATGACACAAGCGAAGAAAAAGTGAAGAGTTTTTTCCGCAACTATTATGATGATACCATGCCAACTTTGTAACAAACGAGTATGATACCATTGTCCGTTTGTACTATTCAAATTTGCACTAACAGAAAGTTTGTAATTGGTTTTACCAGAAAGAATTAAAAAATAAAACAAAAAACAAAAGAAAATAAATAATGCAGAAAACAAAAAAAACTTGCAAAAAAATAAAAATAGCAACAATAAGTATTTCATTGTAAGTAGAAACAAAATAAAATAAATAAAGCAACAAAGAAAACAAATAATTTCAAATTTAAACTATTCAAATTTGAATACTACTTGCACTAACAGAAAGTTTGTAATTGGTTTTACCAGAAAGAATTAAAAAATAAAGCAAAAAACAAAAGAAAATAAATAATGCAGAAAACAAAACAAAAAAACTTGAAAAAAAAATAGCAACAATAAGTATTTTTTTGTAAGTAGAAACAAAATCAAATAAATAAAGCAACAAAGAAAACAAATAAATAAAAATAGCAACAGTAAGTATTTTGTTGAAAGTAGAAACAAAACTAAAAAATAAAGCAACAAAGAAAAAAAATAAAAAATATGCCACCTGTTGGGCCCACACGGCCTGAATACGACTAGAAACCCAACTATGGGCCAGGATTCAGGCCCGTAGAGAGCCCAGCAAGCCCACAGGCAAATCAGTGTCAGTTTAGGCCCTTAGGCCTGCAGTTCAAAGGAGTTCGAGAGGAGAGAGGCAGCGGGGCTTATAAACTGGTGCTGCTCTCTCTCAACTAGCGAGGTGGGACTAAACTTCCCACCGCACCGCGGCAAGGCCTTTAGTCCCGGTTGGTGGCAGCAACCGGGACTAAAGGGTGGCATTAGTCCCGGTTGGTGGCTGAAATCGGGACTAATACCCCCCTTTAGTCCCGGTTGCTGCCACCAACCGGGACTAA
>LR738710.1:942095623-942115807 GCA_902687465.1 Secale cereale
AACAGTTTCCTGCGCTGCGCTACTTTCCGGTCCAGGAGGGGTGACTGTCACCTCATCAAGTTCTACTTTCCTCCCACTCACTTCTTTCGAGAGAAACTCTTTCTCCAGAAAGCATCCATTCTTGGCAACAAAGACTTTGCCTTCGGATCTGTGGTAGAAGGTGTACCCAATTGTTTCCTTTGGGTATCCTATGAAGACGCATTTCTCCGATTTGGGTTCGAGCTTTTCAGGTTGAAGTTTCTTGACATAAGCATCGCAACCCCAAACTTTCAGAAACGACAGCTTCGGTTTCTTGCCAAACCAAAGTTCATACGGAGTCGTCTCAACGGATTTTGACGGAGCCCTATTTAAAGTGAATGCGGCAGTCTCTAAAGCATAACCCCAAAAAGATAGCGGTAAATCGGTGAGGGACATCATAGATCGCACCATGTCCAACAGAGTACGATTTCAACGTTCGGACACACCGTTACGTTGAGGTGTTCCGGGCGGTGTCAATTGTGAAACAATTCCACAGCTTCTAAGGTGTGTGCCAAATTCATGACTCAAATATTCACCCCCACGATCCGATCGTAAGAACTTTATTTTTCTGTCACGTTGATTCTCAACCTCATTCTGAAATTCCTTGAACCTTTCAAAGGTCTCAGACTTGTGTTTCATCAAATAGATATACCTGTATCTACTCAAGTCATCCGTGAGGGTGAGAACATAACGGTAGCCTCCGCGAGCCTCAACACTCATTGGACCGCATACATCGGTATGTATGATTTCCAACAAGTTGGTTGCTCGCTCCATTGTTCCGGAGAACGGAGTCTTGGTCATCTTGCCCAAGAGGCATGGTTCGCACGTGTCAAATGATTCATAATCAAGAGACTCTAGAAGTCCATCTGAATGGAGCTTCTTCATACGTTTGACACCAATATGACCAAGGCGGCAATGCCACAAGTATGTGGGACTATCGTTATCAACTTTACATCTTTTGGCATCTACACTATGAATATGTGTATTACTACGTTCGAGATTCATCAAAAATAAACCATTGACCAGCGGGGCATGACCATAAAACATATCTCTCAAATAAATAGAACAGCCATTATTCTCCGATTTGAAAGAATATCCATCTCGCATAAGACGAGATCCAGAAACAATGTTCATGCTCAAAGCTGGTACTAAATAACAATTATTCAGGTTTAAAACTAATCCCGAGGGTAGATGTAGAGGTAGCGTGCCGACGGCGATCACATCGACCTTGGAACCATTCCCGACGCGCATCGTCACCTCATCCTTCGCCAGTCTCCGCTTATTCCGCAGCTCCTGTTTTGAGTTACAAATGTGAGCAACTGCATCGGTATCAAATACCCAGGAGCTACTACGAGCGCTGGTAAGGTACACATCAATAACAAGTATATCAAATATACCTTTGACGTTGCCGGCCTTCTTGTCTGCTAAATATTTGGGGCAGTTCCGCTTCCAATGCCCCGTTCCCTTGCAATGAAAACACTCAGTCTCAGGCTTGGGTCCATACTTTGGCTTCTTCCCGGCAACAGGCTTGCCAGGCGCGGCAACTTGCTTGCCGTCCTTCTTGAAGTTCTTCTTACCCTTGCCTTTCTTGAACTTAGTGGTTTTATTGACCATCAACACTTGATGTTCTTTCTTGATATCCACCTCCGCTGATTTCAGCATTGAATACACCTCGGGAATGGACCTCTCCATCCCCTGCATATTGAAGTTCAGCACAAAGCTCTTGAAGCTTGGTGGGAGCGACTGGAGGATTCTGTCAACGACCGCTTCATCTGGGAGATTCATTCCCAGCTGAGACAAGCGGTTGTGCGATCCTGAAATCTTGAGGATGTGCTCACTGACAGAACTGTTCTCCTCCATCTTACAGCTGTAGAATGCGTCGGAGACATCATATCTCTCGACTCGGGCATGAGCTTGGAAAACCATTTTCAGCTCTTGGAACATCTCATATGCCCCGTGGTGCTCAAAACGCTTTTGGAGCCCCGATTCTAAACTGTAAAGCATGCCGCACTGAACCAGGGAGTAATCATCACAACGCGACTGCCAGGCGTTCATAACATCTTGGGTCGCCGGGAGAACGGGTGCATCACCTAGCGGTGCTTCTAGGACATATGATCTCTTGGCAGCTATGAGGATAATCCTCAGGTTACGGACCCAATCCGTATAGTTGCTACCATCGTCTTTCAGCTTGGTTTTCTCTAGGAACGCGTTGAAGTTGAGGGAAACTGGAGCGTGGGCCATTTGATCTACAAGAGATATTGTAAAGAATTTAGACTAAGTTCATGATAATTAAGTTCATCTTAATCAAATTTTAATGAACTCCCACTCAGAATGACATCTCTCTAGTCATCTAAGTGATACACGATCCGAATCGAGTAGTCCGTGTCCGATCATCACGTGAGACGGACTAGTCAAAAACGGTGAACATCTTCATGTTGATCGTATCTTCTATACGATTCGTGTTCGACCTTTCGGTCTTCCGTGTTCCGAGGCCATGTCTGTACATGCTAGGCTCGTCAAGTGAACCCTAAGTGTATTGCGTGTGTAAATCTGTCTTACACCCGTTGTATGCGAACGTTAGAACCTATCACACCCGATCATCACGTGGTGCTTCGGAGCAACGAGCTTTAGCAACGGTGCACAATTAGGGGAAACACATTACTTGAAATTTTAGTGAGAGATCATCTTATTTACTACCGTCGTTCTAAGTAAACAAGATGCAAAAACATGATAAACATCACATGCAATCAATTATAGTGACATGATATGGCCAATATCATCTTGCTCCTTGGATCTCCATCTTCGGGGCACTATGATCATCTTGTCACCGGCTCGACACCATGATCTTCATCATCATGATCTCCATCATCGTGTCTTGAAGAAGTTGTCACGCCAACTATTACTTCTACTACTATAGCTAACGTTTAGCAATGAAGTAAAGTAATTACATGGCGTTATTTAGTGACACGCAGGTCATACAATAATTAAGACAACTCCTATGGCTCCTGCCGGTTGTCAAGTTCATCGACATGCAAGTCGTGATTCCCTATTACAAAAACATGATCAATCTCATACATCACATATATCATTCATCACATCTTCGTTCTTGGCCATACCACGTCACAAAACACATGCTGCAAAAACAAGTTAGACGTCCTCTAATTTGTTGTTGCAAGTTTTACGTGGCTTCTAAAGGATTTCTAGCAAGAACGTTTCTTACCTACGCCAAAACCACAACGTGATTTGTCAACTTCTATTTACCCTTCATAAGGACCCTTTTCATCGAATCCGATCCGACTAAAGTAGGAGAGACAGACACCCGCCAGCCACCTTATGCATCTAGTGCATGTCTGTCGGTGGAACCAGTCTCACGTAAGCGTACGTGTAAGGTCGGTCCGGGCCGCTTCATACCACAATACCGCCGAATCAAGATTGACTAGTAACGGTAAGAAAGTTGAACAAGATCATACGCCCACAACTGCTTTGTGTTCTACTCGTGCAAGATGCTACGCATAAAACCTAGGCTCAGATGCCACTGTTGGGGAACGTAGCATAATTCAAAAAAATTCTACGTCTTCACCAAGATCCAACTATGGAGACATCTAGCAACGAGTAACTTAGAGTGCATCTACATACCGTTATGTAGATCGCGTGCGGAAGCTTTCAACGAAGCAAGGATGAAGTAGTCGTACTCTTCACGTTCTTCGTCACCGATGAACTAGCGCCGAACGGACGGCACCTCCGCGTTCAACACACGTACGGTGCAGCAACGTCACCTCCTTCTTGATCCAGCAAGGGGGGGGGGAGAAGTCGTCAGAGATCCGGCAGCACGACGGCGTGATGACGGATGCAGTGGAGATCACAGCAGGGCTTCGCCGGGCGCCCTGCGTTAGGAGTTGGGAGGTGTGACGGGAGGGGGAGAGGCGCCAGGGATCAGGTGCGGCTGCCCTCTCACCCCCACATATATATAGGGGCCAGGGGGGCGCCTGGACCCCCTGCAGATCCAATCTGCAAGGGGGCGGCGGCCAAGGGGGGGTTCCTTGCCCCCCAAGACAAGTGGAGCCCCCCCTCCCCTTTAGGGTTGGAACCCTAGGCGCAGGGGAGGTGGGCCCCCTTTGGTGGTGCGCCAGCCCAGAGGGCTGGACACATCCCCTCGCGGCCTAGGGGCCCCACCGGGATGGGTGGCCCCACCCGGTGGACCCCCGGGGCCCCTCCGGTGGTCCCGGGACGCTCCCGGTGATCCCCGGAGATCACCCGTTGGCCGAAACTGGACTTCCCATATATCAATCTTTACCTCCGGACCATTCCGGAACTCCTCGTGACGTCCGGGATCTCATCCGGGACTCCGAACAACTTTCGGGATTCCACGTGCATTTATCTCTACGACCCTAGCGTTACCGAACCTTAAGTGTGTAGACCCTACGGGTTCGGGAGACACGTAGACATGACCGAGACCACTCTCCGGTCAATAACCAACAGCGGGATCTGGATACCCATGTTGGTTCCCACGTGTTCCTCGATGATCTTCATCGGATGAACCACTGTGTCAAGGATTCACTTAATCCCGTATGTTATTCCCTTTGTCCATCGGTACGGTACTTGCCCGAGATTCGATCGTCGGTATTCCCGATACCTTGTTCAATCTCGTTATGGCAAGTCTCTTTACTCGATCCGTAATTCATCATCCCGTGACTAACTACTTAGTCACATTGAGCTCATTATGATGATGACTTACCGAGTGGGCCCAGAGGTACCTCTCCGTCATACGGAGTGACAACATCCCAGTCTCGGTTCGTACCAACTCAACAGACACTTTTGGAGATACCCGATGTGTACCTTTATAGCCACCCAGTTACGTTGTGACGGTTGGCACACCCAAAGCACTCCTACGGTATCCGGGAGTTGTACAACCTCATGGTCTAAGGAATAAATACTTGACACCGAAAAGCTTATGCATTACGAACTATACGATCTCGTGTTATGCTCAAGTTTGGGTCTTGTCCATCACATCATTCTCCTAATGATGTGATCCCGTTATCACCGACATCTCATGTCCATGGTCAGGAAACCGTGACCATCTGTTGATCAACGAGCTGGCTACTAGAGGCCTACCAGGGACTCATTGTGGTCTGTGTATTCACACATGTATCGCTGTTTCCGTACAATACAATTCAAGCATGAATAACAGACAATTATCATGAACAAGGAGATATAATAATAATGCTTTTATTATTGCCTCTAGGGCATATCTCCAACACTTCCGGTGTCTTTGAATATACCAAGATGTCATCAATAAATACCACCACAAATTTGTCCATGAATTTCATAAATACTTTGTTCATGAGGTGGACGAAATATGCGGGGGCGTTGGTCAGTCCAAACGGCATTATTGTAAATTCATAAAGTCCGTATCTGGAGGTGAATGCTGTTTTCGGGATATCTTCTGTACGTACTTTCAATTGATGATAACCTGACCTTAAATCAACTTTTGAGAAAACCTTGGCTTGCGCGAGCTAGTCAAATAAATCATTTATCCGTGGCATCGGATATTTGTTCTTGATAGTGACCATGTTGAGCGCTCGGTAGTCTATACACAACCTCATAGTCCCATCCTTCTTTTTGGCAAATAAAACTGGCGAACCCCGAGGTGAGGAGCTGGCCCGTATAAATCCTTTATCCAGCAGTTCCTTTATTTGTTTCTTTAGCTCAACCTACTCGGATGGTGCCATTCTGTATGGCTTCTTGTATATGGGGGTGGTTCTAGGCGCTAGCTCAATAATGAATTCTATTTCTCTGTCTGGTGGCATGCCTGGTAGTTCTTCGGGAAATACGTCCAGGAATTCACATACAACTGGAACTTTGCTTAACTCAGAACTGTCTACCTTGTTTAATTTTGGTTGCGGCGATACTGGTCTTTCTTGAGCTGCGACTCTTATTGTCTTTCCGTGATGATGAGTAAGAATCACAGTCCGGTTGAAACAGTCGATAAATCCTTTGTTGGTGGTCAGCCAGTCCATACCCAGGATAACATCCAGTCCCTTGTTTTCCAACACGATGAGGTTTGCGTGAAATTGTAACCCTTCAATTTCAATTGTCAAACCTTGGCAGTAATTCTGAGTGATCTGCTTACTTCCGAGGGACTTGATGGTCATTGACTTTCCCAGGGGAAGCATCGAAAAACCATGTTGCAAAGCAAAACCCTTCGAAATGAACGAATGAGAAGCTCCAGAATCAAACAAAACCGTGGCAGGTATTGTGTTGACAGGGAACGTACCGAGTACGATATCCGGGGCATCCTGTGCTTGCTTCTTGGTCACATGGTTCAGGTGGCCTTTCCTGTGATTGTTATTGGGGTTGAAGTTGCTACGCTTGGGCGCGAAATTGTTTCCGTTGCTGTTAGGCTTCGGTGCTGAGTTTCTTGGCTTTGGGCATTGTTTAGCATAGTGTCCCTCTTCTCCACATGCATAGCAAGTAACACCTGGGTGATACGTGAAATCCTTGTCCCTTGCGTGAAAATTCTTGCTCGGACGAGTGTCATTTGTCACGGGTTTGTTCGCCCCATTTTTCTGGAAACTTATCTTATTCCTGTTGTTGCGAGGGTGGTTGGTCTGATACCTTTTTCTCTTGCGAATGTCTTCCAGACTGCGACGTTCATTCTCCAACGTAATAGCCATGTCCACCAGTGTCTTGAAATCTGGAAATGTGTGTACGACTGGTGCCGGTCCGTCTAGGAATTTTTCCATCTTCTTATTTTCAGTCATACGCTCTTCATTGGCATAACGGGATAATTGCGTAAACTGACTGTTGTACTCAGATACTGTCATGCCCCTTTGCTTGAGGTCATCAAATTCGCTTTTCTTGATCTTCATAATGCTCCTAGGGATGTGCGCCCCACAGAAGCCTTCCTTGAAATCTTCCCAGGTGATATTATTTATGTCGGGGTGCATAAGCAGAAAATTTTCCCACCATGACGCGGCTGCTCCAGCAAGATAATGTGGTGCGTAAAGTACCTTTTTACGGTCTGAGCATTGTGCCATAATTAATTTCCTTTCAATATCTCGAAGCCAATCATCGGCCTCAAGAGGTTTGTCTGTGTGCGAAAATGTTGTCAGACGTGTCTTCTGAAATTCAGATAATTTTGAGTGCTGCTAGTATGGCTCACGGTGATTTCCCATGTTAATGACATGGTTCATCATTTCCTAGTGTTGTTGCTGACTTTGCTCGTAAAGACGGCATACTTGAGAAAATGTTGTTTCGCTGCCCTGCTGACTTGACTGCCCCTGTGTGAAATTGTTATCTGTCTGCGTGCCAAAAAATTTCTCTGGCGGACTTGGCATGGAACGCGTCCAGGGACGAGTATTATTGCAGAAATCATGAGAAGAACCGGGCAGCAAAATAAACCAAGATTTGCAAAAGCAACAAAACACGAGCTCCAAAGAGATTTTTAAAATAAACTGCTTGATTGCGCATGGAGAAGGACCGCTTAGTACATATCTTACACACGGGTTCTAATTATACATACGTCACTCAGGGTGTGCGTACACATTCCTGACATGTTATTTATGCTAGTGCACTCCTCCAAGATCCTACATGATGGGCAAACAGACTACTCCCATCAACCTATTTTACATATCACACACAATATACAAGCGAGCACAGTGCGTCGCGGATAAACGCACTAGTCGGAGATGTTGAAGATTTCCCTCGGCCTACCGAGGGTAAGGCCCAGTGGTGTTGGAGACTCAACTTCCTCCTCACTAATAGGCTCCAGGCGTGGAGTATGGGTACGAGGTGTTGATGCAGGTGCGGCAGGCGGTGCAGCTCTGACTGGGGTAGGAGCAATGACCTGGTCAAACTCCTCAGTGGTAGGCAGACGGCGAGCGGTGGCTAAGATGGAAGGTGCATAGGATGCGGCGGACGAGACAAATGTCATTGGTGGCGCAGTATGGAGTAGCTCCCTCCTGTTGGCGGAGCCACTCTGGACCAAGTCCATACGAGCAGCCACCAAGTCGTCCACAAGATTATCAAAGGCTGCCTCAAGTGCCTTGAGGTACTCAACCATTGATTCGATAGCTTCATCACGTTCCCCATTTGCGCAAGCAAACGCATAGTGGCACGTGTAGGGCACGTGGCATGGGAGGTAACGGTAGCGACGAGTCTTCATTGAAGGAAGGATGTCCCGGAGACGAGCTATCGCCTCACGGGCAGCCATTTGCATGGCATGCCTCTCCGTAGGCATGGCTCTGCCCACAAATCGGAGGCGACGCACTTCATAACGCCCTCCCTTGAAGTGCACCACGGCCTGGTGCATTGACACACTGTCGTTGAGCTTGTGACGGTAGAGTGTAAACTCTGGACGGGTTGATGGCCCAATCGCGACTTTGGTGATGGCGAAGAGGAGCTTGACAAACCCCTCGGGAATGTTGGCGAACACCTGTGCATCACAGTCGTTGTTGGCCATCTACAAAAGTAGACAAAAATTCCGAATAGTCAAGTCATAAATATATGATGACCAACAGAAAATTGCTACAGATGCAAAAATGCTGAATAGCAGTTATTACGCTAATAACCGATTAGCAAGCGCACCTAGTGGCTTCCTACAGTCAGCCTGGCTCTGATACCAAGGTTGTCAGGACCAGTTTTTCAGTAAAATAATTACCAAAAGACCGACCTTTTTATTAAACCAGCAAGGAAGAATACTTCTTGCCGATGGACAATTCCTTGATACAGAATTCCAGAGTACTGATTATTATACAGGGTTGAGCTGGGATAGCTCAACAATTTATTACAAGTGCGCCAATACAGAACAAAAAGGCGGATATGACACAATGGCAGGGGTGGCATACTACTACTCGTAATAAAAGGGGGTGAATATGTCACAGTGTAGTGGGTGACGTGGCTCCAATATAATACAGTTCATCAAGTGTCGGAGTGAGACCCGATGAATTTATTTGGTGGATGGCGGAAACAGTTATATAACAGTGATCAACTCCAGGATCGCAAGAGACTGACTGGGACTCCACTAGACGTCGGACTCGCTATCGAACTCTTCATCCATGAGATCGCCTTCGTCCGCATCTGGCCAAATCAACAAGCCAGGTGAGTACTTTGATGTACTCGCAAGACAGTTCGGACTTAAGATATAATAAATGCAAACATGGTGCATAAGAGTATTCTAGCAAAATGCAGTCGGATATTAATATTTCTGAGCTGTATGCAAAAATAGAAGTCGGGCGGTAATCCTCCCGAAATCCAAATAATAAATAAAAGGAAACCAAACCAGTGTCTACGTGATGCCTCGTGAGGAATAAACAAATGAAAACCTGCCATAGTCGGGCATCGGAGCGACACCACATAAAGGGCTTATAAAGAAAATAAATGACAAGAATGCCTCAGTCGGACGTCTGAGCGACATCGCATAAAGGACTTATAATGGAAATAAATAACCAGAATGCCACAGTCGGACGTCTGAGTGACATCACATAAAGGGCTTATAAAGGAAATAAATAACAAGAATGCCACAGTCGACGTCTGAGCGACATCACATAAAGGGCTTATAAACAACAGGAATGCCATAGTCGGACGTCTGAGCGACATCACATAAAGGGCTTATAATCGAAATAAATAACAAGAATGCCACAGTCGGATGTCTGAGCGACATCACATAAATGGCTTATAAACAACAAGAATGCCACAGTCGGACGTCTGAGCGACATCACATAAAGGCTTATAAATATCAATAGTTGAATGGTGAAATACTTCAGGAATTAAATCAGTACAGAGATAATTGGTGAGTTCATCTACCAAATGAACTTGACAAAATCACTACTCTTATTACTATCAAGAATTTACTAGAGACGGTCACCGGGTTGACACGAAGATTGACCCTAGGCCATAAACATGGCTACTTGAAGGATTTAACTCTGCAGAGCTTGTACTATTAAATCATAGCCAACGGATTCTACTAGCCACAGGGACTAGTTCCGTCTACGGTGTTTTAGCAGAAACCCAACTGACCAGTACACACCCATTTCACATCCTGCTGTCCGGAATCACCCGTGACAACGTTCACGAAAAACTTTAAGACGGGGAGGCTACAACCTCGAATAGCATGGGATCGAATTTATATATGCGCGCTCTAAGGGGTGCCCCCCTCTCGGTCCCAACCAGAAACACCCATGCCCCCTGACCGGATAACGGGCTTTAATCCAGGGCCATGGAACCCTCATCCCGGCCCCTCTACTTGGTGTGCACTCGGAAAGTGGTTTACAACTGACTAGACCGCAATCACAACAGATGGCATATGACAGTACCAAAAGAAGGTGAGAGGGATCATGACTCGACCCACGCGGATACTAGGTTAACCAACTACTGGCATGCTTCAACAATACCAGTATTCCACCCATCATGTCACCACATGATCGGGGTGGTTCAATCATTATCATACGGGGCTCACCCGAAGCTTGCTTGCATGAAATATAACCATACACAAATGCTTATATAACCATGCCTATGAAAAGAACTACTCGAGCACACATGCAACACATCCATCATATCAAAGGTTCAAACATGCTTGCTTGGTTCGGAGTAGTCGGAGTCTAACTCGGTGAGGTTCGCGGCTCCGTCACGTCCTTCGGTATCTACGTAATCAAATAAACGGATACTAACATAAATACCGCGCGTGCAAAATAAAGTTGCTCCAAACAATTTCACATAAATATGACAAAAAACTAGACAGAAAACTAAAGAGGACAGAAAAAGAATCAACTCAAAATCATCTTTGGTTAAAAAGATATTAGAGTTTCTGTCCAGGGACTCATCTGTAATGAAACAGAAAATATCCAGGGGCTAGAATAGAAAATAGAAAAGCGAACCGGTACGCAGTACGCCAACTGAAGACGAAGACGTACTTTGCCCGAAGGCGCTTTCCAGAAAAACGGTTCGGAGAGAGATGAGAGGCTGACGAGGGGTCCCACTCGTCGGGTTTAAACTCTGAAACAGAGTCGCGCCGGCGCCAGATGCTGCGGTGTTCGCCGGCGCCGATCCACGGCGAGTTAGGGGAGGGGAGTGGTATGTACAGCTTCCTGGTGTTCTTCCGTGTCGATTGGTGGTGGAGTTGAGCGTCGGCGTGCCCCACGTCGATGGCGACCCTGTCTCCGGCGGACGGCGGCTCGGGTGATCGTGGGCCTTGTCGGAGAGTATCTCTGGGGTTAAATTGGAGTGGAGGTTAGGTTTAGGTAGGTGCCAGGGTGCTACGCTCGAGCCCAGGGCGGCGGAGGAGTCCTCACCGAAGAGAACGCTGCTGGAGCCCGAGGCGGAAGGAGTTGGCCTGAGTTGGGGTAGAAGGGCCCCTCGAGGCTCTTCCAGAGGCTGGGCGCGGTCTAGGGAGATGGTGGAGGTGTGCGGGCTCGAGAACGAGCTCGGGGCGCTTTATATAGCTAGCCCGAGGCGGTTGCCGTGAACGGGATAAGTCCGGCGAGCGATTACGGCGATGCAGTGGCTGGACGGTGGGTTTAGGGGCTTGAGCATCGACTAGGAGGTCCACTGGTTCCATTCCCGTGCCTAACTCAGCAGGGGAGGGGTGATTACGTGTTGCCCTCGACGGAACGGCCGTGCGGCACGTCGGCGGTAGAGAACGTGCTCTGTGCGCGCCAGGCCACGGCGACGGTGTTGCAGGCGTGCGCTGGCAGTGGAGAAGGCCACGCGGAGCGCTAGGGTGACTTGGGCGGCGCCAAACGGCGTCGAGCTGCAGGATCCTCCCTGTCGGCCGCCACGGGAGGTTCTGTTGCCGAGGAAGTCGCCGACGTGGTCGGGCCAGGGCGCCACCGACGCCCGGAAGCCGCCAAGCCAGCGTGCGGCGTGCTGGATAAGCAGGAGGTGCAGTGAGCATCGATCCAAGGCGGGCACTGGTGAGATTGACGCTGCGGCTCTCACGAACTGAACTGCAGTGTCGACAGGGAATCTTCAGTTAGCAGTTTTCTGAACCTGACAGATCAGTGCAAGCCAGGTGTTCGATGATATGATTCTGGTATGTGGGAAATGTTTCTAGAGCTGATATTTGGTGGAGTGGCCTCTTGATGCATCTAGAGGCTGCCTGAATTTTCACAGAATTTTTGGAAGAAGATAAATATGAATTTCACAAAATTTTGCAAATCTGGTCCAAACTTGCAGTAGGTGAAATTTGAAAATTTTGAACTGTGGACCAGTGAAACAAGATGGATCTAGGTTGTGGACACTAAGGACTATCCAGAGAGGTTAGTTTGGAATCAAATAACAAGATGGATATGGTGGTTCCTTTGTAAATCACCAAGGTCCACTATAAATGACAGAAATAGAATTTGGAGCAAAATAAATAGAGAAAAAATTCCAATAAGGTTAAAACTCACTAGAATTGATGAGAGACTTGTCCTAAGGTGTGGACGGGGTCTTGGAGAGAAATATTTCTGTTGGGGTCATGGCAAGATGGAGGTTGGAGAGGAAGATAAGCCCAAGGTTAAACCTGAGAAGTTTAAATCATGAAGGAAAAGAATCAAACAAATCCCTAAGAAGACAACTTGTGTTGAGCTAACACAAGAAGAAGCTTTCAAGACCAAAAACCAAGCTTGAGAAAAACACACAAACTTTGGCCAGAAGAGAATTTTAGAAGGGTCTTAAGAGAAGATCAAACAACCCCCTTCCAAAAGACCAAAAGTTTTGGAAGAAAAACCAAACCCAAAAATTTGGAGTGTTACACAAGCCTGAAACTAAGTGCTTCTACTGCAAAGGAAATGGTCACTATAAGTGGAACAGCCCTAGATACTTGGTGGATAAGAAGGATGGCATAGTGAGCAAAGGTATATTTGATATATAGATTATTGATGTGTACTTTACTAGTGTTCATAGCAACCCCTGGGTATTTGATACCGGTTCAATTGCTAAAATTAGTAACTCGAAACGGGAGTTTCAGAATGAACAGAGACTAGTTAAAGGTGAAGTGACGATGTGTGTTGGAAGTGGTTCCAAGATTTATATGATCATCATCGCACACTCCCGATACTTTCGGAATTAGTGTAGAACCTAAATAAATGTTATTTGGCATTTGCGTTGAGCATGAATATGATTTGATCATGTTTGTTGCCATACGGTTATTCATTTAAAGTCATAGAATAATTGTTATTCTGTTTACATGAATAAAGCCTTCGATGGTCATACACCCAATGAAAATAGTTTGTTGGATCTCGATCGTAGTGATACACATATTCATAATATTGAAGCCAAAAGATACAAGGTTAATAATGATAGTGCAACTTATTTGTGGCACTGCCGTTTAGGTCATATTGGTGTAAATCGCATGAAGAAACTCCATAGTGATGGACTTTTGGAATCACTTGATTATGAATCACTTGGTGCTTGTGATCCATGCCTCATGGGTAAGATGACTAAAACTCCGTTCTCCGGAACAATGGAGCGAGCAACAGATTTATCGGAAATCATACATACTGATGTATGTGGACCGATGAGTGTTGAGGCTCGCGGTGGGTATCGTTATTCTCTGACCTTCACCAATGATTTGAGCAGATATGTGTATATCTACTTGATGAAACACAAGTCTGAAACAATTGAAAAGTTCAAAGAATTTCAGAGTGAAGTAGAGAATCATCGTAATAAGAAAATAAAGTTTCTACGATCTGATCGTGGTGGTGAATATTTGAGTTACGCGTTTGGTCTTCATTTGAAACATTTTGGAATAGTTTCACAACTCACGCCACCTGGAACACCACAGCGTAATGGTGTGTCCGAACGTCGTAACTGTACTTTATTGGATATGGTGCGATCTATGATGTCTCTTGCCGATTTACCACTATCGTTTTGGGGTTATGCTTTAGAGACAGCTGCATTCACGTTAAATAGGGCACCATCTAAATCCGTTGAGACGACACCTTATGAACTATGGTTTGGCAAGAAACCAAAGTTGTCATTTCTTAAAGTTTGGGGCTGCGATGCTTATGTGAAAAAGCTTCAACCTGATAAGCTCGAACCCAAGTCAGAGAAATGTGTCTTCATAGGATACCCAAAAGAGACTGTTGGGTACACCTTCTATCACAGATCCAAAGGCAAGATATTCGTTGCTAAGAATGGATCCTTTCTAGAGAAGGAGTTTCTCTCGAAAGAAGTGAGTGGGAGGAAAGTAGAACTTGATGAGGTAATTGTACGTTCTCCCGAATTGGAAAGTGGAACATCACAGAAACTAGTTCCAGTGATTCCGACACCAGTTAGTGAGGAAGCTAATGATGATGATCATGAAACTTCAGACCAAGTTTCTGCTGAACGTCGTAGATCAACCAGAGTACGTTCCGCACCAGAGTGGTACGGCAACCCAGTTCTGGAAGTCATGTTACTAGACCATGATGAACCTACGAACTATGAGGAAGTGATGATGAGCCCAGATTCCGCAAAATGGCTTGAGGCCATGAAATCTGAGATGGGATCCATGTATGAGAACAAAGTGTGGACTTTGGTTGACTTGCCCGATGATCGACAAGCCATCGAAAATAAATGGATCTTCAAGAGGAAGACCGACGCAGACGGTAATGTTACTGCTTACAAAGCTCGACTTGTTGCGAAAGGGTTTCGACAAGTTCAAGGAGTTGACTACGATGAGACTTTCTCACCCGTCGCGATGCTAAAGTCTGTCCGAATCATGTTAGCAATTGCCGCATTCTATGATTATGCAATCTGGCAAATGGATGTCAAAACTGCATTTCCTGAATGGATATCTCAAAGAAGAGTTGTATATGATGCAACCAGAAGGTTTTGTGGATCCAAAAGGTGCTAACAAAGTGTGCAAGCTCCATCGATTCATCTATGGACTGGTGCAAGCATCTCGGAGTTGTAATATACGCTTTAATGAGGTGATCAAAGCATATGGTTTTATACATACTTGTGGTGATGCCTGTATTTACAAGAAAGTGAGTGGGAGCACTACATCCTTTCTGATAAGTATATGTGAATAACATATTGTCGATCGGAAATGACGTAGAATTTTTTGGAAAGCATAAAGGAGTTTTTTCAAAGAAAAACCTCGGTAAAGCTGCTTACATATTGAGCATCAGATCTATAGAGATAGATCAAGACGCTTGATATGTTTTTTCAATGAGTACATACCTTGATAAGATTTTGAAGTAGTTCAAAATGGAACAGTCAAAGAAAGAGTTATTGCCTGTGTTGCAAGGTATGAAGTTGAGTAAGACTAAATGCCCGACCACTGCAGAAGATAGAGAGAGAATGAAAGTCATTCCCTATGCCTCAGCCATAGGTTCTATGAAGTATGCCATGCTGTATACCAGACCTGTTGTATACCCTGTCCTGATTTTGGCAAGGGAGTACAATTTTGATCTAGGAGTAGATCACTGGACAGCGGTCAAAATTATCCTTAGTTACTGTATGACTAAGGAAATATTTCTCGGTTATGGAGGTGATAAAGACTTCGTCGTAAAGAGTTATGTCGATGCAAGCTTTAACACCGATCTGGATGACTCTGAGTCTCGATCTGGATGCATATTGGAAGTGGAAGAAATTAGCTAAAGTAGCTCCATGCAGAGCATTGTAGACATATAAATTTGCGAAATACATACGGATCTGAATGTGTCAGGCCCGTTGACTAAACTTCTCTCACAAGCAAAACATGATCACACCTTATTACTCTTTGGGTGTTAATCGCATGGCGATGTGAACTAGATTGTTGACTCTAGTAAACCCTTTGGGTATTGGTCGCATGGCGATGAGAACTATGGGTTTTAGTCACATGGTGATGTGAACTATTAGGTGTTAATCACATGGTGATGTGATCTAGATTATTGACTCTAGTGCAAGTGGGAGACTGAACGAAATATGCCCTAGAGACAATAACAAAGTTATTATTTATTTCCTTATATCATGATAAATGTTTATTATTCATGCTAGAATTGTATTAACCGCAAACTTAGTACATGTGTGAATACATAGACAAAACAGAGTGTCCCTAGTATGCCTCTACTAGACTAGCTCATTGATCAAAGATGGTTATGTTTCCTAACCATAGACATGAGTTGTCACTTGATCAACGGGATCACATTATTAGGAGAATGATGTGATGGACAAGACCCATCCGTTAGCTTAGCACTATGATCGTTTAGTTTTACTGCTATTGCTTTCTTCATGACTTGTACATGTTTGTATGACTATGAGATTATGCAACTCCCGTATACCGGAGGAACACCTTGTGTGCTATCAAACTTCACAACGTAACTGGGTGATTATAAAGAAGCTCTACAGGTGTCACCAAAAGTGTTCGTGGTGTTGGCATAGATCAAGAATAGGATTTGTCACTCCGAGTGTCGGAGAGGTATCTCTGGGCCCTCTCGGTAATACACATCATAATAAGCCTTGCAAGCAAATGACTAATGAGTTAGTCACGGGATGATGTATTACGGAACGAGTAAAGAGACTTGCCGGTAACGAGATTGAACTAGGTATTGAGATACCGACGATCGAATCTCGGGCAAGTAACATACCGATGACAAAGGGAACAACGTATGTTGTTATGCGGTTTGACTGATAAAGATCTTCGTAGAATATGTAGGAGCCAATATGAGCATCCACGTTCCGCTATTGGTTATTGACCGGAGATGAGTCTCGGTCATGTCTACATAGTTCTCGAACCCGTAGGGTCCGCACGCTTAACGTTTGATGACGATCGGTATTATGAGTTTATGAGTTTTGATGTACCAAAGGTAGTTCAGAGTCCCGGATGAGATCAGGGACATGACGAGGAGTCTCGAAATGGTCGAGCCGTAAAGATCGATATATTGGACGACTATATTCGGACATCGGAAAGGTTCCGAGTAATCCGGGTATTTTTCGGAGTACCGGGGGAGTTACGGGAATACGGGAGTACATATGGGCCTTAGTGGGCTTTAAGGGAAAAGAGGAGAAGCCACGAGGGCTAGCCGCGCGCCCCATGGGCCTAGTCCGAATTGGACTAGGGGAGGGGCTGCGCCCCCTCTTTCCTTCTCCTCCCCCTCTCCTTCCTTCCCCTCCTAGTAGAACTAGGAAAGGAGGAGTCCTACTCCTACTAGGAGGAGGATTCCTCCTCCCTTTGGCGCGCCTAGAGAGGCCGGCCGGCCTCCCCTCCCTCCTTTATATACGTGGGGAGGGGGGCACCCTAAGTACACACAAGTTGATCAGTTGATCTCTCGCAACCGAGTGTGATGCCCCTCTCCACAGAAACACACCTCGGTCATACCGTTGCAGTGCTTAGGCGAAGCCCTGCGCCGGTAGCTTCATTATCTCAGTTACCACGCCATCGTGCTGACGAAACTATCCCGTGAGGCTCTACTGGATCAAGAGCTCATGGGACGTCATCAAGCTGAACGTGTGCTGAACACGGAGGCTCCGTACATTCGGTGCTTGATCGGTTGGATCGCGAAGAAGTTCGACTACATCAACCGCGTCACCAGACGCTTCCGCTCCCTGTCTACGAGGGTACGTAGACACACTCTCCCCTCGTTGCTATGCATGTGGTAGATAGATCTTGCGTGATCGTAGGAAAATTTTGAAAATACTATGTTCCCCAACACATCGAGCACCACCCCTATTTTGACACTGGCTACTCCGATGACGCAGCCTCGGCAGAACTCTCGCCCTTAAACGAGCTGCTGGATTGCATCGCCGCCCTGGAGCTTTCAACGCCAGGATATCAGCTCGGACTTAAATCCGGTCACGGTGAGATCGATCCCTTCCCGATCACTCATCTAGTGGCAGCGGTTGAGGGCGGAGCCGAAGAGACTCTCCCTCTCTCGAGACGGAGATCGTCACAGTTAGGATCTCCGAACCCACCGAGCCGAACACGTCCCTAATGGGACGTACGTTATGTTCCTTAAGCTCTGGGATTGACGCCGGGACCAGGGAACAATTAGACCCCGTCGAACGATTAGAGTCCGGATCGTCTACATCGGAGGTTGTCAAAACCCCGAATACCACCTCGGGTTGGGATCTAGAATTACCAACACCCACCCACCCTGGGAAACTCTTTCCATGTAAATCCGGACACCCGGACATAGATGATCTCGCGAACATGCAACAACAGCCCGAGGAAACGGTCAACCACTTCTGGGCCAGAATCCTGGTTGTTAAAAACAAGATCAGGGACTGCTGCGACGACGAGGCGATCTCTCTATTTTACCGCAACTGCATGGATGAGGGAGTCTTGAACGCCCTCAACCGACGTCGTTTTCCGAGTTTCACAGAGCTGTCGCATTTAGTACAAAAGTATTGCACAATGGAAAACACTTGGAAAGCCCAGAATACACCTCTCGAATAGTCCGGACAGTACACTATCAAGGCTAAATGGACATACCCTAGCAGGTCATCCAACAATATGCCTACTGGCAAGAAGAAAAAACCCTTTTAAGGCACAGGTCCGTACTAGACGAACTTCTCGATAAACCTTGCCAAATACACGCGACCCCGGACAATGTCCCAAACCAACATATTAGGAAACCTCCGAAGATTTGGCGTCTCCTCCAAGATAAGTTCAACGTAGTCGGCTTATTTATCCCCTGGTGGAAACCGACCATATGTAACCCTAGGTACCCCTGGTGTCTATATAAACCAGAGGGTTTAGTCCATAGAGGCAGAGAAGAACCATCATCATCATACCCGCCTAGAGTTTAGTTCATCTGATCTTGAGGTAGATCAACTCTGTAATTGTCATACAACCACATCAATACAACCAAGCAGGACGTAGGGTTTTATCTCTTCGAGAGGGCCCGAACCTGGGTAAACATCGTCTGCCTTGTTCCTGGTACCATCTGTCCTTGATCCACAACTCAGGACCCCCTACCCCGAGGTCTGCCAGTTTTTATACCGAAACCCTCAATGGGGTAATACCCCGGGGGTGGCTAACCATGACAGACCAGCCAGGAGGCCCGGTCAGGGCCCATGGAGCCCACCGAAGAGGTGAATCAACTTAGAGGCGCCTTGCTCTCCAAGTCATGGAGGGGCGCCGGCCTAGATCTCATCTCCTCCCTGTAAACCCTAAACCTTCACCGCTTATATAAGGGGAGGTTGGGGAGCTTCCACGACATCTAATCTTAGAAGAAACAACTATCGGTAGTCGCCCTAGTTCATACCATTGTACTGCCTCTCACGAGGCATACCATCACTATGAATAACAAGAAGCATGATGTAGGGTATTACTCTCTGGAGGCCCGAACCTAGGTAACTTGTCCGTGCGGGCTCCGTCTCGGTACTTCCGACCTCATCAGGAACCCTGCCGAGGAATCTGACGGTATTTTGCACCGTGAACCATAGCCGCGATGGCCTCCTCGTTCGCTTGCTTGCTTATTATTTGTCCCTCCAGGAGCCGGTGCTGCTAGAGGAGCCGATGGTTGTACCGCTGCTCCTCCTGGAGCATCCGAAACACGGAGACCGGCAGCGCAGGCTGGGCCGGCTGCTCCTCCTCCGCCATGACGGCCTCGTAATGCGCCTATGCTTGTGCCATGGTGAAGCAGGCAACTGGCGCGGGCTCGGCCTCGTCTCGGACGCCTCTTCCATCGTGCGGTCGTCGTTCTCCGTGCTCTCCTCCGGCGAGTTTGAGGTAGTTTGGTCTGTATGCGCCGCACACGCCGGGCCTGCCAGCCGTTGGCAAGGGCTACCATCCCGTGCTTCTGTGCCGATGAGAGCCGCATTCACAGCATGCTGACGTTCGTGTTGTCATTGCGTTGGCGGTCGTTGATGGAGGAGGAAGGAGAGGCGGATGTGGTGCGGTTTGGGTTGTGCACGGCCTTGTTTATATAGCGGTCGCCGGTCAGGCGATGCGGCGGTTTGAACGCGGGCGTGGGCGGTGGGTTTCTCGACCGGCGTGCCTATTCAATGTCGGGCAGGCGGGCAGCTGGCTTCAATGCAGTAGGGAACCATCCCGTCGCCCAGGCCGGTCGTGTCGCTCTGAGCCGACATTGAACACGGCGCGTAGAGCAAACGAGTGAGCGGACGCGTCGCAGGCAGACGCAGCGCGGGCGCCGCTCTTAGCTGGCGTGCCCCTTCAATGCCCGGTATGTTGTAGAGCGGTCACGTCCGATCTAGACAGGCATGAATGCGGTGCGGGACAATTGGAGCAGCCACGCGCGGGGGGGGGGGGGGGGGGGG
>LR738710.1:942115869-942135271 GCA_902687465.1 Secale cereale
GGTTGAGGGTACCGCTTATCGGACGCATACGTGGCAGATGTCTAGACTCCCGCAAAAGCCCCCTATTTGTATCCAATATGCGGGAAAACGAAAGTCCGGACGCGACCGCGGACAAATACACGTCTGCATTGGATGGCAAAGTGCGTCTAGACAGATCGGTCTGAATATTTGCGGGCTGTTTAAGGGTCCACGTTGGAGATGCCCTTACGTATCAGTTAGACCAGCGAGGCAACAAGGAGGAGCGAGGGCTTGCTTACCATCCCCAATTACTCAGAGGGTGTTTGGATCACTAGTGACTAGAGACTAGAGACTAGTAGTAGTCACTTTTAGTCAGTAAAACTCCAAACACCCCTGACTAATGGGTGACTAAAACTAGTTTAGTCTCTAGTCACCCCACCCCCAACTAAAAGTGACTAAAGTCTCTCCTCTAATTAATTGGCGGGCCCATCCCATCTCTCATTGGGTGGTTGCCTAGTCTCTGAATAAACAAAAGATAAATTATGGAGAGAGAAGAGAGATAAATGGAAGGGAGAGAGAAGAATTTAATACTGAGACATTTAATGCTGACTAGTAGTAGTCACCTTCCAAACAGGGCCTGACTAAAAACTTTTAGTCTGACTACTACTAGTCACATGACTAGAGAATATCCAAACACCCTCTCAGGTAGCGAGCACTCACCTTTCTTCCGAACAAAAAGCACTAGTACCGAACAAATTAGATAGAGCAGATCCCCCAAAACATCAGCAGCTTCTCAAATCGAAGCCAATCGATCTACATGTATATTCATCTCAAACAAGATTTTGTCACTAAAAAAATACATTAAATCAGCGACAATTAATATGAATCGGAGGGAGCAGATAATCGCTAGTACGTGGACAAGCCTCTTGCTGTTTGCTGCCCAACTCAGGGAAGGGAAGGAGGGGGTAATGTGGTAGGTCAGCTGGAACTTTCAGGGAAGGGACAATAATTGAGCTTCGCAGCAGCTGCCTCTAGACGAGCATGTGTGTGAGTGTTGTGTGGGGTGCCACTGCCATTGAACCCAATAAGAGTCGCGCAAAGAGTGCTCGCTCGCGCGTGCCACATCATCGCATGTACGACAAAGAAAAAAAGAAACAAATTGCTTTGTGTCGGGCCGTCGGGCGGGCGCCTTCCCTTCCTCACTGTTAAGAATAATTAAACTTGATTAATTATTGGATAATCCCCACTATCCCATACTTGTAATCCCACGATGTGGGAACCGTCGTGGCAGTTTCCCTGGAGCGTCGCTAGGAACCGACATAGGAACCGACGCATCCTTCGTTAGCGTCTGTTCCCCTGTATATAAGGCATCTGTAACCATCAATAAAGGATACAATTGATTCATTTGTCTCTCTTTTGCTTTGGCTCTCGATCGACTTCAACACGTTATCAGCCACGCTAGCCTCTACCGAGAGCGGATCGACTACGGCGATCTGCAATTGCCCCCGAAGATGGCTGGAGAAATTGGCTGCTGGAGTTCCGGCTACCACGGGATTCACACCCACGATGAGATTTTCCTCGTACAAAAGGTACTATATGCATCATGCTCATCAACACATGCGCGCGGATGCGAAATCCGGCGCAGGCATGGCCTTCGGCTTTTCAGCCTCGGCGGTGAGATGGGTGGCGGCAGCCAGTTACTGCTCCACCTAGTCGCCCGTCCTCGCGGACGGCAGGCGGTGAATCTCGCCGCGGCCCTCGGCCCCGTCGCGGTGAACGACGACGCGCGCCGTCCAGCCCCGACCCGGCTCCATGAGGGATGGTGCGTGGCGCGCGGCTCACAGCCCGTCCACTCTGCTCTCGATTGGAGAAATAGGCCACAACAGAAGAACGGCGGTGGATGCACTCACACATCGCAACGAATCGCCGGTGACGCCGTCGAACCTCTGCCCGTCGATGCGGCACCAAGGCCATGGTCCACGGCCGGCTCTCCGCAACGACGCCCTTCGGCACGCGCGCGACGTCCTCCTCGTTGCAGCCCTGCTCTGGGAGACTGGGACAGGAGGCAACGGCACGCCGTTGGCGCTGCGACGCTCCCTCCGGCCTGCGTGTGGTGCATGGCGCCCCTCGGCCCCAGAGGCCGACGCGGCGAGCCAGGATCCGGTGTTCGGCTCCTGCGCCTCCACACGCATCCGTGGCTCCCACGCCCGCAGCCGCCATCATTGACACCGCGCCTCCGAAGGAGACGAGCGCCCCGGATGCACCTCGCGTGCTGGCGCTCGGCGTCGTGTCCGCACCGTCTTCAACTTCGGCTCCGGCGCGAACGGCCCCTCCAACCATGCGGTTGTCGATGTCCAGGCCCGTCCTCAAGGCTGTGCGAACGGTGCGATCGCACAGGGCCCCAGAAATAGTGGGGCCCCCGATTGGGGGAAAACCAACACACCGTCCTGTAAAAAAAAAGAACTAGTCCAGTTTATCAGCCTGATCTGATGTTAGTCGTCATAGGTCCCACGCCCCGAGAAATCGGTAACCTGACCGTCGCCTTCCCTCCTCGAGTCTCGATCGTGCGCCGCCTCATCTCCTTCCCCGAAAGTGCCTCACGTCCGATCTCCCCTCCCCCCCACGGGAATGGCGGATGGTGGTGAACCAACGTTGAAGATGGATCGATCTTGGCTATGGCGGCATGGCGTTGTGACTCCCCCCAGTCTCCTTACTCCTCCCTACGTAAGCTCTAAGGCTCCTTCTTATGATTCCTTCACCTAAATTATCTACTATAGTTTAAATCTAAGATTTGGTTTTCAGGCAATTCTTGCACCAATAAGAATAGCGAGTTAGCGACAGTAGCCATGTTCAATGTCTTTTTCTATTGCTTCATCCGATCTTTTGGTATCTACTACTAGTCCGCCCTCCTTTTATTCCCCAGGCCTCAACTTTCCACAGAGAATATTTTTCCCTAAATTATGTCTCTTCTGTTCAGAAAGGATGGCAGGGCGTGATGAGTGAGTTCTGATTTCTCTCTTCAGGCTGCGGTTTAGGAGGCACAATGGAGTACACAACAGCATCGCGGGAGTGTTGTGCAGCTCGGCTCATGATGGCAGGGTGAGGTGAGTGATTTTTATACTGTTTGAAGTGCTTTGTTTGACGAAATACTGCAGGGTACTGAATTTATATTTTCTTTTGCAATTAGTTGATTGTGCTTAAAACTCCTACATCGAGCAACCTGGGTTGATTTTTAGCACTGCTATTATATATATTACTCCCTGTGTCTCATAATACAAAAGCGTTTTTAGTTATGTTAGTTTGTTAGCATATGAAAATTTCAAAATTTAGGGCCTCCTTTTGCATTTCGCACAGGGGCCCCAATTTCCTGGAGACGGCCCTGTCGATGTCGACGCCGTCGCGCCGCGCCTGCCGATCCCGACGCCTGCCACTTCTCCGCCTTTGCCTCGCACGGGCGCTCGCCGTTGACTCATGGCTCTCGGCTTCCGGCTTCCCAGCCCGCCGGAGGCCTCGCCATCAGGCAGCCGCGGCCACCGTGCCGGCTCGTGGAGTCCGGCCGCGCTGGGACGGACGAACGGCGTCGCACCCGGGACACAGCTCCCTGGCGGATCCTCGGACGAGGACGAGCGCAACGGGAACGCATCTCGTCGTCGGCGAACACCGCTGCGGCGACGTGTGTGGAGGTGGCGCTGGTCGGCCTTGTGCTCTCCGCCTGGTTCTGTCTCGTGAGAATTGGGGATCGAGCAGGCTGCGATTTGTTTCCTTCGTTGCTCTCCTTATCCATTTGATTGACCAGGTTGACTGCCATACGTGGCTTTGTGCATGCAGTTGGAAGGCACCAGATGTTTAATAGCTCAGCAATCTAGTGTTATAACAGTAGTTTTAGCAGTATTTTATTTCTGCTCTAGACCTGTTTATTACTGCTTCTCTCTCGAGTACAATGTATTCCAGGTTACTGAAGATGTATATATTTCCATGTTTGCCACATGTAGAGATTAATACATCTATTTGCAATTGAGATTTTCAATTTCTTGCAAACACAGATGCAAAATTCAAAAGTGATTTTTTCAAATTCATGTTTTGGGATCACGAGGTAGTGTGTAGATTTATCTACCACTACTATTTAAGCCTATATTTTGTCATTTTTGACATTATGATTGCAATGTGCTCTCCCATACATTTTAATTAAGTTATGACATAAGGCATTCGGAGTGTGAGTATCTTATACTTCGCCAATGCTGCTAGATCTACTCCAGAAGTTCTTTTGGAGATTATCTACAACGTGTCATGCTTAACAATTTGAAGTTCACACTAATGGTTTCAAGCCAACTTCTTGAAATACCCATTGATTTTGCTAAGTTGATTACAACATCAACCATGATGATTTTTAATTTACTTGCTGTAAATTAATTATCTCTGGTTTACCCATAGAGGTAACAAGTGGCTATAGAGTTTGAGGCATTCGCCCTCAATGGCCACCACTGACCTATCAGGGTCATGGACATCAAGATCAGTCTTGCATCCCATGTGATAAGCTACGCCACAGGGACGCAATGGACCTCGAGGGTAATGGTTTGAAACTCATTTCAAACCCTCAACCTGACAACATCAAGCTGTCACGAGACCCTATGAGCATGGAGAGCATGGTGGTTGAATATGCATCAACCGACATGTTTGGAGACTACATTTAGTCCCTCAATCTCCTTAGTGATCAATTTGTTTATGTCCATTTCTCATGTTCTAATATGAACATGATTATTGTTGTCATCATATATTGTATATCACAATATATTGTATCAGCACTTTGGTACAAATTCATTTGTATGTATTCTATATATATATGACAGTGATTTTCTTGAGAATGTTCATGTCTATATATAGATATCTACGGGGGTCAATCTGATGAAAGATGATTTGTGCCATGTGGACATATGCACCACGAACTCTATACTCAGGAAAGTGAAATGTTTCCACTCTCGTTGAAAGAAAGGAGATATTTTAAAATCGCTAGATGCGATGAGGTATTTGTTGGCTCAACTCGAGTCATATTTACTATCCCTGTGGGTACTCGAGTAACGTCAGGATGCTTTATTGCTTCCGGGTTTAACTCGTACCCTACTAAACTATAGAGGTATTCGTCAAAGTAGTTTCCATTGTGAAACTTATGATGACAACAAAGAGGAATATCTTCTCTTTACCACATGCAATAGATATGGGAAGCACATTCTCTTTGTATCATCATGATTGTACTACACATACTACAAAACCCGTAGCACATGTTGTGTACGAGATAGTTTTCCAAAGTGTCTTTTGCATGACAAATTTGGCATTCCAGTTTTTGGTCATCATTGACATTGGGTTGAAACCGAAACTATCAGCAATTCCAATGATTTATGATTATTATGATGCTAAATTCTAACAACATTTGGATTTTATGTGCACTACAAGTGACACAGGGAAGCTAATTTTAAGGCCCGCACACCTTAAAGTCTATGCTGAACCACTCAGACTCCTTGAATGCATCAAGTTGAGGTAAGTGGCTCTTCCCGTCCATTGACTAGACTATTCAGGTACTCCATGGTTCTAAAAGACATATCTACATGATGGTCTTAAGTGTGTGATTTATTCACACGAAACCATTGGCTTTATCCTGACATCGATTTCAAGCAAATCGGATGGACAACATTGCAGAATTCTCCTTGAGTGCTTCCTCTATGGCTCTCGGATTGAAGTTTAGCAATTTGTCTTAATGTCTAGACTCAAAATGGTTTGGTAGAATCCCATCCAAAGAATTAAGCTCATTGCATGATCTTTACTTTGAATTGCAACTTACCAACTTTACGTTGGAGTCATGTAGTCTTACACACTCATGACCAAACTGCATATATTATTCCCATCTATCTTTGATACGTGGAAATCTACCAAGTATTTCCCATCTGCAGTACTTCGGTTGCATACCGATATCACCACCCGGCATACATCATTGGCCCCTCAACATATAGTTGGGATCTATGTGAGGAATAACTGTATTACCGTCAATACCTCAAGCCCCTCACATGGGGAGTTATTCAAGGCCAGTATGCTGATTCAACGAGGAACATTTCCAGGCATTAGGGGGAGATTTCAAGTACCATAAAGAATGCCAGGAAATTAGTGGAATGTTCAACACATTTCTGCCTCAAATTCACGTACTGAAAGATCTAAACCATGCGTTCAGAAGATTTGCAACACATTGCAAATAACCTGCCAAATTCATTTACTGACTATAAAGGTGTCACGCAATCCTACAATCCTGCAAAAATATGTCGGAAAGAGTGGAGGTACCAACTAAAACCACTCAACTCCCCGTTCAAAGCAACAGGGGGAGAAGTACGACAACAGTGCATCAGGATTCAACTTCTTGCAAGCAAGGATATCAAGGCCTCTGAATCAGTAAATGCATGTCAACTTTACGTTGACAGACACCTAATGGGTAGTATACACCCAGTGGAAGGGAAACCTCCACCAACCCAGGTCATAGTGCACACAATGACCGGGACATCGGAATACCCGACTCAATCGCATTGGGAAATCGCGAGCAGTCACCATGGGTAACGATATTTCCATCAACTATATATTGATATATAGATTCTGGAGAATCATATAACCGGAAGTCTACAATTGTCGACATATATTTCTCAACTAGATTGCAAAACCTTACAAATGATTCAGATCCAAAGACCATGGCCATGGCTAAGTGTGATCAACACTCAGACTGAACTCAAGCAAAGGGATCTAGGTAGAAATGATCTTGCTCAATAATGGGAAGGTATTCATAAGCAATACCTACACCAGTTTTCTTCTGGAAACAGAATTGAGAACAACGAGGTGGTGAAACGAAGAGCAAGTATTGTAGCACAAGGGTTCATGCAGATACCCAACTATTCTCCAGAGATGGAATCTCTTTCCGATAACTTATATCATTGGCAGTATAAAATCATCTATCTCTGCAGTTGATAGATGTAGTGATTACATATCCATGTCGATCACTAGATTCAGACATATATGATTGATTCCTGATGGAGTCTCAATTCTGAATCGAAATACAAAATGCAACATACATTGTGTAAAATCAATAAGTCACCATATGACTTATTATTATTGTCGGTACATTTGGTACTACCGACGTAGTGAGTTCCTTGTTCACAAGGATGACTCCTACAATGATGATTATCCATATTTGTGTGTCTGCAATGACGACACATGTAATCATCTAAATGACGGAGTTTAAAATGAAGGATTTTGGTAAACCAAAATACAGCTCGTTACTACAAATTGAGCACCTTCATTCATACATTATGGTATACTATGTTGTCTATATCCACAATATATTGGAGAAATTCATCATGGACAAAAATTATCCACCCATAATTCTCATGATAGTTCATTCTCTAGACGTAGAGAAAGATCTATTTAGACCAAGAGATGATGGAAATGAGATATTGGGACTCAACGTTCCATAATGCCATTGGATCCACCAAACACAATTGGATGGTACTCAAGAATATATTTCGATATCTCCAAGGCATCAAACATCTTGTCCTGGTTTTTCAATTTCACAGAAATGTGAACACCAATATCATTGGATACATCGATCAGATCCCCACTATGTTAGATCGTAGACAAACTTAGTGTTCCTACTAGGTGTGATAGCCCTATCATGAAGAGTCTTAGAAACAGACCTCATGGCTACATCCACCAACCATTATCTCAACGATAATGTTTCTTGTGTTGTCCGGATGCAAACAGGTTACATAATAAGCAATATCGCTATATTGCATATCTTGCAAGTCAAATCATGCGACTGGTTTGTTCCCCGGGTCTCTACCAACTTATATATTCCAGAATATGTTCATGGAGTTGGTATTTGATGGCTTTGGAATATGCAAGAATTAGGGGGAGTATCTTCATGAATCTTTCCTGTTAAAAGCATCATATTATACTCTTTTTCCCTTCATGAGTTTACTTTATAGGTTCTCATAAAGGTTTTTAATGAGGTAATATCAACACAAGACCGTATGTCATACTTTCTCTTTTCCCCACCGGGGTTTTTAGGAAAGTATATACGACATATTTATTGTCCTCGAAATTCTATGAATATACTTCATATCGAGTTAACAGAGGCAATAATCATTATATGTTGGATCATTTTCTCCTTATTTTCCCACTGGGTTTGAAGGAGTTTTACCAACATATTCTACACTACGCCTCATATTTTTCCCACAGGGTTTTTCGAGAAGACTTAATCGAAAATGGTGGATGCTTATACAGTCAAGTGATGATTAGGGGGAGTGTTAAGAATAATTAAACTTGATTAATTATTGGATAATCCCCACTATCCCATACTTGTAATCCCACGATGTGGGAACCGTCGTGGCAGTTTCCCTGGAGCGTCGCCTCCAGGAACCGACATAGGAACCGACGCATCCTTCGTTAGCGTCTGTTCCCCTGTATATAAGGCATCTGTAACCATCAATAAAGGATACAATTGATTCATTTGTCTCTCTTTTGCTTTGGCTCTCGATCGACTTCAACACTCACGAAGCAACCCTGTCGAGCCCTATCCCCTCTTCTCTCCTCGTTTCCTCTTCCCCGGGTGGATAGCTACGGTTGCCGCCGCCGCCGTCCGCACATCCCAACTCCCCCGGCGCCCGCTCCTCCGTCGAGAGGATAGGAACATGGTGGCGGCGGCCGGTGGAGAGGGGGCGACGAGACGTTGCGGTACGAGGTGAATCGGCGGCAAGCCCGGCGCCAGCGCCACACGCTGCCTCTCCGACTCCTGACTCCGTCCTCGTCCACGGTGGCCGCCGCCGCCCTCACCTGCGCTCGTGCCCTCTTCATGTCCGGCTGCGAGCTCCACCCCGTTCAGCCTCATCTCCCCAGATCTTCATGATTTTGATCTCGGGAGCATATGGGTACATATCAAGGCGTTGGTGGACAGGTTTGTGAAGGCGCTGGACGCGGACATCCAGGATCGCATCATGAAGGAGCGGGAGATGCCAGCTACAACAGGAGCGCAAACGCGAGGTCGCCGAGAGGGAGGCCGTTTGGAAGGCCGAGCTCTCCTGCCGCGAGGTAGTAATCGAAACCCGTCCATGGCTTACTGCCGTCTCATTTGCTGTCAGACCGATTCATCTGCGTGTTTTATCCCCTGGTGTTGATTCATTTGATGGTGTCGATGGCATGATGCCTTCAGTCACAGATCAATTGCTAAATTCTGGTGCATTCTAAAGTATAGATATTAAATTTACATTTCCACTACCGGTAAACCATGTTGTTGTCAATCTCTGATGTGTAGAGTTGACAAAGAAGATTCAGTATTGTGATGGTCACACTCTCCTTGAATAATGTTGGTGTTGCACAGTCCTACTCCTTCTGGTCCAAGTCTCCATGAATATTCACTGAAAGCATTTTTAGGACCTCCGAAGAGTTCTTCACTGTTGCTGTTAGCAGTGCTGATATTTAGTGAGTTTAACTGGTATTTTAAAAGTTCGAAGGGTTGACGGCTTCAGGCACAACATGCATTTTCTTGCTGTGGTACAACCTGGGCTCAAAACATCATTTTCTGTCTAATGATTCAATTAAACCTCTTTTTTTCTGAGTCTACTCTCTTAACCTCATTTCTTTAAACTCTCTTTTGAAATAGTTTCTAGCTAATGATTCAAGAAAATTTCAAAACCTATTGCACTTGTTCAGTCCATAGATCAAACTTCACAAAACATAGACCAGAGACTAATCAACTCATAAGTTGCACGCTATCCTGCATCCCCTCCCCTCGAGTGCGCTCGCCACATGGCCTAATCGTCAGCCCTGATCCGGAAGGATTCCGCCCACGATTTTCTTTTCTGTAAAACGTTTGGCACATGTATTTTATAATTCCAGTGCCCAGCGGGTTCAATTTAAGTTACTCTTTAGATCTGAAGTTTGTACTGGAGTTGCTGTTGGTTCATTCATATTCAGTACTGCCTCTGTATTTTGGTTCTGCAAGTCTTTAGACCTCTTATCTTTGCTATGACTAGATTATAGGAGAATTTTCTGAAAAATTAGATAGAGAGGGTGTATATCTCTGATCCAGCAAGTTGCAGGATGATGCTAAGAGTTTTCAAACACCATTAGGTTATTAGCAATCCTTTGTCAATATTTGCCATTGTTGGATATTCACAGAATTTCAGGAATATATGTTGTCAAAAGATTTTAATCATTTGGTCATCGGGCTGTGATCATATTATCCTTTGTTATTCGACTAGAGCTATTGTTGAATTTTATTGACGAGTGTTTTGCTATTTTGGATTGTCTTCCAATATTTGTTGTTTGAGCTGTTGTGCTTGTTAGTGGAATAAGATCTAGAATTATGCTGATTGGGGCTGCATCCAGAGAACTGTATTCTAAAAGACTAAACACCTGGAAATTAGTATTTATGGAGACCATTTGATATCTCTGTAGGGAGGTTGGTCTGAGCAGAACAGAATGGAGTTGCACCAACCAAAATGCTCAATTGGACACATGCTTTCAAGCGTGTAACCAATAGTTATATGACCTCGATCGGTATCACAATCATGAATCCTCTTCTGGACGTTGTTTCAAGAAAAATACAAAAGTCTTCGAACCTTTTTAGTAGGTGAATTTTGGAGTGAAACTCAATAAATATCTTGTTCTTTTAGCTATGTGCTTAGTTGTATCAACTGATGATTCTTCCCCATTCAGTGAGAAGGATGATTACGAGGTCGTCCGGAAAGTAGGCAGTGGGAAATACAGTGAAGTCTTTGAAGGAGTCAATGTAACAAATGATGAGTGATGCGTATAAGAGCGTTTAAATCACAAAAGTAGTGATCTAAACACTCTTATATTTCTTTACAGTAGGTAGTAGTCGCCGGCTCACAAACACAAAGTAATGCGACTTACTTACTCATCTGCTTCTTACTCTAAACGATTGGGACTCACTAAAGAATTTGCAGCGACATCGTATATGGTGATATCCAACGAAGCTTCTTTGGTTGTCTGTTCTCGATTAATGCAGAGGCCCAAAGCCGAACTCTTTCATGGTTCTATCTTTTAGATACATGACAGATAATCAACAAATTCACTTCGATCTGTTTGATGCAGAGTGTACAGAAAGTGTCTGTTGACTGGTAGACTATTGAATATACGTGCAAATACATATTTATATTGGGTATTCTATTGCTTAATATAGTAAGAACCAGATATTGTTACTGTCTGCCCACTAAGATCTCTAAACGACACCTTGTTGATGCATGTGAAGTTACATGTTAGTAGTTTCTTGGTTATTTCCTTAGCTAATATGCTGGATTATTCTGCGTACATGTGTTATATCTTCTTACTTGCATGCTTGTTTGTCTTGACAGATGGCAACTTCTTTGGGGTTGTGTCAGCAAGCTTTATTCAACTTCTTTGGAATGTCGTAGGATAATTGCCATGATTTAGCTTTAGATTTCCACATGTTTCTTGATTTGAGTGTATGCTCATGTGGTAGTTAATTATTTGGTTCCATGACGATGAATATGGAGATCAAGCTGTACACTATCAAGAGGCCTTCTTCAGAGGTATTCTACAAGTTATGAAAATAGATCCTCTTCATTCCATGTACCTTGCAGCATCTCCATCTAAAGCCGGAGTTCTGCACCTACCTAGCTACTTGTTGGTGTAATAAATTCCAGTTATGAAACTAAGCATCAATTTATATGCTACACATGGTGTTGGCAGTGTGTCATTAGTGCTTTCTGCAAGTCTTTAGACCTCTTATCTCTGCTATATGACTAGATTCAAGGAGAATTTTCTGAAAAATATTAGATAGAGTGGGTGTATATCTGATACACAGGATGATGCTGACAGTTTCCAAACACCAGTAGGTTATTAGCAATCCTTTGTCTAGGGTACAAATTTCACCACTGGCAAGTCTGACAGTTTTTCTTTTTCTTTTCCTTCCAACTGATGTCTGTTGTAATAAAAGATACTACACATTTATGGATTTGTGTGAAAGTGAGGTGTTTCTTTTCTCCCTGTTGTTTACCTCAACAAGGGTGAGGCTAGGGAAAACACATGCCTTTCTATGTATTTTAGTTAATGTGTTAACTGTTTTATTTGCAACTTAGATTGTCTGATGCAGTTCGTCTCTGTACAATTAAGAAGATTTTCCTCGTCTTCCTTCCCCTCTCCCTTCTTCACCTCTTCATTTCCAAGTGATTTCAGTGTGGTGTTACTGTTAGGTAAACCTAGAAACTTTGCTGGAACCTAAAAATTAGGTAGCCGTTCTTGCAAGAACAACAACTTTGTTGTTGACTGGATGCACTGTGCCTTATTTATATGTGAGATCTGTAAATTGAGGTGTCTTGCCGTGGTGTTCAACTTGTTTATACAGTCTCTAGCTTACTAGGCTGGGACTTGAACCACCATGCAATCTGAAGGAAGATTAGCAGTTGGAAGTTGTGCTAATTAATTTATATGTACTAATTTATATCTATGTGTTTTTAGAGTGGACGGTCTGCTGTAATAGTTCGAACTGTTTTTTTTTTTTTATTTTTTTAGAAAAGGAGCTTGGGCTCCGGCCTCTGCATCAAAATGATGCATACGGCCATCTTATTAGAAAAGAAACCATCCATCAAAGGTCTTACAAGATCTGAGTATGAGAAAATCAAAACAGGCTAAAAGCAGGATCGCCACAACCGGCCGTTAAAAGTAAGATAAGATGCTAAACACCTATCCTATTACATGACCGCCATCCAAACCGGTTGTAGAATAGTTCGAACTGTTATCCTCCTAAAATGAGACAAAATGTCAGATTGTTTTGCTATATATAGTGTTGATGTCTCCTTAAAACAACCAAGGCTTCTTTTTCATCGGATATAGAACTGTGATTCTGTAAATTATGAGGAATCCATAACGTCATGCTAACAACTCTTAGTCTGCTATTAGTAGAAGACAAATGTGTGTAAATATGTGAAATTGGTTGCATAGGACGTGATGAGGTGCTCGAGCAATACAACTGCGCACAGATACGCCCCAAGAGGCACGCCATGGGCGTGCCCCAGCCACTAGTAACCATCAAATCCCCACATAATGCGTGAGTGATACCATGGGCGGCAGGCTCAGAACAGTAGGCTGGATTAGTATTGGACTGAACCCAATTGCCCAAACTGAACCTAAGAGGACCTAACCCGAGCGCATTCGGTTTGACCGGCGAGTCAGCATAGTAGGAATAAGGGCTTGCTTACCAACCAGTCCACCGGAGGGCACATGGGGCGGAGCTCCTATTCTCCATTGTAGGTTAGGTGCTCCGGTAGTGTTGATTCATGGAACAGGTTGAAATGATTTTTTTTTTTCGAATAGAACATTTTGAAATGAAGTCGCATTGAATCGGTCCGCATCACCACGTCAGGAATAGTAAATTCCGCGTTGATTCAAGTTGCATCAAGGCTGTACACGCAAATGCATGAATGATGAGGTTCACGCATGTATACTGAACCAATAAGGGCGTATTTGGTTGCCCGCATAGAGCATAACCAGGTCCGCGCGGGAAGCAAGATGCCTGTTTGGTTGCCTGATTTTACTGTTGGGCCCGCATAGCACGAACCTTAAAGCACTACTGAGCCTGGCTCCTTGAGAACGCTCGAATAGGCAGTTTATCCATGGCCAGGCCCGAGCGGTGCACGTGGACGGCCACGCTCAAGAAGCCGCGTTGCTTTCCGAAGCGCCGGTAGTTATTAGCTTCAACACTCCCTCTTCACACTCTCCCAGGTCTCACCGACGGTGGCGGATCGAAGGAGAGCAAGAAGACCACCGGACTCCATCACCGGCGAGCGGATCATCACTTGGCCCGCGGCAATGGCGATAAACACTTATCTCTGTTCGTCATGCACTGCTTTTTCCCGTTCGATCCGGCGATAGATTCGATCCATGACGGAGAGGGGAATGGGGAATAGTGGTAGATAAGCATGTAGAGGTAGTTCATACTAGTTCATACGAGTTCATAGTACTTCAAACTAGTTCATGCAAGATCGGAATAGAGGTAGATGCGGATGCAGAAGGGGGATTGGGGGATTGGGTACACAATGGACACCGGCTCACCGCGGCGTCCGTCACGGGCGTGCGGAGTGGCGGGTCGAGCCGCTGGCCTTCATCTTCTTGTTCATCGCCGTGCAGGGCTGTAACGCCCCGGACACACCCGCCGGTGGTCGTTACTCCTGGCGGGATCTAGACTGGCCTCACATATCAATACTAGTCTTTTCTGCGCACTTTGTCCTCACTCGTGCGCACCCGGGAGCAACTTCCCGGTCGGTCACCCATCCTGAAACTACTCCAAGCCGAGCACGCTTAACTTTGGAGTTCTATCCGAATGGGCTTCCGGAAAAGAAGGAATTCCTTATTGATATGAGTAGTCTATCATCCCTAATAAGCCAGGCCATCACATACACCCCCACTCAGAGGAACCGACGTCCTCGTCGGGTCACAGGAACGTTCCCTTTTGGTACAAACGTCTGTGCTTCCAGGACAGCACATGTGCCATGCCGTGTGCCACGACGGGTCACAAACGTCATGCACAACATCACTGCAAACTGTCCGCAAACATCCGTGTAACCGTGAGGGTCGGCTCTGATACCAACTTGTAACGCCCCGGACACACCCGCCGGTGGTCGTTACTCCTGGCGGGATCTAGACTGGCCTCACATATCAATACTAGTCTTTTCTGCGCACTTTGTCCTCACTCGTGCGCACCCGGGAGCAACTTCCCGGTCGGTCACCCATCCTGAAACTACTCCAAGCCGAGCACGCTTAACTTTGGAGTTCTATCCGAATGGGCTTCCGGAAAAGAAGGAATTCCTTATTGATATGAGTAGTCTATCATCCCTAATAAGCCATGCCATCACAAGGGCGGTGGGTCGTCATCGTCGTCCTCGACGCAGTCGAGGCCGATCTGCCAGGTACGATGGCCTGGCTCGGTCGCCCTCACTGGCATCTGCACCGGTTCTTGCTCCTCCTTATGCTCCCCACCGATGACCGTCGGCGGCATGATTGTCGTCTCCCAGTACACTGCGGCACGGCGGTCATTAGGAGCCCAGTAGTTCTTATACTTGCACCAATTCTTTCTCTGTTTAGCGTCGTCGAAGACGGCCTGATTCATGGCCCAGCGAATGATGTCGACTGCCATCGCACCCTTCGCTGGGTCAGGAATCAGTGTCTTCAGCTCTTGTGCAGTGGCCCTTGTGAGCACTACATCAGATTCCTTCTTCATGTCAGGCATGGAGCCGAAGTTCGAGCACACCTCCATAGTGTTCTCGAACTTGGTGCGGTCACCAGCCAACCACCCGAGGAAGAAGGCTCTCCAACCAATACCCCAAGGGAAGGGGTTGGTGTTGGAGCTGGAGCTAGAGCTCATGGTGATGGAGAGGAGGAAGGTTGATAGTGAGAGAAGAGAGGGGCGTGTAAGTAATGGTGGGAAGGGTGACTAAATATAGGGGCGATGGAGAGGAGAAGAAGAGTGACAGTCATGCCGTTTTAACTACATGCTCTTCAATAAGCCATGAACTCTGTGTTATGCCTGACTCAATGAATTGTGTGCAGATCGAGGAGAGCACTGAGATGGGCACGGAGGTGCTCCCGGTGTCGGTGTCAAAACCGGCAGATCTCGGGTAGAGGGTCCCGAACTGCGCGTGTGAGGATCGAGGGTAACAAGGGACAAGGCGGACAATGTGTTTACCCAGGTTCGTTTCTCGACACCCGCTATCGGATGGGTGATTGGTGTGGATTTGATTTCCCTCTGATCGGGTTTGAGCCCGATCCGATCATAGTCTGTTGCAAGCCCCAGGGCGGCGATGCGATCCAGCAACTCGTTCAAAGACAAGATATCTGTCGGATACATCTTTTCCGAGTGTTCAAGGCCGATGTGGAGGTGATGTTTGGCTATTGCAGGGGCCAATGTTGGCTTAACGGCCGCGCTCACGTCCATAGTGAAACCGCCAAGCTGGAGGACCTGCCCTAAAGTTAGGCTCCTTCCAAAAGTGATATCATCATTGATGATGAGGCAGGCCATCGATCCTTCTATCGACAACACAATGGAACTCCCAATGAAAGCACCAATGTCGGTGTCAAAACCGACCGATCTCGGGTAGGGGGTCCCGAACTGTGTGTCTGAGGATCGAGGGTAAGAAGGGACAAGGGGGACACGATGTTTACCCAGGTTGGGGCCATCTTAATGGAGGTAAAACCCTACGTCCTGCTTGATTGTATTTGATGAGTATAGGGGTTACAAGAGTTGATCTACCTCGAGATCGTAATAGCTAAACCCTAGTTGTCTAGCCTATGAGAATTCTGATAGCCTCTACGGACTAAACCCTCCGGATTATATACACACCGGATGGACCTAGGGTTGTACATAGTCAATTGGCAGACGAAGGTAATAGTACATCCGAACACCAAACATGTCGTCCACGCATACAGGAGTCCTACCCAGACACGGGGAAAAGTCTTCTGCTTGTATCTTCATGGCCCATCAGTCCAGCCCATATCGAATAGCCCGGACACCCGAGGACCCCCTAGTCCAGGACTCCCTCACCCGGTCGTTGACAACAAGGGCAAGCAGGCCCTTCATCCAATGCCCAACGAGGTTGTGCTACCGCCCACTGCCGAGGAAAAACCGAAGACGCCTGAGGCTGCCGACGACGAGCGCATGGAGGAGCCCCCCAGCAACAAGCGCTGCAACTACGGCCACTACCATGAGGAGGATGGCCCAATTCACTTCTGCAAGGTCATCCTTGCACCGAAGCTTGAGTGCATCCCCATGCCCATGTACTTCACCAAGCACTTCGTCGTGGTGCCGACGGATTTCAAGCTCATGAACAACACCGGCTGCTCCTGGAAGGTGATGGTGAAGCTGATGAGCGGTAGGGTGACCATGGATCAGGGTTGGGCCACCTACGCAGCCGTTCATCATATCAAGATCGGCTACATGGTGACGTTCAAGCTCCTCACTCCCGACACCCTCAAGGTCATCATCTTTGACGACGAAGGCATTGAGGTCGTCAACAAGTGCGGGAAGCACGACGAAGCCTTCGCCGCCAAGGACTATGGCAGGGGCACCTCCTTCCAAAGTACTATCGAGTCTGCTTTGATCTGTTCATGTTTATGGTTTATTCGTTGAACCGATATGAAGTGTGGTACTGCTTATCTGAAATATGTTGTTAAGTACTTGATCCTCTGTTACTCTGCTCTGCTTACGATGTGTGCTACATGGTTGTGCCGAAGTGTGCTGGTAATCTCACCAACTAGCCAAAGAGGTTACCACACACCAGGCGTTGCATACAACCAAACATCATGTCTTGGGTTTGTTCAGTAACATGCAGACAACCAAACACCAGACAGTGTTGTTCAGCCTATATAGGCAAGAGGGCATGCAGGCAACCAAACAACTTACAGATAGACCTGGCCATGGGCAGCCCGGCCCGACCCGGCCCGGCCCGCCACTGCTCCCGGGCCGGGCTCGGCCCTAGATATTCAGCCCGTTGGTCGGGCCGGGCCGGGCCCGTCAAAATTACGTTTTTCTAAAGGGGCCTGTCCGAGGCTTGAGGCCCGTCGGGCTTTTGCGTGTTCGGGCCGGGCTCAGGCCCAAAAAACAGGCCCGACGGCCGGGCCGGGCCGGGCTCGGGCCTGAGTTTTTTGCACCGGGCTTTGGTAGGTCCGGCCCGAAGCCCGGCCCGGCCCGAGGTTTGGCCATGTCTACTTACATAGGCTGCATTTGCATAGCCAGACTGAGTTGAGAAGGCTATGCTACTATTCACTACTGCAACCAAACACGCCCTCACTGATGCGTTGTCGGAGGCGGCGGTGGCCTGGATATGGACTAGTAGAATGATTTTTCTTTTTTGCGCGTCGGACGGATTGACTCGTAACGAGACGCAGCACCGGGACACACCTGCAAGAGACCGAAAGCGTGGAGGACGGGCCCCGGAGACCAGGGCGACGGCTGGCCCGTATGTGTCCCACCAGCCACTTCGTCCCACGCCGGCCCCGGTTTCAACCTGACCCAGCCTAGCTGGTGTAGATCCTCGTCGGAAACAGCGGCGGCTCTAGCGTTTACAAGGAGCCTCGTCCCACCTCCCTTCTTTGCTTTTCTGTCATTTCTTTGGCCCTGTTTGGTTCATAAGTCCTAGGACTTTTTTTAGTCCCAACTTATAAGTCATAAGTCCCTAAAAAGTCCCTACATGTTTGGTTCCTGGGACTTAACATGGACTAGTAGACCATATTACAACTATAAATCCCTATAAGTCCCTCCTTAAGAGTCTTATTTGATAAGTCCCAAATGCCCATTTTAAGTCCCTATAAGTCCCTCCTGTTTGGTTTAGATGGGACTTATAGGGACTTATTTAAGTCCCTAGACCAATAAGTCCCTGGAAACAAACACCCTCTTTATGTCATTATCTGGAGATGCTACCGTGATTCGTGTGTGCTGCAGATCTACATGAATCCATGCCCGTGACTATCCCAAGGTACGCACCCATCCCCACCTCCCTAATACGCGTGTCCTCGTCCCACCGTATACCTGGCCATCTACCGGGCCGGGCTTAAAAATCAGGCCTGAGCCTGGCCCATCACACTAAAAGCCCGACGGGCCACAGGCCGGGCCTCTTCGCTAATGCACAATAATGACGGGCCCGGACCCGGCCATTGGGCTTGAAATCGAGGCCCGAGCCCGTCCCATAGACAAGCTCGGGCCGGGCCGGGCCAGGCTGTCCATGGCCAGGTTGTCCATGGCCAGGTCTGTCCCACCGTAACGGGTCATATGTAAGAACAGCCCCAATGCTACACCATGCAATGTTTGTATCTAAATCTTGTAATTAATGTAAGTAAGAATCTAATGCTTCATCGTCCCTTTGGGGACATCCGATAAAATTAGAACGATACAAGGAAGAATCTAATGCTTCACTAGACATAATGCTTTGGTGGCTAGGGTTCTCGGTTCCCAGGATTTATGTCTAGACCTACGCCCTAGGATTTCCTTGGCGGCGGAACATGATCTTGTTGTGTTGCGTACTCCTATTGCCACCGTAACTTTGAACCCTCGGGTTGATGACCGTCACGTCTCATTCGTCTCGACGACAAACCTATTTCGGCAAAATCTGTGTATGAATCTGTTTTTGCAGCTTGGCCGGAGGACAGATTCGCTGCGGCGAATTGGAAGAACTATGCTCCAAATCGGTGCCGGCTCTTCCTTTGGCTTGCATTTCGATCGGGGACGTCTAGCCACCAATGACCGGAGGTTCCGACATGGGATGTCCATATCTGATGTTTGCCCTTTTCTGTGATGAAGCTGAAACCGCAAATCACTTGTTGTCTTGCCACTCGGTTCAAATGATATGGGACAACTTAACTCTTCTTCGGCTCCCTCGCAAAAAAA
>LR738710.1:942135306-942158795 GCA_902687465.1 Secale cereale
AAAAAAAAAAAAATCTTCTTCGGCCAGCTTGTGTGGATCGCAATCAGAAGGATCGTCCTACAAGACCGGCCCAATAGTACCCGTGGGCGTCGGCGTTTGCTCGAGAACGGCGCAGCAAAGTAAGCAGGTTTTACCCTTTTGTAAGCACTAAAGCGGCTAGTGAAATTACGATCAAAGTCCTGCATTAGAGACGATAAATAGTACATCTAGGTACATCCATTTTTGTCAATTTTGATGACAAGTATTTCTGGACGGAGGGAGTAGAAAAATGACTTACAATGAAGTGAGTAATGTTGTATGGAATCCAGAGAAATCATAGTACATAGATAAAGTCAACCAAAACAAAAGTAAGAAAGAGAACAAGTGCTGCATGCTGTATGCATCAACGGATCAACCTTATAGCATCACGTTCATTCATCGCACGGAAAGAGAGAAAAAAAACTTATAGCATCACGTCGTCCTTTGAGGGCAGACGACTGTACAAGTTGAGGAGCAGGTTGGTCCTGCCCCGGAAGCACGGCGGCCGGAGGAAGTAGAGCACCATCACCATGGCCACCACCCGGAACGGTGTCAAGTACAGGACAACAGCCATCACCAGCGAAAGCACAATGAAGACGGCCGTCAACCTGGGGTCGTGCCAGCGGAGCAGCGACTGCGCGCGCTCCCCCTGCGCAGCCAGGTCGCCGGCCACCGTCTGCACCATCTCAGCCAAGCTCCGCAGCCGATCGTATCTCAGCCTCACGATGTCATCCGGCTTGGATGTCGGGAACGTGTCGAACTCTTCATCCAACTCGTCGGGGTACGCCATATCTGTGTACCACCACAGAATCTTATCTATGTGCGGTGGTTGCAATTTGTCCGACTCCTCGTCGAGTTGGTCTGTGTTCACAAGCTCCACGCGTGACAGCACCGTGTCTATGTGCGGCGGCCCCCGTGGCCGGCGCCGGTAGTTCCATGCCATGGTCATGATCAAGCATAGGAACACGGTGGGCAGGATCAGCTCCGGGGAGCACACTAGCTTCAAGAACCCAACGTGCACCAGAATCGTCGTCAGCGGGTTCTTCCACTTGCAGATGCCGTCGAACCACTTGCCGACGGCGACGACGCCGGAGAAAAGCCAAGAGATCCGATTGATGTTGGCCTTGCTCCGGCGCAGGCTGAACATGTGCAAGTGCACGTCCACCACCTCCGTAGGCAGCGGCGGATCTGCCATGCCCAGCCACGTCGCCACCATCTGCATGGCCTGGAACCGGAGGTGGTCCAGCTGCAGAACGGAGATGGGGTTGGTGTAGTGCATCTTGGGCAGCAGCGGCCGGCCGTAGTGCGCCAGCATGTTGGCCCACGCCGTGCCCGTGAACCGGACGGCGAGGTGGAGCTCACCGGTCTTCTTCAGGCCGCTGGGGGTCAGCGCCATTAGAGGGTAGTAGTGCGTGTACACGCGGTCGGACTCGAGGGTGGCGAGGCGGACGCGCACCTTGCCGATCATCTGGTCCTTGGCTCCTTCGTGGTGGTGGAGGTGGTTGTTGTCGAAGACGGCGACGGTGATGACGGTGCTAAGGTCGAACACCTCCCAGTTGTACGGCTCGTTCCACTGCGGTGCCGCAGTGCCGAGCAACGTGCGCGTGCGCACCCACTTGCCGCCGAACTTGGCCACGCAATACGGATACTTGGTGTCGCTCAAGTGGCGTGCGCCCAGGATGCCCACCTCCAGCATCCCGATGGCGCTCTTTCGGAGCTTCTCCGCCGCCGGCTGCAGATTGGTGCTGTAGTGCGCCGACTCCTCCGGCACGTGGTACGCCGTCTCCAGGCTCATTCTCAAGTGGATCTTGGTAGCGAACGTTTCGGAATGCTCCGTCGTGGCGTCGGCCGGCGCCTCGTCCACAGACATGCCGCGGGAGCGGGACAGCCTAAACCACTTGGTCGCCGAGTGCGCCCACCTGGACAGGTAGTTGCGTCGCACGTGCAACGATGTCATAGGGATGCTCGCCACCGTGGTGCCGCGCGGCAGGTTGAACCACTTGGGCGGCACTAACTTGGCTAGGTCGTTGCGCGGCACGTATGGTGACGCAACGGGAATTATGATGCGGCCTATGGTCTCGTCCCTCTCGGCGGCGACCTTCTCCTCCACGGTCACCACGAGCGGGTCCTCTAATGGCTCGCAGGCCACCAGCATGAACTCCTCGTTCCACTCCTGGTTCGCCAACCCCTGCGGCTGCCCCGGACGGGTCCGTCGGATCTGTCTGCCCATCTGTATCTTGGCAGTGGTCGGCGCGAGCGTCCGGCCATTGTCCGTGGCGATGAGGCCGTGCGCTGCAATGACGGCGACACTTAGGTAGCTGAGCTTGGGCGAGTAGTACACCATGGAGCGCGTGTTGGTTAGCTGGTCCTGGGACGGCGAGTGCGCGTCCGATTGCCACGCCTCTGGGAACGCATCGTCGGCCTGCGTGCCGTGCCAGACGGCGAGTAGGATCTGGCCCAGGGCGTGGCCGTGGCCGTGCCGGAACCGCCAGCCGTGGGAATCAGAAAGAGTGTACCACTGCGGCGCCAGCGGGCTGTCGGGCGGCAGGCGGCTAGGGATGTCGGACACGCGGAAGTTGACGCGGCCTACAAAGTCGTCGTCGAGGTCGAGCGTGTCCTTGTCCTTGACGATGACTTGGAGCTGGTTGGATTGCAGGTGAGCGGCGGAGAAGGCGAGCTTCTGCCCCCACACCGGGTTGAGGTTCTTCTCCTGGTGCCGCGTGACGCCCTTGAAGATGCCCACCTTCACCTCCACATACGGGTCCAGCGCGCCGGTGATGTCCATGGGGGGCAGGTCGCGTGCCTTCACCACGCTCACGTACAGGTAGGACATTGGCTGCACCATGTCGTAGGTGGACGCGATCTTCCCCGCCGTCATGGTCGCGCGCCGGCCAAGCCTAGCCGGCAGGGGAGGCTTCGTCTCTGTGAGGCCGTATTGCGAGCTTGGAGCCGCTGCCTGGGCTGGCACGGGGGCACGCGCACGCATGGCTTGGAGCGTGGCATGCCTAGGTTCAGAGTTGAACACGCGAGGCTCGTCATTGTTCTCCCCCTTGGATTCCGCAGCCGGGGTAGAAGCAACAGGATCGGACGGGGCGGCGTCGAAAGTTTCCTGCCAATCATCTTGGTAAGGCCTTGCAGGACCCGCTGATGCGGACGGGGCTCATATTTGTTCCTTCCTAACGTAGAATAGGCGGCCTCCGCTGTCTGGCCACCAACACCAACACAAGGATGGATACATTTAGTCATCTTATGAATAAATAAACAGGAATGGTAAATAGTACTCCAAGTGGTATTGAACAAAGCAAAGGGGATGTAAAAAAAGTAAAATAAACAAGTTTCTACTCCCTCCTATCCATATCAATTGTCCATGATTTAGTATGGACGACGATAACTACCACATGTGTGGGTGTTAAGGGCATGTTCAATGCAAGACGCTAAGATTGGCGCCTATGGAAATAAAATTAATCTTGTAAAATAAATAAAAATGATTAGAGCGCCTGCCGTTTCAACGCTCGCCGCTAACAACGGGCGCTAACCTTTAGCGCTGCATGCGATCCCTTTTATTCGTTAATTCCCAGCTAATCGCTACTTTCACTCGTTAAAAAAGGCCGAAGCGCCGGATTCCACTTTTTGCGTCGATGCTAGTCCTGACGCCAGGATTTGGCGGCTCAACTGCCCATGGACAAGGATTTCGATCCTGGCGCCCTTCTCTAGCGCCTTTGCATTGTAGATGCCCTAAGGAGTCTGTCCACACGTTTTGTGTGGTGTCTAAAAGGACCAGCCCACACGTCTATGTGTGAGCAAAACAATTAGCCCCTCATGTCTCTTTTTTTCCTTGCGGTCCCTCTCACACGCCTACATGTGGGCACAATGCATAACGCCCATACGACCTCTCTCAGCAACCTACCTCATGGTCCCGCACGCCCCGCGTGACAGTCATCACGCGTCCCCGCAGTTGCCCCCGCGTGACAGTCATCACGCGTCCCCGCAGTTGCCATGGTCCGGATCCTCTTCAATGTCCGTTTAACTGCAGTTGCTATGTCGCTGAACTACAGTTGCCATGGTTGCTCAACTGCAGTTGCCATCTCTGGTCAAGTGCCAGATGCCATTTTGGACAACTGCAGCTGTTGCCTTGTATGATTTGGTTTACTATAGTTGCCATGATTTGAAAACATTAGAGGTTGCCACCTACTAACACTAAGCAGTTGCCATGTATGGTCTGGTTTACTACAATTGCCATGATTTGAAAACCTTAGGAGTTGTTGCCGTGTAGCGCTACAAAGAGACATGGCAAAACAACATATTCGGATAAAACAGAGAGTTGCCATCTGCTTACAAGCACACTAGGGCAGTTGCCATGTACCCTGCAAAACACATGGCAGCCGACATGTTCGGGTAAAAAAAAAAGAGAGAGTTGCCATCTGCTACACTAGGGCAGTTGTCGTGTACACTGCAAAACGCATGGCAACTGACATGTTCGGGTAAAAAAAGGGAGAGTTGCCATCTGCTACACTAGGGCAGTTGTCGTGTACACTGCAAAACGCATGGCAACTGACATGTTCGGGTAAAAAAAGCCATGTACTCCCTCCGTTCCCAAATATAAGTCTTTCTAGAGATTCCAACAAGTGACTACATACGGAGCAAAATGAGTAAATCCACACTCTAAAATATGTCTATATACATTTGTATGTTGTACACCATTTGAAATGTCTTAAAAGACTTATATTTAGGAACGGAGGGAGTACACTGCAAAACGCATGGCAACTGGCAGCTTGGGTGTGGGAGAGGAGACGGGCGTGTGGACGAGAAGGCAAATGCCCACATACCAGCCCTTGTGCGTGAGTGAAAACTGGCGTGTGGGCGAACTGCTAAACGCCCACACACCGGCCCCTCCGTGTGGTGAAACGGGCGTGTGGGCGACCGTGTGAATGCCCACACACCAGCCCAATCCTACGTGGCACCACAATCATGCCAAGATTCGTGCACCCACAAACGGACGCGGATCCACGCGTGTGGGCGAGATGCAAACGCCCACACGTGTGGGCGTTAGTGTTTCCGTTTAGTATAAAGTTAGGACAACTTTATACAATCAGGGCCTTTAATAAGGATAGAAGGGAGTATTAGTATTTATTTTTTCAGCGATGATTAAAATTTGTACATGACACAGCTATCGGCCTGGGCCGTCACATCTTACTTAAGTGCAAATGTTGAGCCACGTGTGACCATTGCATGAATAAAATACCATAGGCAACATTTTTTATCTATGTCCGCAACAATGTTGCAGCAATTCTTGTTGTTATATGTCAAAAAGACACATAAAGAACGTTGCACTATTTCAGCACAATGCATACACATATGTAGCATTGTCAACCGGTTTTGTTTTTGCGGTTGATTGTTAATCAGTTAAAAGAATCCTTAGAAACACCGTCGTCCATAAGTTTGCAGCAAAAATCACACGGGATTGTATCATGACAAGCAGTTGTATGTACTACGTACTCCCTCCGTCCGGAAATACTTGTCATCAAAATGAATAAAAGGGGATGTATCTAGATGTATTTTAATTCTAGATACATCCCCCTTTTGTCCATTTTGATGACAAGTATTTTCAGACGGAGGGAGTATAAAAAATCGACAGCTCACTCCTGGACTCGTCAACGGCGAAATCTGACTCGACGGAGCCCAGTGGGGCCTGGATCTGACAACTCTAATCTTGTTCCCCTTGGCAGAGAAGTGCATCGCTGCACGCAGCGGCAGCTGCACGCACGGCATCGACGGCAACATCAACTTCGCGATTCGAATCAGGGAAGCATGCTAGTTAGAGTATAGATGAGCGTTGGCTATTGTATATGCGTATTGGAAGGACCATGACTGACAGCATGACCTGACACAAGCACAGGGTCTGTGCAGCACAGCCCCCTCAATTCATTTTATCACTGACCATAGTACCTGCAAAGCGCAGCAGCGGCGAGAGGTTGCCCAAGTCCACATACATCATAATTTCTCCCTGACAAAAACTTTCCCACCAAATAAATCGAAGAGACTACACAGCAAGCTAGCAATTTTTGCCAGCTTTTTAAATTGCCACGAGCAAATCTATCAGATGAAAACAGAGTACCAGAAACAAAGATTTATTGCCACGGGAAGTGTATGGATGAACCCACTTGAAAAAATATATTTTGAAATGCTAAAAAAATATGAAAAAGGTTTCACGGGTATGTTTTCATGCTCCATGTGCGTGCATAAAGTTTCATGGAAAAATAACTTTTTTATGGCATGTGCAAAAAAGATATAAAATTGTGTCGTGAATCGCTATTTAGAAGCATTAAATTTTGTCTTTTTTACAGAGGCAAACAAAAAGACATTTCTTCACAAAACTTTGTGCCGCGCATACACATTTGTGAACATGTAAGCATGAAATTTTCTTTTATATTTTTTGACATTTTAAAACATGTTTAGGTTAGGTTAATATTTGTAGCACGTATGTATCCAGAGTGCGGTGTAGTCAGCCCATGTGTAATCGTGTCGTTAATTAAAATTCATCAACTAGCTAATGTAAACATGGGCGACATCTACCGACGTCTACATCAAGCCGCGCAGTGACATAAATGGCAACACTCACATGGTCAAAAAGCCGGACCCAACAGGTTGTGCGTGGGTCAACTACGGTCGAACTCAATCCAACCCCCACCCACGGGTAATAATTAACCCCTGCCACCGGCCCTACGTACGTCAAAAAACATACCGTGGCGAGCCCACCAGGTGCGACTTGGGCACTGTATTTGCTTGTATCCAGCTTTGTATTCACGTTTTCCTGGCTTTGACCATTTCCTTTGCACAAATCACCTCGCGCAGGACGGCCGTAGATGCGCTGCGTGCATCTGCCGCTGCGTCCAGGACGGCTGCACTCCCCTTGGCACCCTTTCTTCCCGAGCTAGGTATGGTAGGGAATCTTTATTCCAGAGTAGAGCACAGCCACATGCACATATGGGATGTGGGTGCTAGTTGATTGACACAAATTAGTACTCCCTCCGTCCCGAAATACTTGTCATCAAAATAAATAAAAGGGGATATATCTAGATGTATTTTAGTTTTAGATACATTCATTTTTGTTCATTTTGATGACAAGTATTTTCGGACGGAGGAAGGACTACTAATATTATGAACCAGTGGTAGTATGAATGTTTTTTCTAATGAGTGACTAAAATAACTAGCGTAATGGGTTTCGTAACCTTATTCCTCGAGCACCAAAGCCCATAGTCTTGTACCTCAAATGGTTATAGTGCAAGAATCCGATAGGTATCTGTAGCAACTCAGATCTTTTTCCTAAGTGAGTACTGAGAAGTAACCAAGAATGAAGGGAGAGATACATAAACTAAAAATTTGAACATACCTCGACACTTTCCATTTCATGAAGCCTGTCAATTAGAACTCGCGCACTAGCTGGTCGCTTCTCCGGATTCAACTCATTGCACTCTAAAGCTATATCATAGCATACATGTATTTCTTTTAGTTGTCTGTCTTGTGACCTGTCACTCCAACTTTTAAGTACCTAAAAGATTGTAGTTGTGAGTTATGATCCGTATTTAAATGTTTCAACAACATGTTATTATAGAGTACAAACTCAAATATGTACATCATACACGGACCACTTACATTCAGGCCTCACAAACAGAAAAAAATTCTCTATAAGGTAAACTATGTCACCATAGGTTCAAGTAAGATCCACCACATTGTAAATTGGACTTTCATGTTCGATTCAAATGAGTACAAATAAAAGGAAAAATCCTTGTTGTGGTTGACCTATGTGTGATTATATTTATTTTCATGCTGAGTTCAAGTTGTCCCTTAGCGAAAGGTAATTTTAGGGTTTTTTTGGGGGGTGGGGGTGGGTGGGGGGATGTTGACTGGAATTTCCATCTAAATTTTGCTTCTAGTACAACTAGGTGAGCTTCCAAGAATGGTTTTACACCCCATCTCATACTAAAGTATAATGACAATAAACGTAAGTAGTAGCTTGCTAGTTTGTTTAAAGTTGACCCATGCTAGCCAAAAAGGAAGTCAAGCTTTTATTCCTTTAATAACCATATGTTGTTCTTACATCAGTAGAATTTTGATGAACCCTCTGCCCTGTTAGTATTTCCACCATAGTAACACCGAGACTATACAAGTCGACGCTGCGTGTAATTTCACCCCTTTCACGCCATTCTGGTGCTAAATATCCCCTGTATGATAATGTAAAAAGTTTGGTCAGTCAATGAACAGAGATAGTGCAATTTAAGTCACAGAACAAGAAACTGAGATTTCATGAGAATTTAGCTTACAATGTTCCTGAAATTGTCTTGGTGATATGCCGGCTTTGACCTTTTTCAAAGTATCTTGATAGGCCAAAATCAGTTATTTTTGGTACCATGTTATTGTCGAGCAGTATATTGGCGGGTTTCAGATCCAAGTGAATGATATTATTATCATGAAGGTACTGTACACCCTCACAAATATCTTTAATTATTTTATAGCATGTTCCCCACTCACGATGTGCATCTGTAAAGGGGAGAGAAGAAATCAGGTTTATAATTGGAGATACTTGATGTATTAACTTTTGAATACTAGATGATATATGCCACATTACACGACTTTTAGTGTATGAATAAAAGAAAAAGAAAAATTACAGGTCACATGGTCCTACCCTTGATATACTCAGCAAGACTCCCATTAGGTAGATACTCGAAGCAAAGCAATCTTTGATGGGTCTCTGCCATGACAGGTTTTCCATTGAATGCTTTCCTACTTCTTTGTGTGTCATCACAATATCCTAGAAATCTTACCACATTCTTGTGCTTTGCCCGCATTAGGCATTCGATCTCTCGATCAAATTCTGTGTCCTCCATTAAGCCGTTGGTCAACTTCTTCACGGCTATCTCCTTATCACCAAGTATTCCCTGCTTTCAGAGCCTTGTTAGTATAGCTTCGGTTTTAAGTTTCAAATCAAGCATGATTAAAATCGGAACGCATACTTTATAAACCACTGCAAATCCACCACTTCCAATCTCCTGGTCGTGAGAGAAATCGCTTGTGATGTCCTCTAACAGCGATAATGGCAGGCCCTTGGGCTCTGCGGTTTCATCGACTAACACCTTCTCTAGGTAACTTCGCAAAATACAAGCTCTGCGTTCCATTTGCAGTTAGTATGTAATTGACCTGGAAACAAGAACAAACTGATTATGTATATGTACACGAGCCTAGCTACTAGATCTAAATCTCCAATTACCCAGGTAGGTCAGTGAAGTAATATCGTATATATGCAGTACCGAACAGGTAAAGATCACTCACCTATATAAAAGAGAAAGCAGCAATTTTGATTTGGACAGCGCTTGATGATGCCCTCTCTAGTTGCGAACTGTTAGAAAATTGATCTGCCAGAGAGCTGCAATAAACACTGAATATAATCGGCGGGCAACCGATCCCCGTAAGCTGCAGCTGCTTCTCAAACTGAACCTAGCGACAAGAGGATCTGCAAGAGCAACCAACGTACCTGGCCAAGCCTTGGTGCTGCCTACTGAAGGCGCGATCGAGCTTCAGATTTACCTGTTTCGTGAAGGAGAGGATGTGGTATTGAGAGAGGAGTACATGTGTGCGTGTGTGGTGCCAGCAACATCCATCAGGATATAACGAAATTGCTTGACTTACGGAAAGCAAGCACGGAAACTGCCTTACGGACCGAGGTGGCACTGACTAATTCATCCCACCCTCCTGGATTTCTGGGGTGGGGCCCTTTTCCTTCCAATCTGCTAACGTCATCTCTATCCGTAAGCTGAAGTTTGTTAAAAATTGCCTGTAAGTGTAGCATCTCTCAGGATATAATGGCATCCTGGAGAGGTTCCGCGGCTGGGCCGACGAAATAGTCTACCACGCGTGTGTGTGATATGAAAGCAGACACGGACGGTTGCTACGCGTTCCATATATCCTAAGCCATTTTTTTTTTTTTTGGAGTTGGAATCAAATCAAACAAGTCTTCTTCCAGTTCCCAATACAAACGCGGATGATATTTTTCAACAAAGGCTGGATTTTGTTAGGGTAAAATGGAGCGTCAAGAGGATATAAAACACTATAAGCACACACACCTGACCTCCGGGTAGCTAGTATGCACATAGCTAATACCAACACACACAAAAACATGCCGGCTGTTGAAATATATTACCTGCCTCCCTTCATCAGTTCGGACTTTTGGATGAGTTGGCTGGTGCATGAATTCAATATGGTATCCGAGCCAGGAGGTCTTGAGTTCAAGACCCTGCCAACGCAGTATTAAATAAACTGATTCTGCGGCCTACATCGATCCCACGTCTAAGGACTAAAATAACCTAGACGTGAGGGGGAGTGTTGAAGTATATTACCTGCCTCCCTCCATCAGTTCGGACTTTTGGATGAGTTGGCTGGTGCATGAATTCAATATGGTATCCGAGCCAGGAGGTCTTGAGTTCAAGACCCTGCCATTAAATAAATTGATTCTGCGGCCTACATCGATCCCACGTCTAAGGACTAAAATAGCCTAGACGTGAGGGGGAGTGTTGAAGTATATTACCTGCCTCCCTCCATCAGTTCGGACTTTTGGATGAGTTGGCTGGTGCATGAATTCAATACCGGCAAACTAGTAAAGACATAAAAGACCAAAGCTAGCTATGTAGGCGACTAAAAAAGAAACAAAAAAAATAAAACATTCAGATATTTATGTTGAAACTGCGGATGATAATCGGTCATGAATATGAATCGAGTATGGAACATCCCAAGCTTCTTCCGTAGATATTAATGTTGAAAGTGCATGCTAGAGTTTCCAAGCACTTTATAAAACAAACCAACCATAAATTTTCATTCCATGAGAAACTATATATCGATTTCATTATTTAACCGCGAGGATAAGACATTACTTAACTCATCCCAAGCGGAGTCATTTTTTAAAGGCGCCAAATGCATGCCGCGCTTTGTAGACTTTTCGTGTGGAGAAAGGTCTATGTGTTAGCTCAGTTTCATCCATTTTCCAAAAGAGGCTGCGTGGTGCACCATTGCCCGCTCGTCGTTTGAACTATGAAGCAAAAGAGGCAAGCCACAAGAAGTTTCCTTCGTCTCATTCATTACCCTTTTATTTTTGCGAGGATCATTCATAACCCATGACTTTGTCCTCTCTAATAAATTGTTGAAATGGACAAAAAATTGATTGATCAACCTTCGACCATGTTTGATTGATATAAATTAATTAGTACGTGATACACTGATGGGACTCGTTCGAGAAAAAACCAAAAAACAAAGACCGTAAGATTAGCTTGTTGGTCGAAACATGAGTGCAGCGTTTTGGTAAAGAGGGGTTACTGGTCCAAGTTTCTGAACCTTCGGCATCGTTCTCCACACGCGTTCACACCACCTCTCTCTCGTCCACCAGAAGCACCGAATTCGGCCATGTCTGCTCCAGCGGGGCCTCACCCTTCTGGCGAGAGGACGCCAACGATCGGGGTGGGTGTGGGCAGTGAAGGTCGAGAGAGGCATATGGCGCGAGCGAGGGGAGAACACTGAAGCACCATATGCCTCGCACCTCATTGGCAGTTTCCGTTCCGCGCTAAATCACCAGCATCTAAAAGAGATGCGGCTCTCGGGCCGTAAATTCACATGGTCCAATTCTAACCAAAATAGATCATTTCTTTAACTCCGATGATTGGGACGAGTTTTTTCCCAATGCTCACCTTCAAGCCATCTCGTCAGCCTCCTCGGATCATGCCCCGCTGTTCCTCCAAGGGGATACTGAGGTGCGTCGGCGCCCGTCCTTCAAGTTTGAAGAGTTTTGGCTTCGACTACCTGGTTTCAAGGAAACGGTGGCCACGGCTTGGAATAGAAGTCCACACACAGAACAAAAAAACAAAAAAGGTGAAATACTAAGAAACATCTAGTGTTTGTATAACGCCGAAGACGTATGAGGGCCAATCCCGAGATCATGCTGCCACCCATGTTGAGTAAAAGTATCCCTCGCCGTAGCCTCCAATCGCGTACAGAACTCCATACACTAGTAGAAAACAGGGCTTTGGTTCGGGCCTGGCGAGCCCATTAGCCCCCGCCGATCTCGTCACCGGCACCACCGTGGTGAACCTCTTGTTCTGTCCATGCTTTTCTTACTTTTATTATTGCTTTAGATAGATATTTGTCTAATTTTCTTACGTTTATTATTGCTTGTTATTATATAGTGCGATGGTTTTGATATCCGCCCACGTCGGCCCTCGTCCTGTCTACGATTCGTATGTGGTATATATTTTTTAATTTATAACTATTTATTTTAGTGTTTATGAAAATTATGCCGACCAACCTGACATAGATGTTTTTATATGTCTAGGAGGTAGTTGAACCGGAAATTCCAACCGACCCTCTTGTGGAGAGGTTAAATTTAGTTGAAGAGGAAAACATTTCCTTGAAAAACAAATTGGAAAAAACGGAGGAGGAGGAGATGGAATTGGAATTGCATGTTGCGGAAGTCGTCGATGATCACAAGATCAAGATGGACCCTATTGTCAAGGGGTTAAATTTAGTTGAAGAAGAAAACAAGTACTTGAAGGAAAAACTAAAAAAATGAGGAGGAGAAGATGATATTGGAGTTGCATGTTGCGGATATCGTTGATGATAACAAGATCAAGATGGATGCCATGCGCTTGAAGATTAGAAAAATTAGAAAATATGCCATTCATACCAAGGCTTGGTATCATTATGCCGTTGGATCAATTATTACCTTGGTTGCGATTATGATCGCATTTGTTGTTGCGTTGAAATGTTCTACATAGTTTTAATGTATGGTTTAATTAGATGCTCTAGAGATATGCATGTACTTTGAATGGCATGTGATGATGAACTTATATTAATTTGATCACTTATCTATCCATGATGTTCTGTAATGGTTTTGTACACGAAGTGCATCCAGTTTTTGCCGTAACCCTCTCTACTTTTTTGCACATGCTATGTGGGTGAAATGATGATACCATGCCAACTTTCAACCTTTTCAGAGTTCATTTGAAATGCTTTTCAATTTCAGGGTCATTTAGCTCAAAAAATTTAGTAAATGCATGAAAATAGCAAATGAAGTTAGAAATGGTTAAAAATTGATGATGTTGCTTTGAATGGTGCATTTTGAACACAGAAAAAGTCTGTAGTTTAAATAAGTTCACAAAAATGAAATCCCTTTGTAACAGACAAGTTTTCGTCTGAAATCCTGGTACCTCGAAAGAGATTGTCCGTTTTGTACACGAAGTGCATCTAGTTTTTGCTGTAACCCTCTCTACTTTTTTGCACATGCTATGTGGGTGAAATGATGATACCATGCCAACTTTTAACCTTTTCAGAGTTCATTTGAAATGCTTTTCAATTTCAGGGTCATTTAGCTCAAAGAATGAACTAATATAAAAAAGAATGAACTGGAAAACATTAATGAAACTCTAATAGCAAAAATAATAAACTAAAAGAATGAACTAGAAAACTTTAATGAGACTCTAATAGAAAAGAGAATGAACTAAATAAGTAGAATAAAAATAAAATAAATAAGTGGAAACAAAATAAACTTTAATAAAGTAAAATAAATAAACTTTAATAAAATAAATAAAAATAGCAATAGTAAGTATTTTGTTGAAAGTAGAAACAAATATAAAAAAATAAAGCAACAAAAAAATGGTAAAAAAAAATGCCACCTACAGGGCCGCCACGGCCTGAATACGACTAGAAACCCAACCATGGGCCAGGATTCAGGCCCGCAGTAGGCCCACAGGCACACAGTCGCAATTAGGCCCAAAAGACTGCAGTTGAGAGGACCTCGAGAGGGTGGACGCAGCAGCGCTTATAAACCACTCTCGAGCTCTCTCAACTAGCGAGGTGGGACTAAACTTTTGGCCGCGACGCGGGCAGCACTAGGACGTTGGTCCCGGTTCGTGGCTGTTGGGGAACGCTGCATGGGAAACAAAAATTTTCCTACGCTCACCAAGATCAATCTAGGAGATGCATCTACGAGGGAAGAGTCGGATCCACATACCCTTGTAGATCGCTAAGCGGAAGCGTTACAAGAACGCGGATGAAGGAGTCGTACTCGCTGCGATTCAGATCGCGGTTGATTCCGATCTAAGCGCCGAACGGACGGCGCCTCCGCGTTCAACACACGTGCAGCCCGGTGAAGTCTCCCACGCCTTGATCCAGCAAGGAGAGAGGGAGAGGTTGGGGAAGACTCCATCCAACAGCAGCACGACGGCGTGGTGGTGGTGGAGGAGCGCGGGACTCCAGCAGGGCTTCGCCAAGCGCTGCGAGAGACGAGGAGGGAGAGGGGTAGGGCTGCGCCAAGAGGGAGACGTTCTCGTGTGTCTAGCAGCCCCAAAACCTCACATATATATAGGGGGAAGGGAGGGCTGCGCCCCCTTTAGGGTTTCCCACCCCTAGGGGTGCGGCCAGCCCTAGAAACCCATCTAGGGTGCGGCCAAAGGGGGGGAGAGAGAGGGGGCGCCCTAGGATGGGCCTTAAGGCCCATCTGGACCTAGGGTTTGCCCTCCTCCACTCTCCATGAGCCTAGGGACTTGGTGGGGGGGCGCACCAGCCCCCTTGGGGCTGGTCCCCTCCCACACTTAGCCCACACAGCCTTCTGGGGCTGGTGGCCCCACCTGGTGGACCCCCGGGACCCTCCCGGTGGTCCCGGTACATTACCGATATCGCCCGAAACTTTTCCGGTGACCAAAACAGGACTTCCCATATATGAATCTTTACCTCCGGACCATTCCGGAACTCCTCGTGACGTCCGGGATCTCATCCGGGACTCCGAACAACATTCGGTAACCGCGTACATACTTTCCCTATAACCCTAGCGTCATCGAACCTTAAGTGTGTAGACCCTACGGGCTCGGGAACCATGTAGTCATGACCGAGACAACTCTCCGGCCAATAACCAACAGCGGGATCTGGATATCCATGTTGGCTCCCACATGTTCCACGATGATCTCATCGGATGAACCACGATGTCAAGGATTCAATCAATCCCGTATACGATTCCCTTTGTCTATCGGTATAGCACTTGCCCGAGATTCGATCGTCGGTATACCGATACCTTGCTCAATCTCGTTACCGGCAAGTCTCTTTACTCGTTCCGTAACACATCATCCCGTGATCAACTCCTTGATCACATATTGTGCACATTATGATGATGTCCTACCGAGTGGGCCCAGAGATACCTCTCCGTCATATGGAGTGACAAATCCCAGTCTCGATTCGTGCCAACCCAACAGACACTTTCGGAGATACCTGTAGTGCACCTTTATAGCCACCCAGTTACGTTGTGACGTTTGGTACACCCAAAGCATTCCTACGGTATCCGGGAGTTGCACAATCTCATGGTCTAAGGAAAGTATACTTGACATATAGAAAAGCTTTAGCATACGAACTACACGATCTGTGCTAGGCTTAGGATTGGGTCTTGTCCATCACATCATTCTCCTAATGATGTGATCCCGTTATCAATGACATCCAATGTCCATGGTCAGGAAACCGTAACCATCTATTGATCAACGAGCTAGTCATCTAGAGGCTTACTAGGGACATGGTGTTTGTCTATGTATCCACACATGTATCTGAGTTTCCTATCAATAAAATTCTAGCATGGATAATAAACGATTATCGTGAACAAGGAAATATAATAATAACCAATTTATTATTGCCTCTAGGGCATATTTCCAACAGTCTCCCACTTGCACTAGAGTCAATAATCTAGTTCACATCGCCATGTGATTAACACTCACAGGTCACATCGCCATGTGACCAACATCCAAAGAGTTTACTAGAGTCAGTAATCTAGTTCACATCAATATGTGATTAACACTCAATGAGTTCTGTGTTTGATCATGTTATGCTTGTGAGAGAGGTTGTAGTCAACGGGTCTGCAACATTCAGATCCCTATGTACTTCGCAAAACTTCATGTCATATCGTAGATGCTGCTACCACGTTCCACTTGGAGCTATTCCAAACTGTTGCTCCATTACACGTATCCGGTATCTCCACTTAGAGTTATCCGGATAGGTGTTAAGCTTGCATCGACGTAACTCTTTACGTCGAACTCTTTATCACCTCCATAACCGAGAAACATTTCCTTATTCCTCTAAGGATAATTTTGACCACTATCTAGTAATCCACTCCTGGATCACCTTTGTACCCTCTTGCCAGACATGTGGCAAGGCACACATCAGGTGCGGTACTTAGCATGGCATATCGTATAGAGCCTATGACAAAACCATAGGGGACGACCTTCGTCCTTCCTCTTTCTTCTGCCGTGGTCAAGCTTTGAGTCTTACTCAACTTCACACCTTACAAATCAGGCAAGAACTCCTTCTTTGACTGACCTATTTTGAACTCCTTCAAAATCATGTCAAAGGTGTGTGTTTCTTTTGAAAGTATCATCAGGCGTCTTGATCTATCTCTATAGATCTTGATGCCCAATTATGTAAGCAACTTTATCCAGGTCTTCCTTTGAAAAATACCTTTCAAACAACCCTTTACTCTTTCCAGAAATTCTACATCATTTCGGATCAACCATATGTCATTCACATATACTTATCAGAAATGTTGTAGTGCTCCCACTCACTTTATTGTAAATACAAGTTTCTAACAAACTTTGTATACCCAAAAACTTTGATCACTCCATCAAAGCATATATTCCGACTCCGAGATGCTTGCTCTAGTCCATAGAAGGATCGCTGGAGCTAGCATATCTTTTTGCATCGTTAGGATCGACAAAACCTTTCTGATTGTATCATATACAACCTTTCCTTACGAAAACTGGTAAGGAAACTTGTTTTGTCATCCATCTGCCAGATTTCATAAATGCAGCTAATGCTAACATGATTCCGACGGACTTAAGCATCGCTACGGGTGAGAAAATCTCATCGTAGTCAACTCCTTGAACTTGTGAAAAACTCTTTGCCACAAGTCGAGCTTCATAGACGGTGACATTACCGTCTACGTCCGTCTTAGTCTTAAAGATCCATTTGTCTCAATGGCTTGCCGATCATAGGGCAAGTCCACCAAAGTCCATACTTTGTTTTGATACATGGATCCTATCTCGGATTTATCGGCTTCTAACCATTTGTCGGAATATGGGCCCACCATCGCTTCTCCATAGTTCGTAGGTTCATCGTTGTCCAACAACATGACCTCTAAGACAGGATCACCGTACCACTCAGGAGTAGTACATATCCTTGTCAACCCACGAGGTTCGATAGCAACTTGATCTGGAGCTTCATGATCACTATCATTAGTATCCTCTTCAACTGTCGTAGGTTCCACAGAAACATCTTTCTGTGTTGCACTACTCTCCGGTTGAAGTGAGGGTTCGAAAACCTTATCAAGTTCTATCTTCCTCCCACTCAATTCTTTCGAGAGAAACTCTTTCTCGAGAAAGGACCCGTTCTGAGTGACAAACATTTTTGTCCTTGGATCTGAGATAGAAGGTATACTCAAATGTTACCTTTGGGTATTCTATGAAGATGTATTTGTCCGCTTTGGGTTCGAGTTTTTTCTGGCTGAAGCCATAAGCATCGCAGCCCCAAACATTAAGAAAACGACAACTTTGGTTTCTTGCCAAACCTTAGTTCATACGGCGTTGTCTCAACGGACTTAGATGGTGCCCTATCTAAAGTGAATGCAGCTGTCTCTAATGCATAACCTCAAAATAACAGCGGTAGATCGGTAAGATACACCATAGATCGCACCATATCTCATAAGGTTCGATTACGATGTCCGGACACACCATTACGCTGTGGTGTCCCTAGGGGACTTCAACTGCGAAACAATTCCACAATGTCTTAAGTGATTGCCAAACTCATAATTCAGATAATATCCCCTTGATCAGATCGTAGGAACATGATCTTCTTGTTATGATGATTCTTAATCTTCACTCTGAAATTTTTTGAACCTTTCAAACGTTTCAGACTTTTGCTTCATTAAGTAAATATACCATATCTACTCAAATCGTCAGTGAAGATGAGAAAATAACGATATCCACCACACGCCTTAATTCTCATTGGATCACATACATCAGCATGTATGATTTCCAATAAGTCACTTACCCGTTTCTGAAAACGAGATCTCAGTCATCCTGCCCATGAGGCATGGCTCGCATGTGTCAAGCGATTCAAAATCAAGTGACTCCAAACGTCCATCAGCATGGCGTTTCTTCATGCATTTTATGCCAAAATGACCTAAGCGGCAGTGCCACAAGAAAGTGGTACTATCATTATTAACTCTACATCTTTTGGCATTAATAATATCATTATGTGTATTACCATGATCGAGATTCAACGAACCATTGGGTGCATGACCATAAAGGTATTATTCATGTAAACAGAATAACCATTATTCTCTAACTTAAATGAATAACCGTATTGCGATGAACATGATCTAATAATTTTCATGCTCAACGTAGACACCTGATAACATTTATCTAGGTTCAACACTAATCTCGAAAATAGAGGAAGTGTGCGATGGTGATCTCATCAACCTTGGAAACACTTCCAACACACATCGTCACCTCGCCCTTAGCTAGTCTCCGTTCAGTCCGTAGCTTTTGCTTCAAGTCACTAATAATAGCAACTGAACCGGTATCCAATACCCAGGTGCTACAAGGAGTACTACTAAGGTACACATCAATAACACGTATATCAAATACACTTTGTTGAAGTTGCCAGCTATCATATCTACCATGTATTTGGGGTGGTTCCGCTACCATGTGACCGTTCCCCTTACAATAGAAGCACTTAGTCTCGAGGTTTGGGTTCAACCATGGGTTCCTTCATCAGAGCGACAACAGGTTTGCCATTCATGAAGTTTCCCTTCTAGCCCTTACCCTTTTGAAACCAGTGGTCTTGTTAAACCATCAACACTTGATGCTCCTTCTTGATCTCTACTTTTGCGGTACTAAGAACCGCTGACAGCACCGGGATCATCACCATCCTTTGCATGTCATAGTTCATCACGAAGTTCTAGTAGCTTGGTGATAGTGTCTAGAGAATTCCGTCAACCACTATCTCACCTGGAAGATTAACTCCCACTTGGTTCAAGTGATTTCAGCACCCAGACATTCTGAGCACATGCTCATTAGTTGAGCCATTCTCCTCCATCTTTTTGGCAAAAGAACTTGTCAGAGGTCTCATACCTCTCAACACGGGCATGAGCCTGAAATCCCAATTTCAGCTCTTAGAACATCTCATATGTTCTATGGCGTTCAAAACGTCATTGGAATCCCGATTCTAAGCCGTGAAGTATGGTGCACTAAACTATCAAGTAGTCATCAGGACGTCTCTGTCAGGTGTTCACAACATCCACAGACAACGTTGTAGGGGTTTGCACATCGAGCGGTGCATCAAAGACGTAAGCTTTCTGTGCAGCAGTGAGGACACTCCTCGGACTACGGACCCAGTCCGCATCATTGCTTACAATATCTTTCAACTTAGTTTTTCTCTAGGATCGTATTAAACAGGGAGCTACAACGCAGTTATTGGTCTACTACATAATTTGCAAAGACAACTTAGACTATTGTTCATGACAAGTGAGTTTTAACTAATCAAATTACTTATAACTCCCACTCAAATTGACATCCCTCTGGTCATCCGAGCGTGACATGATCCAAATCCACCAACCCAAGTCCGATCATCACGTGAGATGAGGTGGTGTCAATGGTGAACATCTTCATGTTGATCATATCTACTATATGACTCATGCTCGACCTTTCGGTCTTCCGTGTTCCGAGGCCATGTCTGTACATGCTAGGCTCGTCAAGTCTAACCCGAGTGTTCTGCATGTGCAAAACTGGCTTGCACCCGTTGTATGCGAACGTAGAGTCTATCACACCCGATCATCACGTGGTGCTTTGAAACGACGAACCTTCGCAACGGCGCACACTCGGGGGGAACACAATTTTATCTTGAAATTTTAGTGAGGGATCATCTTATAATGCTACCGTCGTCCTAAGCAAAATAAGATGCATAAAAGGATTAACATCACATGCAAATCATAAGTGACATGATATGGCCATCAACTCGTGCTTTTGATCTCCATCTCCAAAGCACCGGCATGATCTCCATCATCACCGGCGTAACACCATGATCCCCATCATCATGATCTCCATCATCGTGTCGCCATCGGGGTTGTCGCGCGCCCACCATGCTCTTACTACTATTGCTACCGTTTAGCGATAAAGTAAAGCATTACATAGCGCTTAATGATTGACACGCAGGTCATACAAAAATTAAAGACAACCCTATGGCTCCTGCCGGTTGCCGTGTTCGTCGACATGCAAGTCGATATTAACTATTACAACATGATCATCTCATACATCAAATATATCTCATCATGTCATTGGCCATATCATATCACAAACATACCCTGCAAAAACAAGTTAGACGTCCTCTAATTTGTTGTTGCATGTTTTACGTGGCTGCTATGGGTATCTAGCAAGAACGCTTCTTACCTACGCAAAGCCACAACGGTGATATTTAAGTTGCTATTTAACCTTCTACAAGGACCGCCTTTGTCGAATCCGATTCAACTAAGGTGGGAGAGACAGACACCCGCTAGCCATCTTATGCAACAAAAGTCACATGTCTGTCGATGGAACCGGTCTCATGTACGAGGACATGTAAGGTTGGTCCGAGCCGCTTCATCCCACAATACCGCTGAATCAAGAAAAGACCAAGGAGGGAAGCAATCTAAACATCAACGCCCACAAACTCCTTTGTGTTCTACTCGTGATTGCATCTACGCAAAGACCTAGCTCTGATACCACTGTTGGGGAACGCTGCATGGGAAACAAAAATTTTCCTACGCTCACCAAGATCAATCTAGGAGATGCATCTACGAGGGAAGAGTCGGATCCACATACCCTTGTAGATCGCTAAGCGGAAGCGTTACAAGAACGCGGATGAAGGAGTCGTACTCGCTGCGATTCAGATCGCGGTTGATTCCGATCTAAGCGCCGAACGGACGGCGCCTCCGCGTTCAACACACGTGCAGCCCGGTGAAGTCTCCCACGCCTTGATCCAGCAAGGAGAGAGGGACAGGTTGGGGAAGACTCCATCCAACAGCAGCACGACGGCGTGGTGGTGGTGGAGGAGCGCGGGACTCCAGCAGGGCTTCGCCAAGCGCTGCGAGAGACGAGGAGGGAGAGGGGTAGGGCTGCGCCAAGAGGGAGACGTTCTCGTGTGTCTAGCAGCCCCAAAACCTCACATATATATAGGGGGAAGGGAGGGCTGCGCCCCCCTTTAGGGTTTCCCACCCCTAGGGGTGCGGCCAGCCCTAGAAACACATCTAGGGTGCGGCCAAAGGGGGGGAGAGAGAGGGGGCGCCCTAGGATGGGCCTTAAGGCCCATCTGGACCTAGGGTTTGCCCTCCTCCACTCTCCATGCGCCTAGGGACTTGGTGGGGGGGTGCACCAGCCCCCTTGGGGCTGGTCCCCTCCCACACTTAGCCCACACAGCCTTCTGGGGCTGGTGGCCCCACCTGGTGGACCCCCGGGACCCTCCCGGTGGTCCCGATACATTACCGATATCGCCCGAAACTTTTCCGGTGACCAAAACAGGACTTCCCATATATGAATCTTTACCTCCGGACCATTCCGGAACTCCTCGTGACGTCCGGGATCTCATCCGGGACTCCGAACAACATTCGGTAACCGCGTACATACTTTCCCTATAACCCTAGCGTCATCGAACCTTAAGTGTGTAGACCCTACGGGCTCGGGAACCATGTAGTCATGACCGAGACAACTCTCCGGCCAATAACCAACAGCGGGATCTGGATACCCATGTTGGCTCCCACATGTTCCACGATGATCTCATCGGATGAACCACGATGTCAAGGATTCAATCAATCCCGTATACGATTCCCTTTGTCTATCGGTATAGCACTTGCCCGAGATTCGATCGTCGGTATACCGATACCTTGCTCAATCTCGTTACCGGCAAGTCTCTTTCCTCGTTCCGTAACACATCATCCCGTGATCAACTCCTTGATCACATATTGTGCACATTATGATGATGTCCTACCGAGTGGGCCCAGAGATACCTCTCCGTCATACGGAGTGACAAATCCCAGTCTCGATTCGTGCCAACCCAACAGACACTTTCGGAGATACCTGTAGTGCACCTTTATAGCCACCCAGTTACGTTGTGACGTTTGGTACACCCAAAGCATTCCTACGGTATCCGGGAGTTGCACAATCTCATGGTCTAAGGAAAGTATACTTGACATATAGAAAAGCTTTAGCATACGAACTACACGATCTGTGCTAGGCTTAGGATTGGGTCTTGTCCATCACATCATTCTCCTAATGATGTGATCCCGTTATCAATGACATCCAATGTCCATGGTCAGGAAACCGTAACCATCTATTGATCAACGAGCTAGTCATCTAGAGGCTTACTAGGGACATGGTGTTTGTCTATGTATCCACACATGTATCTGAGTTTCCTATCAATACAATTCTAGCATGGATAATAAACGATTATCGTGAACAAGGAAATATAATAATAACCAATTTATTATTGCCTCTAGGGCATATTTCCAACAGTGGCACCAATCGGGACCAATGCCCACCTTTTAGTCCCGGTTGGTGCCATCAACCGGGACGAATGGCCTCTTTTTCCCGCCCTTTGGGCTGCTGAAAACTGACCATTTGTCCCGGTTGATGGCACAAACCGGGATTAATGGTTCCATTAGTCTCGGTTGGTGCCACGAACCGGGACCAATTCTTCTGCTATATAAGCAGCAATTGGGATATTCTCAGATTTTCATCGTCACTTCGTCCCCGACGCCGCCAGGCTGCTCGCCGTCGACGTCGTCGCCGCCTCTGCCCCGACATCGCCATCGACGCCCTCTGCCCCGACATCGCCGTCGACGTCCTCTGCCCCGACCTCGCCGTCGTCGCCCTCTCCCCGACCTCGCCGTCGCCGCACAGTGAGCACTCCGCCTTCCCCTCCGCCGCCGCCCCTCTGTGCTCTGCTCCTTTGCGCACCGCCGCCCCTGCCGCACGCCGCCGCCGCCGCCCCGGCCTGCTCTGCTCGATCTGCTCTGCTTTTTTTTCATTATATATAGATGTAATTACAGATGTATGTATATGATGCATGGATATATGGATGTATGGATGTATGATTTTTTTGTCAATTTATGTATATGTTCATATATATATGTGCATATTTAAAAAAAACATTGTGTTGCAAAAGTTACATTTAAGGTTAGTTGATTTAGTGCAAATGTTAGATGAATTTTCTATTTTTATAGTTTTTATATTTTTTTATAGTTTTAGTTATATATACAAATGTTAGATGAATTTTCTGTTTTTATTGTTTATATTTTTTTTTTATAGTTTTAGTTATATATACAAATGTTAGATGAATTTTCTGTTTTTATAGTTTTAGTGATAGAATGTAGT
>LR738710.1:942158870-942175776 GCA_902687465.1 Secale cereale
ATTAAGTGCTTATTAGTTGAACTAGTTGAATTAATAGAACTAGTTTATTTTTAGTAAAACTAGTTTAATTTTAGTACAACTAGTTTATTTTTAGTAAGAACTAGTTCATTTTATTTATAGTAAGTGCTCATTAGTTGAACTAGTTAAATTAATAGAACTAGTTTATTCTTAGTAAAACTAGTTTAATTTTAGTAAAACTAGTTTATTTTTAGTAAGAACTAATTCATTTTTATTTATAGTAAGTGCTTATTAGTTGAACTAGTTGAATTAATAGAACTAGTTTATTCTTAGTAAAACTAGTTTAATTTTAGTAAAACTAGTTTATTTTTAGTAAGAACAAGTTCATTTTTATTTATAGTAAGTGCTTATTAGTTGAACTAGTTGAATTAATAGAACTAGTTTATTCTTTTAGTTCAAGCAATTATTCCCGCATCGAGGTCGACGATGCCTATCCCGCATCCTCGTCGTCGACTCAACGGAGGCCTGCTTGATCATAGGGGTCATGTTCGGTACTGGGCTCCGCCGGGCTGGTATTGGGAGGTGCTTTCTTCCGGTGGGTGCAACTTGATGAGGAGCCAACCCGTTGTTCACCCTAACCTTCTTTGGTGGCGGGCGCGCGGGCCAGTGACGGTGCAGAGGCTTGCGGACCACGCGGAGGTTGTATGTCACCGTGTCAGCGAGGAGGACGAACACGTCCGTCGCTATATGGTTGCGTTGGAGGGCAGGTTCGACAGTACATGGTAGGTTCTCCAGGGATCTCACTGGAGCAATGATCCTGTAATGGTTCCTTCTCTTTGGGTGTCCACCGCCCGCGCCGATACCTGTCGTTCGCTAGGGTTCTAGCTTTATTAATTAATTAGTGATGCTATATGTATGCTACTATTCATGATGTATTAGTGATAATATTCGACGATGTACGGACGCAAGAGATGATTTAGTTTTGCTTATTGAATGCTCAAACTGGAGTCCAACCAAATCTCCATGTCAATATATATGAGTCCTATAATTAAGATATTTTGGAATGTTTTTGTTTATATTTTCAACCATTTAATTTTGGCATGACTTGTGCTACAATATGTAGGAAATGTCGTCGTCTGACGATGACGATAGGATCCCAGCGTGCGACTGGTGTGACGACGACCGGGGTGAGTGCGATAGGCCATACCAGGTAGACGATCGATGCTTCTGTGTTAAGCTCGATGAGGCCTTTGATTTTGAGACGGTATGCAACACGACAAGTCTTGTTTGGTAATTAAGCATGACTTATGCTTTCTTTTCAATGTGTAATTTTCGTCTTTTACAATTCGACTAGCTTATCCCATGCCATGCAAGACGCTGGGTCTTGGAGCATATGGATTTCGAAGATCATGAAAGTATGGAAACAAAGCAAATTCATCTCAGGACCCATCATGATTATGATTTTCTTGTAAAGCTATATAATTCGGAGAGCGTAACCCATTTTGGTTGCTCGAACTGGAGAGCATTGTGCAAGGCATATGATTTTCAGGAGGGTATGTATGTCACCTTTGACCTTGGTGATGATGACGATGGCATGTGGGTCCTTGTTGATACGCTCCCAGTTCTTGTTGGGGAACGTAGTATTTTAAAATTTTCCTACGATCACGCAAGATCTATCTACTAGATGCATAGCAATGAGAGGGGAGAGTGTGTCTACGTACCCTCGTAGACCGGGAGAGGAAGCGTCAAGTGACGCGGTTGATGTCGTCGAACTTCTTCGCGATCCAACCGATCAAGCACCGAACGTATGGCACCTCCGCGTTCAGCACACGTTCAGCTTGATGACGTCCCACGAGCTCTTGATCCAGTTGAGCTTCACGGGAGAGTTTCGTCAGCACGACGGCGTGGTGACGGATATGATGTATCTACCGGCGTAGGGCTTCGCCTAAGCACTGCAACGGTATGACAGAGGTGTGTTTCTGTGGAGGGGGGCACCACACACGGCTAAAACAATTCAACTTGTGTGTCTTTGGGTGCCCCCCTGCCCCCGTATATAAAGGAGCAAGGGGGGAGGCCGGCCGGCCCCTTGTGGCGCGCCTAGGAGGCGCAATCCTACTAGGAACAGGATTGCAATCCTATTCCTAGTAGGAACTACCAAAAGGGAGAAGGGGGAAATGAAGGAGAGGGAGAAGGAGAAGGAAAGGGGCGCCGGCCCCCTCTCATTCCTTGTCCAATTCGGACCAAGGGGTGGGGGGCGCGCGGCCCAGCCCTTTGCCCTCTTTCCCTCTTTCTCCTACGGCCCATTAAGGCCCATAGCTTCCCCAGGGGTTCCGGTAACCCCCCCGGTACTCCGGTTAATTCCGAAACTTTACGGAACACTTCCGGTGTCCGAATATAGTCGTCCAATATATCAATCTTTACGTCTCGGACATTCCAAGACTCCTCGTCATGTCCGTGATCTCATCCGGGACTCCGAACTACCTTCGGTACATCAAAACTTATAAAGTCATAATACCGATCGTCATCAAACGTTAAGCGTGCGGACCCTACGGGTTCGAGAACTATGTAGACATGAACGAGACTCATCTCCGGTCAATAACCAATAGCGGAACCTGGATGCTCATATTGGGTGCTACATTTTCTACGAAGATCTTTATCGGTCAAACCGCATAACAACATACGTTGTTCCTTTTGTCATCGGTATGTTACTTGCCCGAGATTCGATCGTCGGTATCTCTATACCTAGTTCAATCTTGTTACCGGTAAGTCTCTTTACTCGTTCCGTAATACACCATCTCGTGACTAACTCATTAGTCTTTTGCTTGCAAGGCTTATTATGATGTGCATTACCGAGAGGGCCCAGAGATACCTCTCCGACACTTGGAGTGACAAATCCTAGTCTTGATCTATGCCAACACCACGAACACTTTCGGAGACACCTGTAGAGCATCTTTATGATCACCCAGTTACGTTGTGACGTTTGATAGCACACAAGGTGTTCCTACGGTATTCGGGAGTTGCATAATCTCATAGTCATAGGAACATGTATAAGTCATGAAGAAAGCAATAGCAGTAAAACTAAACGATCATAGTGCTAAGCTAACGGATGGGTCTAGTCCATCACATCATTCTCCTAATGATGTGATCCCGTTGATCAAATGACAACTCATGTCTATGGCTAGGAAACATAGCCATCTTTGATCAATGAGCTAGTCTAGTAGAGGCACACTAGGGACATACTATTTTGTCTATGTATTCACACATGTATCAAGTTTTCGGTTAATACAATTCTAGCATGAATAAAAGACATTTATCATGATATAAGGAAATACAAATAACATCTTTATTATTGCCTCTAGGGCATATTTCCTTCAGTCTCCCACTTGAACTAGAGTCAATAATCTAGATTACAAAGTGATGATCCTCACACCCATGGAGTCCTGGTGCTGATCATGTTTTTCCCGCGGAAGAGGCTTAGTCAACGGGTCTACAACATTCAGATCCGTATGTATCTTGCAAATCTCTATGTCTCCCTCCTTGACTAGATCGCGGATGGAATTGAAGCGTCTTTTGATGTGCTTTGTTCTCTTGTGAAACCTGGATTCCTTCGCCAAGGCTATTGCTCCAGTGTTGTCACAAAAGATTTTTATTGGACCCGATGCACTAGGTATTACACCTAGATCGGATATGAACTCCTTCATCCAGACTCCTTCGTTTGTTGCTTCCGAAGCAGCTATGTATTCCGCTTCACATGTAGATCCCGCCACGACGCTCTGCTTGGAACTGCACCAACTGACAGCTCCACCGTTCAATAAGAATACATATCTGGTTTGTGACTTAGAGTTATCCGGATCAGTGTCAAAGCTAGAATCGACGTAACCGTTTACGACGAGCTCTTTGTCACCTCCATATACGAGAAACATATCCTTTGTCCTTTTCAGGTATTTCAGGATGTTCTTGACCGATGTCCAGTGATCCACTCCTGGATTACTTTGGTACCTCCCTGCTAGACTTATAGCAAGGCACACATCAGGTCTGGTACACAGCATTGCATACATGATAGATCCTATGGTTGAGGCCTAGGGAAGGACTTTCATTTTCTCTCTATCTTCTGCAGTGGTCGGGCATTGAGTCTTACTCAACTTCATATCTTGTAACACAGGCAAGAACCCTTTGTTCGACTGATCCATTTTGAACTTCTTCAAAACTTTATCAAGGTATGTGCTTTGTGAAAGTCCAATCAAGCGTCTTGATCTATCTCTATAGATCTTGATGCCTAATATATAAGCAGCTTCACCGAGGTCTTTCATTAAAAAACTCTTATTCAAGTATCCTTTTATGCTATCCAGAAATTCTATATCATTTCCAATCAACAATATGTCATCCACATATAATATTAGAAATGCTAAAGAGCTCCCACTCACTTTCTTGTAAATACAGGCTTCTCCAAAAGTCTGTATAAAACCATATGCTTTGATCACCTCATCAAAGCGTATATTCCAACTTCGATATGCTTGCACCAGTCCATATATGGATCGCTAGAGCTTGCATACTTTGTTAGCACCTTTTGTATCGACAAAACCTTCTGGTTGCATCATATACAACTCTTCTTTGAGATATCCATTAAGGAATGCAGTTTTGACATCCATTTGCCAGATTTCATAATCATAAAATGCGGCAATTGCTAACATGATTCGGACAGACTTAAGCATCGCTACAGGTGAGAAAGTCTCATCGTAGTCAACTCCTTGAACTTGTCGAAACCCTTTCGCAACAAGTCGAGCTTTGTAAACAGTAACATTACCGGCTGCGTCGGTCTTCCTCCTGAAAATCCATTTATTTTCGATGGCTCGCCGGTCATCAGGCAAGTCAACCAAAGTCCATACTTTGTTCTCATACATGGATCCCATCTCAGATTTCATGGCCTCAAGCCATTTTGCGGAATCTGGGCTCATCATCGCTTCCTCATAGTTCGTAGGTTCATCATGGTCTAGTAACATGACTTCCAGAACTGGGTTGACGTACCACTCTGGTGCGGAACGTACTCTGGTTGATCTACGACGTTCAACAGAAACTTGATCTGAAGTTTCATGATCATCATCATTAGCTTCCTCACTAATTGGTGTAGGAATCATTGGAAGAATTTTCTGTGATGTACTACTTTCCAATTCAGGAGAAGGTACAATTACGTCATCAAGTTCTACTTTCCTCCCACTCACTTCTTTCGAGAGAAACTCCTTCTCTAGAAAGGATCAATTCTTAGCAACGAATATCTTGCCTTCGGATCTGTGATAGAAGGTGTACCCAACAGTCTCTTTTGGGTATCCTATGAAGACACATTTCTCCAACTTTGGGTTCGAGCTTATCAGGTTGAAGCTTTTTCACATAAGCATCGCAGCCCCAAACTTTAAGAAACGACAACTTTGGTTTCTTGCCAAACCATAGTTCATAAGGTGTCGTCTTAACGGATTTAGATGGTGCCCTATTTAACGAGAATGCAGTTGTCTCTAAAGCATAACCCCAAAAGACAGTGGTAAATCGGTAAGAGACATCATAGATCGCACCATATCCAATAAAGTACGGTTACGATGTTCGGACACACCATTACGCTGTGGTGTTCCGGGTGGCGTGAGTTGTGATACTATTCCACATTGTTTCAAATGAAGACCAAACTCGTAACTCAAATATTCTCCTCCACGAGCAGATCGTAGAAACTTTATTTTCTTGTTACGACGATTCTCTACTTCACTCTGAAATTCTTTGAACTTTTCAAATGTTTCAGACTTGTGCTTCATTAAGTAGATATACCCATATCTGCTCAAATCATCAGTGAAGGTCAGAAAATAACGATACCCGCCGCGAGCTTCAACACTCATTGGCCCACATACATCAGTATGTATGATCTCCAACAAATCTGTTGCTCGCTCCATAGTTCCGGAGAACGGAGTTTTAGTCATCTTGCCCATGAGGCATGGTTCGCAAGCACCAAGTGATTCATAATCAAGTGATTCCAAAAGTCCATCACTATGGAGTTTCTTCATGCGCTTTACACCAATATGACCTAAACGGCAGTGCCACAAATAAGTTGCACTATCATTATTTACCTTGCATCTTTTGGCTTCAATATTACGAATATGTGTATCACTACAATCGAGATCCAATAAGAATAGACCACTCTTCAAGGGTGCATGACCATAAAAGATATTATTCATAAAAATAGAACAACCATTATTCTTTGATTTAAATGAATAACCGTCTCGCAACAAACAAGATCCAGATATAATGTTCATGCTCAACGCTGGCACCAAATAACAATTATTTAGGTCTAAAACTAATCCCGAAGGTAGATGTAGAGGTAGCGTGCCGACGGCGATCACATCAACTTTGGAACCATTTCCCACGCGCATCGTCACCTCGTCCTTAGCTAATCTTTGTTTAATCCGTAGTCCCTGTTTCGAGTTACAAATATTAGCAACCGAACCGGTATCAAATACCCAGGTACTACTACAAGCATTAGTAAGGTACACATCAATAACATGTATATCACATATACCTTTGTTTACCTTGCCATCCTTCTTATCCGCCAAATACTTGGGGCAGTTCCGCTTCCAGTGTCCAGTCCCTTTGCAGTAGAAGCACTCAGTTTCAGGCTTGGCTCCAGACTTGGGTTTCTTCGCGGGAGTAGCAACTGTCTTGCTATTCTTCTTGAAGTTCCCCTTCTTTCCCTTGCCCTTTTTCTTGAAACTAGTGGTCTTGTTAGCCATCAACACTTGATGCTCCTTTTTTATTTCTACCTCCGCAGCTTTGAGCATAGCGAAGAGCTCGGGAATTGTCTTCTGCATCCCTTGCATATTATAGTTCATCACGAAGCCTTTATAGCTTGGTGGTAGTGATTGAAGAACTCTATCAATAACACTATCCTCGTCAACTTTGCAACCAAGTTGAGTCATATGATTGTAGTACCCAGACATTCTGAGTAAGTGTTCACTGATAGAACTATTCTCCTCCATCTTGCAGCTGTAGAACTTATTGGAAATCTCATATTTCTCAATCCGGGCATTTGCTTGAAATATTAACTTCAACTCCTGGAACATCTCATATGGTCCATGACGTTCAAAACGTCGTTGAAGTCCCGGTTCTAAGCCGTAATGCATGGCACACTGAACTATCGTGTAGTCATCAGACCATGTCTGCCAGACGTTCAAAGCGTCTACATTAGCGGGAGGGGGCTTGTCACCTAGCGGTGCTTCAAGGACATAATTATTCTGTGCAGCAATGAGGATAATCCTCAAGTTACGGACCCAGTCCGTGTAATTGCTACCATCATCTTTCAACTTAGCTTTCTCTAGGAATGCATTAAAATTCAATGGAACGGTAGCACGGGTCATTGATCTACAACAACATAGATATGCAAAACTATCAGGACTAAGTTCATGATAAATTAAAGTTCAATTAATCATATTACTTAAAGAACTCCCACTTAGATAGACATCCCTCCAGTCATCTAAATGATCGCGTGATCCAAATCAACTAAACCATGTCCGATCATCACGTGAGATGGAGTAGTTTCAATGGTGAACATCTTATGTTGATCATATCTACTATATGATTCACGCTCGACCTTTCGGTCTTCAGTGTTCCGAGGCCATATCTGCATATGCTAGGCTCGTCAAGTTTAACCCGAGTATTCTGCGTGTGCAAAACTGGCTTACACCCGTTGTATTTGAACGTAGAGCTTATCACACCCGATCATCACGTGGTGTCTCGGCACGACGAACTTTCGCCACGGTGCATACTCAGGGAGAACACTTATACCTTGAAATTTAGCAAGGGATCATCTTATAATGCTACCGTCGTTCTAAGCGAATAAGAAGCATAATAAGATAAACATCACATGCAATAAAAATATGTGACATGATATGGCCATCATCATCTTGTGCTTTTGATCTCCATCTCCAAAGCACCTTCATGATCACCTTCGTCACCGGCGCGACACCTTGATCTCCATCGTAGCATCGTTGTCGTCTCGCCAACTATTGCTTCTACGACTATCGCTACCGCTTAGTGATAAAGTAAAGCAATTACATGGCGATTGCATTTCATACAATAAAGCGACAACCATATGGCTCCTGCCAGTTGCCGATAACTTTACAAAACATGATCATCTCATACAAAACCGTATAACTCATCATGTCTTGACCATATCACATCACAACAAGCCCTGCAAAAACAAGTTAGACGTCCTGTACTTTGTTGTTGCAAGTTTTACGTGGCTGCTACGGGCTTAGCAAGAACCGTTCTTACCTACGCATACAAAAACCACAACGATGTTTCGTCAAGTATGTGATGTTTTAACCTTCACAAGGACCCGGCGTAGCCACACTTGATTCAGCTAAAGTGAGAGAGACAGACACCCGCCAGTCACTTTTAAGCAACGAGTGCTCATAACGGTGAAACCAGTCTCGCGTAAGTGTACGCGTAATGTCGGTCCAGGCCGCTTCATCTCACAATACCGCCGAAGCAAAATATGACATGCTGGTAAGCAGTATGACTAGTATCGCCCACAACTCATTGTGTTCTACTCGTGCATATCATCTACGCATAGACCTGACTCATGATGTCATTGTTGGGGAACGTAGTATTTTTTGAAATTTTCCTACGATCACGCAAGATCTATCTACTAGATGCATAGCAACGAGAGGGGAGAGTGTGTCTACGTGCCCTCGTAGACCGGGAGCGGAAGCGTCAAATGACGCGGTTGATGTAGTCGAACTTCTTCGCGATCCAACCGATCAAGCACCGAACGTACGGTACCTCTGCGTTCAGCACACGTTCAGCTGGATGACGTCCCACGAGCTCTTGATCAAGTTGAGCTTCACGGGAGAGTTTCGTCAGCACGACGGCGTGGTGACGGATATGATGTATCTACCGGCACAGGGCTTCGCCTAAGCACTGCAACGGTATGACCGAGGTGTGTTTCTATGGAGGGGGGCACCAAACACGGCTAAAACAATTCAACGTGTGTGTCTTTGGGTGCCCCCTGCCCCCGTATATAAAGGAGCAAGGGGGGAGGCCGGCCGGCCCCTTGTGGCGCGCCTAGGAGGTGCAATCCTACTAGGAACTAGATCATCACCGGCGCGAGTTGCCACACCCGTCTATTATTGCAGTTAAATGATATTATATTTGTATACAGAGCCATAGAGGCAAAAGACAAATGAAACTTAAATTTGCAAAAACTCAACCGTAGCATTACTCAATTACCTTGGACCAAACTTTTTGCAAGAATGTAATCTGGTAGTAGAGGAGAGCTGGGATTTTTCTTGTGTTTAATGGACTTGGAACTTACTAAATAAGTTTGGAGTTACTGGTCGTGCCCTAATGTATACTCTTAATGGGTACTTGATAAATGTATTGGAAGGGAGTTTTTGCGTAGTACACAATCCCAATTTATTTATATTACCTATTTGTAATTTGACTATTTGTGGCAGAGGAGATATGAGTTTTATTGATTTTGGTTGGATTTGTACAATCAGTTAGTTCGTAAGTGGTCAATACAAATTGGCTTGTTATGAAAACATACACACAATTCTAGTATTACTAAAAGAAACTGCTAATAAGATGACAATCAACAGCAGAAGACAAACACGTACATGTAATTTGACACAGTTTAAATGTTGATTTTAAGCATGGTGTGCCCATGAAATCCTCACTGGTTTATACCCGAATGACAACCATCTTCGTCAGCAAAAAATAAAAACCATCTGCTCGATCCTTGAGTGCATTACATCCATGGACGAAGATTCCTAAAGAAGGTTAATTAGGAAGGAAATCAAATGACACTGACATGTGCCATACAAGGAGCCGTGTCGATCTGTAGCCATAAGTTCAATGTGACTGAATGCTATTCCAAAGAAGTCGCAAACTGGCAGCTCTATATGATATGTAAAGAGGCTGTCCAAAATAGGTCATCATGGGAAAGGGGTGACTCCCACGACAGTTAAGTTCCAAACTGGATTTTCTACCGATCAGTAGTTGATCATCTTGCACCACGTACGAAAAGGTAAAGCTCACAATTTGGAGAGAATGTCCAATAGAGAAGGTAATATCATTTGCAAGATGGACAATACAGTCAGAAACTCAGAATATATAATAATAAAAAGATGATAACTATCACCGGTCACATACTGGACATAGGATGGCATAATGCACCATAGGAGGCTAAAATTTTCATATAACATTAACACATTAGTAGAATGAAAATAAATTTTATATGGCAAAAAGAAACCATGAGTCTAGCTCAAGACATGTAGATGAATAGGATGCAAATAGATTAGTATGAACATAATATGTCTTTTTTAAAGACCAAAATATGTCTTCGACCTGTCAAAAAAAAAAGAATATAGTTGAGTAATAGTTTCAAGACGAAGTAACATTCCTTGAGCAGATAGCTACACATTGCTAATGTGTACTCTACTTTCTAAGCTCAGCTTACTCTACAGTATAATTGAACATTACAAATGTATATACATTTTCAGGTGGCCGTGCATTTTTGATGCAGTAGCTATTCTCACCCATGGTGACATTTCGTGGAATTTCCATCCGTACCTGAATCAGTTCATAAGCTATTTTAGGTGTAATGTCAATATAGTAAGACTTGAAATAAGAGAATTCTCACCTGCTTTATGTTCAGCAGCACGGTTAATATTTTCCATTCATAAGTCATAACCTGAATAACCGCATGATTCATCAAGTAACCAATACTGTAAAAAAAAGTGCATGGAAATAGCAAATAGTAGCTGTAGTGCCTGTTAAGCGGTCCACGCCAAGTGCTACGAGAACTATCTCAACTCACATCAACCTGAATGGCTGAACCTGAAGAGAGATTTAAAAGCGGCAGAGGGAAAGGTGTAACCTGGGCTTGAAGGACAGAATTTTCAGATATAAAATGGCCCCATATATATGTATATGTATCCTATGTAACTGTAAAGTATACTATCAAACACTTGGCAGGCACTAATGGTAATACTCTCTCAAGAGATTATTAGAAAGCGCATCGAGAGAAATCTCAAACAAGGGAGAAGACAAAAGGATGCCAGAGATTGACATGGACAGATCTGCACAAGATGAAGCTTGAGATAATGATGAGAACACATATGGAGAAAGCAACATGGGTGGTGGAGGAGATGTTCGGTGCCGCTGCCGGAACAACGGGAGAGCACGAGGCGACGGATATATTATACAGGCGCACGAACTCAAGAAGGTGTAGGCTGCCAAAGCAATAACGTACCTCCACTAATTAACACCGCGAGTGGCGGACATCAACCGCTATGAAGGCTACCATGAACTGATGCTTCAATGCTTTCTTAAATGCCGGCAGATCGTCTATCGATCTGATTCTGCGGTCCCTTTCGCATGTTTCTACCGCTTCAGTTGCCGAGGTGTGCGGAGGAGATCCGCGTTGGCCGGTCGATCAAAAGGGTGATCTTCTGTTCGCTCGATCGCCATCTCCAGTATCGAACGGTTGAGTTGCTCGGTGGGCTTTGCCAGATGCTAAGCCCGCAGGCCATTTTTCAGTCATACCCCACACCCAAAGGCCCCAATTAATGAGAGAACGCCGATTTTGTTCCAGGAGCAGCGGCCCATTGGAGATGGCTATCAGAGGGTCAAGCCCAGCTGCGAGAAGTGTTTCACTGAGAAGCTGATCCAACGACCAAAAACTGTCTAGGGGATAGATCAAATGGTCCAGAATCGTGAGGACGTGAGAAGCCTCCTAGAGTGCACAGTTATAATGTTTCTAAATAGGATTGCAATCCTATTCCTAGTAGGAACTACCAAAAGGGAGAAGGGGGAAAGGAAGGAGAGGGAGAAGGAGAAGGAAAGGGGCGCCGGCCCCCCCTCGTTCCTTGTCCAATTCGGACCAAGGGGTGGGGGGCGCGCGGCCCAGCCCTTTGCCCTCTTTCCCTATTTCTCCTACGGCCCATTAAGGCCCATAGCTTCCCCAGGGGTTCCGGTAACCCCCCGGTACTCCGGTTAATTCCGAAACTTTACGGAACACTTCCGGTGTCCGAATATAGTCGTCCAATATATCAATCTTTACGTCTCAGACATTCCGAGACTCCTCGTCATGTCCGTGATCTCATCCGGGACTCCAAACTACCTTCGGTACATCAAAACTCATAAACTCGTAATACCGATCGTCATCAAACGTTAAGCGTGCGGACCCTACGGGTTCGAGAACTATGTAGACATGACCGAGACTCATCTCCGGTCAATAACCAATAGCGGAACCTGGATGCTCATATTGGCTCCTACATATTCTACGAAGATCTTTATCGGTCAAACCGCATAACAACATATGTTGTTCCTTTTGTCATCGGTATGTTACTTGCCCGAGATTCGATCGTCGGAATCTCTTTACCTAGTTCAATCTCATTACCGGTAAGTCTCTTTACTCGTTCCGTAATACATCATCTCGTGACTAACTCATTAGTCTTTTGCTTGCAAGGCTTATTATGATGTGCATTACCGAGAGGGCCCAGAGATACCTCTCCGACACTCGGAGTGACAAATCCTAGTCTTGATCTATGCCAACACCATGAACACTTTCGGAGACACCTGTAGAGCATCTTTATGATCACCCTTTTACGTTGTGATGTTTGATAGCACACAAGGTGTTCCTACGGTATTCGGGGGTTGCATAATCTCATAGTCATAGGAACATGTATAAGTCATGAAGAAAGCAATAGCAGTAAAACTAAACGATCATAGTGCTAAGCTAACGGATGGGTCTAGTCCATCACATCATTCTCCTAATGATGTGATCCCGTTGATCAAATGACAACTCATGTCTATGGCTAGGAAACATAGCCATCTTTGATCAATGAGCTAGTCTAGTAGAGGCACACTAGGGACATACTATTTTGTCTATGTATTCACACATGTATCAAGTTTCCGGTTAATACAATTCTAGCATGAATAAAAGACATTTATCATGATATAAGGAAATAAAAATAACATCTTTATTATTGCCTCTAGGGCATATTTCCTTCAGATCTACCTCTATGTGAGTTTCTCAAACATATTTATCAAATAATTTATGTTGTGTCTTTCAAAATAATTGACAGCTTATTTCCATTAACAGCTTATTTCCATTCTTCAAGAAATGTACGGAAGATGGTAGACAGAACCCACTACACTGATGGTGCGGAATTAACTTGTCAGAAGAAAAATCATCTTGTCTCGTTACTTTCTTATTTTGAGCGTTACAATACCTATGCTAAAACTCCTGCACATTATGGTCAATACGTGCCACTAGTGCACGTGTTGAACTACGGTAACATCCATGGAGATGTCATGGTAAGATTTGTGGCCGGTCATCTTTTGCATAAATTCTTCTAAAACTAAACTACAATACTAACTAGGAAGTTATTACTATGTTTTTCAATAGAAAATCCCTTCGGATTGAGTGCCTCATCTGATGTTTCAGAAAGGTCACCTCAATGTTATGAGCTTATTACCGTACTTGTCAGGTCATCATCCTACACATAACTGTCCATACAGGATTTCTAAATCCAATGAAGACTTGACAATCAAAGATTGGAAGAAATGTATGGTCAATCGTAGGGAGCTACATGGAAGTGACATTGTGCGAAAGCTAAGAATTGGAGACATGATAATCTGCATTCTCCATAATGGCGAGTCAGGACCTATCTTATTTTATGCTATTTCACCTTAGAGAGGGTGTACTTAATTAAGTCTGGCTACTTATGATCATGTTCTAAGAAGTTGTTAGATTACTATGATGATGATGATGAGCAGGACTTGTTATTATGACAACGAGTAGAAGTTGTGAGACGACTATGATGCTGGGTACGACTTTTTTATTATGACAACGACGATGATGATTTATTATTAATTATGATGATGCATTGTTGTATGAGCATGCACGGAGATAAGAGAGGACACTTCTCTCTATTAGCTAGCTAACACAATATATGAAACCACTAAATTAACCATATGATGGCTTCTCGCCCCTCGTTGGTTACCCCAACTGGAAGATTTGAGATGCAGTGTAGCGGAAGTTTTCCCTTGGCAAAGATACCAAGGATCGATTTCCCTGAGACTCCCAGTTTCAACAAGAAGGTGTCAACTGCTAACGGCGCCAGATATTTAGCAATCAACGTGGACCTGCACACAGATACAAATAACTTTGCTCCCAACGAGTACGGAGAGGTTGTCAATCTCTCCGGCCTTGTAGTTTACAAAGGATCAAATGCAAGTGATAATAGTGATAGGTAATGATGCAATAGTAAGTAAAAAGCGTAAAGTAAATAGCGGATGTGATCGATGATGGTAATATGGACTGGGGTCCCATGATGTTCACTAGTGATGTCTCTCTCCCAAAAGACGATAAAACAGCTATGTGAGGTAAACGAATTACAGCTGGGCAATTGACAGAATTATGTGCGCAAACCAATGCTGACTATGTTACAAGAAAGGTAGAGGTTCAAAGCATGGGCGGTACGCCAAGGCAAGTAGACCGAAATCCATCTGCATCTACTACTAATCATCCACCTTGAGATATCTATCCAGAACATCTCGCTGGTATTAAGTTGCGAGTCCCACCCATAGTGTAAACTCAAAGCAACAGACAACTGCATTAAAAGAACTTTGCGTAAAGTAAACAATCCTTGCACCCGCGGGCACAAGCACCGTTGTTTTCCCCCTTGTGGCAACAGCACATCCCCTAGACTCATGTTTCTGTCACTCAAGCTAGTCATCGAGGGGCATGAACCCACAATCAAGCATAACGTTCCCTCTTGGAGTCACTACCTACTACTTGGCCAAAGCAATAAATAACAACGGGGAACATGCAAGAATTACTTACGAACATAAATATAAAAGAGGTAGATCAAATATATTACTCAAACACAATCTGAACATAATCTCACAATCCATCGAATCCCAGCAAACTCATCATAGCAACAGCATAAGGATTACATATGTGCCTCGATCATGTAGGGCAGCTCACGAGGACTAATTAGTGAAGCACAAGAACGGGAGGAGAACATCACATAGCTACTGGTCATCATGGTCCAAGGGAAACTACTCACAACTCATCCGAGAGGCGTCCATGGTGGTGGAGAGGCTCCCGGTGGTGATCCTCCCCTCCGGCAGGGTGCCGGGAAGAGTTCTCATGGTGCTCCCGATCTTGGAAGCGGCGGCGGCAGAACAGAGATGAGATCGCGAAAAAGGGTTCCCGTCTCGAGGGTTTCGGGACGCGATATAAATATATGTCAAAGGAGGGCATCAGCGGAGGCTCGGGGGGCCCAGGCGCCCCCCCGGCGCGGCCAGGGGGGGCCCGCGCCACCAGGGCGCCTGGAGCCCTGGTGGCCCCCCTCCGGCTGTCCTTCGGCAGCTGGGAAGCTTCTGGAACGCTGATTCGGGATTTTTCTGGCAGTTCTCGTAACATGAAAACCTGAAATACAAAAACAGCAGAAAACAGAAACTGGCACTGGGGTGCACTAAGTTAATAGGTTAGTCCAAATATGATCAAAAGTGTATGGAAGTGTATAAATATCATAGCAATATCACCCAAAAGAGGCATGGAGCAAGCAGAAATTATCGATATGTTTTGGACGTATCAACATCCCCAAGCTTAATTCCTGCTCGTCCTCGAGTAGGTAAATGATAACAAGAATAATTTCTGTGGTGACATGCTATTAACCATATAAGACTTTTCATAGTCATATGACAAAAGCTTACTGAGACAATGAATCCGTAGTAATTAAGTTGCCTCATGAGAAAATCACAAAGAACTGAAAGTTTTACAATATGGTATTGAAACATCAAATAGATTTGTAATGAGCATGATGTGCAAATATGATAAAGTGATATCTCGCTTGCCCCCTTTAGTGAAGCAAAACATAAATGCAGGGGCACCTCCAAGGTTTAAGTGATGACTAGATACAATGATTTCAAAATAAACGATATCACAATCATGCTAAAGACAATGCTACTTTGGGACAATGCACATTACACTCAGAATGACAATCATGCTCTCAGTAGTTGGTGCTTTAAAAGAAGGTGGAGACTCTCGAACCGTGGCTTTTGTTGGCAAGGTTGAAAACCCGTAGTCGGAAACAAAGACAAAGCATGTACCAGAGCTCTTGGTTTTAAAAACAGAGGTAATAATAATTTTTTTTCTTAGATCATGCATGTTTCGTCAACGAATGCTAGCAGATAACTCAATTACTTTTTGAGAGGGACAAGTTTCGAGGAACGGCTCCCGAATGAGGACGATCACATCCTCTTAATCTCCTTTGTTTATCACTGCCAAAGTTTTCTGATTTCTCATGAACAAAGCGTGAAGGAGGGTTTGTTTGTTATATTAATTTTGAGCCGGGCGCACTCAATGCCAGTTCCTTCTCGTGTTATGGGTTTGCACATTATACATGCAATCCCGGGGTGAAGCTTGTTCAACTTAAAAAGATCATGAATTAACTACTACTTCCTCATGGACTTAAAACAGAGGCACAAAATAGGAATACATTTTTTTTTCTTTGAATAATTTCGAGATGGTACATGAAAGTCTCCGTTAGGAATGGCAGGTAAATACCATGTAGGAAGGTATGGTGGACTCATATGGCATAACTGGTTTAAAGGAATTTGGATGCACAAGCAGTCAGTCCGCTTAGTACAGGTGGAGGTTAGCAAAAGACTGGGAGCGACCAACTAAGAGAGCAATGACGGTCATAATCATGCAGAGCGACAAAGCAACATTGAATCAGGCATGGTAGTTATATCGCTACTCAGAAATAAAAGATCATCAAGGCTTGACAGACTTTCTTTACAGTCTTAAATATGCGTGAGCATACGCCAAGTCAATCAAAGTAAATTCTTGAAGGAAGATATTACGAAACCATACCACATCATAGGCAAACAAATC
>LR738710.1:942175808-942188186 GCA_902687465.1 Secale cereale
AACCCCCCCCCCCCCAGCTATTTGAGACTAACCATAAGAAAACATGAACTACTAAGCACCATTATGCACGTAGCATCTTTATCATAGACATACCAACCAATGCAACGGAAGCAAACTCTCTTAATAAGATGATCATGATAAATAAAGAGAGTTCAAGCAACCAACTAAACAAAAGCTCTTTACAAAGATAAGCATGAAAACTAAAAGCTAAGCACGATAGTAGCTATTGAAAGACAAAGAACACACACAGCAAAGATAGACATGAAAATTCTATGTTATGTTCTAGGTAGAAGTGGAGCGTGTTTCTCTCCCACATAAAGAAAGCTGAGTTCCGACTCGTTATGAAAAGCTAAAGAAAACTAAAAAGGAAACTAAAAGCAAGACGCTCCAAGCATAGCACATAACACATGAAGTGATAAAAATATAGTGGAACGAAAGACGAACTGATAATGTTGATGGAGAAGGGGATGCACGGGGGCATCCCCAAGCTTAGACGCTTGAGTCTCCTTGAATATTTCTTGGGGGTGCATGGGGGCATCCCCAAGCTTGAGCGCTTGACACTCCTGAATCTTTTTATCATCTTCCCTCGCACACTTGAAAACTCCCTTCATACATAACTCATCATAATCTGATTAGCGAGGTTAGTACCCTTAATAAAATAATTGTTCCTTGCTGGAAATAAGGATATTCTTGAAGATCTACTGTTTCTCAAGATTGCCAAAAGGTTTTTGCAAAGAAAAAGCAAGCTCTAGGTTTGCAAAATGAAGGAAAGGCAAAACAGGACAGAATCTGTGAAAAACAGAACCGCATGTAGTAAATGATTTTTTCGGGGCACTTCTGCAACTATAATCAAAAAACTCAAAACAGAAGCACGAAAGACAATTATATAGAGCATGCTGTCGAAAAAATTCAGACCAAAAAGATGATCTGGTGATTTTATACGAATTTTTTATCCAAGGACAGAATCTGTTTCCTGGACAGCACGTCACAACTTTTGAACTTTCTTGCAATCAGAGGCTACACTTGGCACAAAATTGAAAAGCAAAGATACAATGATGATGCTACTGTAGTAAAAAACATCAAGACACAGCAACAGCAAAATAAAATTTTATTCATGTGGGCTGCCTCCCAAAAGCGCTTCTTTTATGCCTTTAAGCTAGGCATAATGCATAGAGATCAAGTTTTATCAAGAGTAAAAGAATAGCTAGCCCGCACAACGGACTCAAAAGGTAACTTAATCTTCTTTCAAGGGAAGTGTTCCATCCCTTTCTTGAGAGGAAACTGGAATTTTATATTCCCCTCTTTCATGTCAATGATAGCACCAACGGTGCGTAGAAAAGGACGTCCCAAAATAATTGGACACGAAGGTTCACATTCAATATCCATAATAGTAAAATCAACGGGAACGTAATTGTCATTGACAATGATAAGAACATCGTCAATCCTCCCCAAAGGTTTCTTTATGGAAGAATCAATGAGACGAACACCAAAAGAACAAGAATCAAAAGGTTTCAATTTAAGCATATCATATATTCTTTTGGGCATAACAGAAGTACTAGCACCAACATCACATAAAGCATAGCAAGAGAAGTTATTCAACTTAATTTTAATCATAGGATCCCAACCATCTTCTAGCTTTCTAGGTATGGAGGCTTCTACTCTAAGTTTCTCCTCCCTAGCTTTGATGAGAGCATTAGTGATATGCTCTGTGAAGGCAAGGTTAAGCGTGCTAGTGCGGGGATCTCTAGACATCTTGTGAAGGAAATCAATAACTTCGGCGAGAGTGCAATTATCAAAATAAAGGTCACTACTATCAAGTAAGGTGGTAGTGGTGTCTTTTAGGTTCACTTGTTTGGTAGTTTCTATAGTCATAGCATCACCATTAATAGGTCCAATGGGACCAGGAGTGCATTGGGTGCTAAGAGTTTGGATATCCTCAACAACTTGGATAGTAGCAACAGTGTGGTGGGTAGGAAGGCTCTTAATTCTATCTTCTTCCTCCCTTTCTCTAGCCCATCTCTCTTTAAGTTTAGCCATCATCCTAATATTTTCGTTAATTTGCACTTGAATAGCATTCATAGGAGTGACCTTCCTCTCCTCAAGAGGAGAAGTTTTAATTTTAAGCAATTCTACCTCATTGGCTAAATTGTCTACCTTCAAAGAGAGATCATCTAGTTTGTTTAGTTTTTCTCCTACACTCTTATTAAAGGCTTTTTGGGTAGTGATGAAATCTTTAAGCATAATCTCTAGTTCAGTAGTGGAGTTCTTGGTAATAGGATAAGCATTGTTGTTCCCATAAGAATTAGAGGGGAACGGTCTAGGATTGCTACCAAAGTTACTCCTATAGGCATTGTTATTAAAATTGTTTCTAGAGATAAAGTTCACATCTACTTGTTCTTGAGCAATCAAAGAATTTAAAGGAACATCACGAGGATCAACAGAAGAATGCTTCGAAAGTAGAGACATGATCAAGTCAACTTTTTCATTTAGGGAGGAAATCTCCTCGACAGAGTTTACCTTCCTACCTGTTGGAGCGCGTTCGGTGTGCCATTGGGAATAGTTGGTCATCATCTCATCGAGAAGCTTTGTGGCAGCACCAAGTGTAGTTGACATAAAAGTTCCCCCCGCGGCTGAATCTAACAAGTTCCGCGAGGTAAAGTTCAAACCTGCATAAAAAGTTTGGATAACCATCCAAGTAGTCAAACCATGAGTAGGGCAGTTCTTGATAAGAGATTTCATACGTTCCCAAGCTTGGGCAACGTGTTCATTATCCAATTGTTTAAAATTCATTATGTTACTTCTTAGTTGGATAATTTTAGCAGGTGGATAGTACTTTCCAATAAAAGCATCTTTGCACTTGTCCCATGAATCTATGCTATTTCTAGGCAAAGACTGAAACCAAATTTTAGCTCCTCCTCTCAAAGAGAAAGGAAAAAGCTTAAGCTTAACAATATCACCGTCTACTTCCCGGTACTTTTGCATATCACAGAGTTCAACAAAATTGTTTAAGTGTAAAGCAGCATCATCTCCAGCACCGGAGAATTGATCTTTCATGACTAAGTTCAGTAAAGCGGGTTTAATTTCATATGAAGGTGCTGAAGTGGCAGGTGTAGTGATAGGTGTGCAGATAAAGTCATCGTTGTTGTGACTAGTGAAGTCACACAACTTGGTGTTCTCGGTGGAACCCATAGTAGCAAGCAAGCAAGATAACTATTTTTGTGATTTTTGATAAAAGATACTAAAACAAAAATGAAAGGTAAACTAACAAGACTAAAAGCAAAGGTAAAAGATAGCGTGCAACTCCCCTATCCTGAAGAGTGGAGTCCCCGGCAACGGCGCCAGAAAACTTTGCTTGATGGCTTCTCGCCCCTCGTTGGTTACCCCAAGTGGAAGGTTTGAGATGCAGTGTAGCGGAAGTTTTCCCTTGGCAAAGATACCAAGGATCGATTTCCCTGAGACTCCCAGTTTCAACAAGAAGGTGTCAACTGCTAACGGCGCCAGATATTTAGCAATCAACGTGGACCTGCACACAGATACAAATAACTTTGCTCCCAACGAGTACAGAGAGGTTGTCAATCTCTCCGGCCTTGTAGTTTACAAAGGATCAAACGCAAGTGATAATAGTGATAGGTAAGGATGCAATAGTAAGTAAAAAGCGTAAAGTAAATAGCGGATGTGATCGATGATGGTAATATGGACCGGGGTCCCATGATGTTCACTAGTGATGTCTCTCTCCCAAAAGACGATAAAACAGCTATGTGAGGTAAACGAATTACAGCTGGGCAATTGACAGAATTATGTGCGCAAACCAATGCTAACTATGTTACAAGAAAGGTAGAGGTTCAAAGCATGGGCGGTACGCCAAGGCAAGTAGACCGAAATCCATCTGCATCTACTACTAATCATCCACCTTGAGATATCTATCCAGAACATCTCGCTGGTATTAAGTTGCGAGTCCCACCCATAGTGTAAACTCAAAGCAACAGACAACTGCATTAAAAGAACTTTGCGTAAAGTAAACAATCCTTGCACCCGCGGGCACAAGCACCGTTGTTTTCCCCCTTGTGGCAATAGCACATCCCCTAGACTCATGTTTCTGTCACTCAAGCTAGTCATCGAGGGGCATGAACCCACAATCAAGCATAATGTTCCCTCTTGGAGTCACTACCTACTACTTGGCCAAAGCAATAAATAACAACGGGGAACATGCAAGAATTACTTACGAACATAAATATAAAAGAGGTAGATCAAATATATTACTCAAACACAATCTGAACATAATCTCACAATCCATCGGATCCCAGCAAACTCATCATAGCAACAGCATAAGGATTACATATGTGCCTCGATCATGTAGGGCAGCTCACGAGGACTAATTAGTGAAGCACAAGAATGGGAGGAGAACATCACATAGCTACTGGTCATGGACCCATGGTCCAAGGGAAACTACTCACAACTCATCCGGGAGGCGTCCATGGTGGTGGAGAGGCTCCCGGTGGTGATCCTCCCCTCCGGCAGGGTGCCGGGAAGAGTTCTCCTAGTTCTCCCGATCTTGGAAGTGGCGGCGGCGGCGGAACAGAGATGATATCGCGAAAAAGGGTTCCCGTCTCGAGGGTTTCGGGACGCGATATAAATATATGCCAAAGGGGGGCATCAGCGGAGGCTCGGGGGGCCCAGGCGCCCCCCCCCCGGCGCGGCCAGGGGGGGCCCGCGCCACCAGGGCGCCTGGAGCCCTGGTGGCCCCCCTCCGGCTGTCCTTCGGCAGCTGGGAAGCTTCTGGAACGCTGATTTTTTATATAATTTTTCTGGGATTTTTCTGGCAGTTCTCTTAACGTGAAAACCTGAAATACAAAAACAGCAGAAAACGGAAACAGGCACTGGGGTGCACTAAGTTAATAGGTTAGTCCAAATATGATCAAAAGTGTATGGAAGTGTATAAATATCATAGCAATATCACCCAAAAGAGGCATGGAGCAAGCAGAAATTATCGATACGTTTTGGACGTATCAACATACAAAACCCACAACCCCCCCCCCCTTCAGAAAAAAAAACAAAAACCCTAGCCCCTGAAGTGCTGAAGCGTGGAAGCTTATTTGTCCCGGTAGGTGCTACCAACCGGGACAAAAGGCACCCCTGCCAGCGCAATCCGCAACTGCCACGTGGAGGGCCATTTGTCCCGGTTGGTATAAGAACCGGGACTAATGGTCTAGGGCATTTGTATCGACCGTTTAGTCCCGGTTCCCCAACCGGGACAAATGGCCCTGACGAACCGGGACAAATGGCCCTTTTTGCACTAGTGATAAAGAGGTCGCGATTCTCCACACATTGTAGAGACGACCATAAACGAAGCGTCCCGATACATTCTTTGCTTGCATGAAATGAAAAATGAGAAAGAAACAATTAGTAACTCATGCAAAGGTGCCAGCCTTCATGCTGCTGGACCGAATCAGTTCCGGCCCGCCCGCGAATGATAGCCCGGGTATGCGGGATGAGTCCACCCATCTTCCATTCCGGCCCAGTCCATTCTCCATTCACCATGTGAAACAGTGACCTAGCTGCTTGCCTCCCACCAACCCGCAGGAGCAAGCCGCCATCATTTTTGGTAAAGGAGGTCCTAGAGCTTGGTGGCATCCCCTCGATGCCGACGGTGGGAGCGGCTCCGCTTCATTTGCTCGACGCCAAGCAGTAGGTGAGCTGCCCTCCTTGATTTTGATCTGCATTACGAGGATTTATGTTTCTCGGTGATTCTCTTCTGGTATCCCTTGAATTAGGGCTGGAATTTTACAACGCCTCCTTTGTCTTCCCGTGGAGCCACCAGGCCGCTCGTCCTGCATTGGAGCTCTGCAGCGCCACCCAAGGTCCTCCAGATGAGAGCCACAGGGTGAGTTCTCCCGTCCGTTGATCTGCATCTTTGTGATTTGGATGGATCTTCTTTTGATTCCAAGAGAGTTTATTAGTGACCTAGCCTATTTCATTCCCTTCCCTAGGAACCAATCCCCATTTCAGCAAGTTGAAGTAGCTCAGCAACCTCCCTCCCTGTTTACCACAAAACATCTGAAGATAGTATTTCAAGGTGACATATTTTATTCAGTTAGCAGCTACTTGTATGCTTAAATCACTCCCGCTAACTTTGGATATGCAAAAGTTTTAAATCTTTTTCAAAATACACCAGTTAGGAGCAGCTAATGTTTAATCTGCACCCTTGAATTGGTCAGCGGATGGTTGTAGGGCTAGATTCCCTTTTGTTGTTATATAGGTAGTGAATGGTTTGTTTCCCCTCGTTGTTTGATTTTGTTGGAAGGACAGACACAAAACCATCCCTCGGGATTGATTTCAGTTTTAATGTATGTGCCAGTTTCACATTGCTGATTTTGCTTTATCGCCGGATTTCTGTTGACTTCATGTGCTAATTTTTACACGAAGTTTTGTATCTAGAGTGATTTTTTGGAGATAACTAACTGTTTTCCCCCAACTGGCTGTAAGCACTGTAAGATCATTGTAATAATCATTCGTGTTTTCTGTAAGTTATAGTCATAATGTCACTTGTAATAATTACATAGTATTGGGTGTAAGATATGTTTCTAATACATTGTTATTTTGGAAATTGGTGTACTGATTTCAATGGTTACTTTGTCTCCTGCATTGGGTTCGAGCTCATGCCTCATTTGCCTTCCCATGAAACTCCTCGGGTCAGCCTCAAGCACAAGGTAAGTTATCTCTTCTGTTGGTCCGCATCATTGTATTTTTATGGGTCTTCTTTCAAATCCCAGAGATTTTGTTCTTGACCTAGCAAGTTTCCTTCCCTTCACATGGAAAGAATTTGCAATTCAGCAAAAGGAAGTAGATCACTAGCCATGTCCCTGCCTGTTTACCCTGAAGCAAACGAAATTAGATGTTGAAGGTGACATATCCTCCTTACTAGCAGCTACTTTCTTATATGCAAGAATATTGTATGCTTAAATTTCTCCTACTAACTTTGAATCTCATAACATACTAGTTACGTACCAATTGAATATGTTAGTGAAGGGATGAATCCTATAACCTATGCTTACCATGTAACTTGTTTGTGTGTAGTTTTAATATTGGTTGGTGATGGGCCTCGAACCCCTCGTTGGTTACCCCAAGTGGAAGGTGTAAGATGCAGTAAGTAGAAGTGTTTTCCCCTAGCAAAGATGCCAATGATCGATTCCCCAGAGACTCCTAGGTTCAACAAGTAGGTGTCAATTGCTACGGCGCCAGATTAGTAGCAACCAACGTGGACCTACACACAGATACAAATAACTTTGCTCCCAACGAGTACGGAGAGGTTGTCAATCTCTCCGGCCTTGTAGTTCACAAAGGATTAAAAGCAATGATAGTAGTGATAGATAGTTTTTGCAATAGTAGTTAAATAACGAAAAGTAAATAGTGGATGTGATCAATGATGGTAATATGGACCGGAGTCTCATGATGTTCACTAGTGATGTCTCTCTCCCAAAAGACGATAAAACAGCTATGTGAGGTAACAAATTACAGCTGGGCAATTGACAGGACCACGAACGCAAACCAATGCTGACTACATTGCAAGAAAGGTTGAGGTTCAAAGCATGGGCGGTACGCCAAAGTAAGTAGACCGAAATCCATCAATATCTACTACTAATCATCCACCTTGAGATATCTATCCAGAACATCTCGCTGGTATTAAGTTGTGAGTCCCACCCATAGTGTAAACTCAATGCAACAGACAACTGCATTAAAAGAACTTTGCGTAAAGTAAACAATCCTTGCACCCGCGGGCACAAGCACCGTTGTTTTCCCCCTTGTGGCAACAACACATCCCCTAGACTCATGTTTCTGTCACTCAAGCTAGTCATCGAGGGGCATGAACCCACAATCGAGCATAACGTTCCCTCTTGGAGTCACTACCTATTACTCGGCCAAAGCAATAAATAACAACGGAGAACATGCAAGAATTACTTATGAACTAAAATATAAAAGAGGTGAATCAAATATATTACTCAAGATCAATCTGAACATAATCTCATAATCCATCGGATCCCAACAAACTCAACATAGCAACAGCATAAGGATTACATAGGTGCCTCGATCATGTAGGGCAGCTCACGAGGACTAATTGGTGAAGCACAAGAACGGGAGGAGAACATCACATAGCTACTGGTCATGGACTCATGGTCCAAGGGAGACTACTCACGAGTCATCCGGGAGGCGTCCATGGTGGTGGAGAAGCTCCCGGTGGTGATCCTCCCCTCCGGCAGGGTGCCGGGAAGAGTTCTCCTGGTACTCCCGATCTTGGAAGCGGCGGCGGCGGCGGCGGAACAGAGATGGGATCGCGAAAAAAGTTCTTCCTCTGAGGGTTTCGGAGGGTCCTTTAAATATATGCCAAAGTAGGGCATCAGGGGAGCCTCGGGGGGCCCAGGCGCCCCCCCGGCGCGGCCCAGGGGGGGGGGCGCGCCCACAGGGCGCCTGGAGCCCCTGTGGCCCCCCCAGGCTGCCCTTCGGACGCAGTGTTGTTTCCGGATCGCTGATTTTTTATATAATTTTTCTGGATTTATCTGGGCAGTTCTCGAAACGTGAAAACCTGAAATACAAAAACAGCCGAAAACAGAAACTGGCACTGGGGTGCACTGGATTAGTAAGTTAGTCCAAATATGATCAAAAGTGTATGGAAGTGTATGAATATCATAGCAATATCACCCAAAAGTGGCATGGAGCAAGCAGAAATTATAGATACGTTTTGGACGTATCAGTTGGGTGCAAGTGCAAAATGACAGGAGGCAAAAGCAATTCTGAGGTAACCAAAAGCAATCTCGAGTTTAACTATTTGTTTTGTTATTAGTGTTAGGTTAAGAAAAAATAATTTTACCTCTGATTGACAGCGTTTTCGAGATCAGGCAGAGAAACGCAAGAAAAATAATAAAGGGAACATGCCATTGCAAAAGTCGAGGCCATGATCCAGAGAACTCGCCATGTATGTTCTATACTTTTTGTAGTTCTTGTTTCTGAAATAAGTAGTTCTCTTGTTTTGTTCCTGAATCTAATTGGAATGTACTTTTAGGACATCCAAACCTTCCCATATGGCTACAAATACGAACACACAAATCCGACAGGTCATGAAGCTCCTCTGTGGGTTACTAAACCATCCAATCTCATCCATGACCGGCTAAGTTCAATGCCTACAATACAGGAGCTAGAAAATATGTACGGGCATATTGACCAATACACATCGTCTTTGCCTCCACTTTTGTTGTCAAGTTCAAGGGAAAGTGTGGTGACAAAAAAGTTGTCCTACAATGGTACTGTTGTCACTCAAGTGTGTTTTGATGAGACGAAAGTGAGTTGTACCTCTTCCCTTGTTTTGCTTTCTTTTCAATATCCTCATTGTATGTATGTCTCCATGTTTTTCCTCTTTCAAGTTATGATATTGTTTTCCAAACCAAGTAGGCATCTGTCCTGTCTAGAAAATAATGAAGATGTCTACTATAAGTTGAGTGTTTTTAACATGTTTCTCATTGGGACAGCGTCTATATCACATCATACGCATCAGATATGACAATGAGGGCTTCCTAGAGTTCTCATGACTGATTGCAACTGGATATCTTCTTGCTTGTAAGTTGTTTGACAGTCTTGACTAGGTGGCTACGGTGTACTAGTGTTATTTCTGGGATGAACCCGGCTTTGTTACAGATCTAAAAGAGATTTTCGAATTTAAAAAGACTCAATACCAAGCAAGATATAGTGTGCCATAAGTACAATGGTTCTTTATTTTTATATTTATTGAATTGTGCGTCCACATGGATCTTAATTGTTTGGTTTTTCTATACAGGTGACTGTTTGGTTTCTCTTTATGGATCTAGTATTTTGCTTGCTCTCTCTGTGGTTTATGAGCAACTAGTATTGCAAAGCGGCGCTTTTGCTCAGGCTCATGATTAAAGACATAGAAATTGCACGAGCATTAAAGGTTGCGAGACGGGATATATATGTGGAATTGAAAAGGTAGGTCCAAAGTTACAGTAAGATGGCTCAGGAGTGCTGCCAAGACATTGTTGGACATCATAAGGATATCTAGGTAGAGTTCAAGTTAACAACGGAAATGTTGCACACGTTAGTGAATATGCAAATATTTTATACAAAAGTTTTATACTTGTTTCAATTTATTTTTATTATACTAGACTCTTAGTGAACATCATTTTCGATTACTTAGTTGGTATAAGTATCCACATTACAACATTGTTAAGTAATAATTACTATTTTAATATAGCTGTGATGTATTTTATTGATAAAAAATCAGCAACATTTAAATTTCACATTATAGTAAAAATTGTTTGAATTGAATTTTGATGATTGCGTAAATCATGTAGTGTATTTGTACTTATTTCTGTGTATATACATGTGTCTCTGTATACTTAAATATCGGTATGGTTTAGATTTCTTTAAAGCATATCATTTATCCAATATCTATCTTGATAGTGGTTTCTAGTGGACTATGAAGTACCTAGATGACCCGTTGCGCCATTGGCGGAAAGATCAACTGCAGCCCGAAAGTTTAGTGAACTATTTTAAACATAAAATGGAAGTTAAGTGAACTATTTGAAGAGACCAACTACAACCAAGAAGCGAAGTACCTAATACAACCGAAAATCCAGGTAAACTATTTGAATGATATTTTTCATGAATTGTTTGAAAGTGGTTATATTCATATTGAGTTTGTATCTGCTTTGTATATTTACGAATGATGTTGCACATGCCCTTCTATGCATCATAGGTCAAATACCGGGCAACTGAGCCGAACCGGAGCCGAGAAAAGAAACAGACCACGAATAACATATTTTACAATAATCCACAAATGCAAAAACATATACAACCAAGAACTTAGGAGATCAATTTTAATGATGTTTTTTCAGGAATTGCCTATAAGCGCTTAAGTTCGACCGCGCCCCTACGACAAATAACTTGAACCATTGGGACTGGGTTTACACTGAGAAGTGTGGTTATCACAATTTAATTTGGCGCATGACAACGGTCAAATAAAGAGCGGAACATGCCTGTGTGGGGGCCCTAATTCGTGGGCTGAGGACATGCCCAGGGCAACCTCGCCTGCCACCCACTGCCCTCATCCTGCGTATGCAGCCCCGTGCGTTCATGGTGGGGCATAGCGTTTCTTCCACCAAGTAGCGGCGTCGACTCTGCATGCGACGGGTGCGCTCTAAGAAGCCCCTTCGCACCAGACTAAGTTCAACGTGCGAGCTCATCGAAGCTCCAGACAAGTGCCAACGGGACAAAGCCCATGACGGCAAGTGTCCGGGTAGGTAAAGCCATAGTCGTGAGAAAGAGAATAAAAGAGAGCTTGGTCACCGACAACGAGCGCAAGTGTGTGTATGTACTATGCACTTTCCTTTCGTACATGTTGCCGTGTTAGTCGGGGCCCCTCTTCTGTAACAAAAACCAGTGGCCTTACACCGGCCTGACAACAACATAAGAGAGGTATCCGAGATCATCGTATTCCAGAAACAACGCGCAAAAGGCCTAACCGCGTCTTCCACATGAAAACAGAAATGGAGGAGATGGTGTGAGGGGTGGAAGACCTAGAGAGGACGAACGATGTACAAACTGAGCTTTAGTAGTAGAGATTTCCTCCAGATAACTCTTTGGCATACAGTCCATGCGGAGAATAATTTTGCCGGGCCTCACGATAGTATGATAGTGGCACATAATTTCTTGGTCGTAGGAACGCCGTCTCAGGAACGAGGGATCTTGTACTTGATTCGAGTGGGGGACACAATTCTCCTAGGTTTGGATTCACTACAAGAATGGTGATATCAATCTATGGCAAAACCTCTTGAAGAAAAATATAACTCGTCGTACCATCTTCTTCAAAATAAAAAACAGCGTGCACCTTGCTGTCATCTCCCTTTGGCTAGTGGGACATTTGAACACAGAGGTTGCAGCCAATTTGTTTATGCTGGTTCTTTCTTTTAAGGATTATGCTGGTGCTTGTTGATTGTTGTACATCTACAGAGAAGAGAACATAGACAGTGCCGTTGCATATAGGTGGTTGTGATTTTCTTACTTCTTGCAGTTGCTAATGCCTTTAAAACTTTTGTTGCTATGTACTCCCTCCGTCCCAAAATACTTGTTATCAAAATGGATAAAAGGGGATGTATCTAGAACTAACATACATCTAGATACATCCTCTTTTATTCATTTTGATGACAAGTATTTCCGGACGGAGGAAGTATTTAATTTTGATCATACAGATTTTGTATCCGTTGCAACCCACAAGCTCTTTTGCTAGTAATAAATATACAAAAGTGTCAAGCCGAGTTATAATCATCAGAGCCTTGAGTTGGAGACAATGAAAAGAAGACTAGGGGGGGGGGG
>LR738710.1:942197974-942286407 GCA_902687465.1 Secale cereale
ATCCTCCCCATCTGAATTGTATTCATTTTGTTGCGTATAGGCTTTGCAGCCTAATACAAGATAGGGCTCAAGTGAACCAGAAGTACAGGGGGCACGGAGAGGAGAAATAAAGCAAAACAACACACAGACAACACATGGCGAGGGGGGACACAACACAACAAGGGGCACCACGGGCGCTCGAACTGCAGCGGCGAGCCGAGACTAAACCATGACACGCCATCGACGCAATCGAAAAGCACCGGGGCAACTAAGACTGCAGAACGCCACGACACCACATCTGTCATGGGGCACATTCGAATGGTCACGCCGGGCCGAGACGATGCCACGACACCTGTGTGCCACCGGCGTAGTCGGAGGGCATCACCAGGCATAGAACTCTACAGAGCAGAACCAAAATATCACAATAAGGGGCACCACGGGCACTCGAACTGCAGCGGCGAGCCGAGACTAAACCATGACACTATGCCATCGACGCAATCGAAAAGCACGGGGACAACTAAGACTGCACAACTCCGCGATAACACCTATGTCATGGGGTACATGCGAACGGTCACCCCAGGCCTAGACGGACTGAGTTCGGGGAGTATGTTATATTACTATTTAACGTAAGAAACATCTTCCAAAGAGAATAGTTCCATTAGGGGTTCCTTTCCCTGGGTCGGCGTGCATAAAGATGCGGGCCTAGGATTTCGATCCTTTGAGAAAGATATTAGGAAGCCATCTCCTGTGATAGTTAAGATACGCTTTAAAATGCGATATGTCGTGTGTCTGCCGATCAATTATTCCCTTAAGAGCGCTAGCTTTCGGCTTCACCCAGTCTGAGGTACATATCTGGATTACCCGGTTGTAACAATCGCAGAGGTGCTCCCTTTACGCCCTAGCCGAACAATCGGAAACGTAGGGGTAAGCATATGTACCAGGCAACCCAGCTTGGCCAGAACTTAAGTCATATCGGTGCATAGAATGGCAAGGATGAACTGTAAGAACAAGCGACATTTTTAAGCAAGAAGCTTTATTGGTAATGGGCTTCGTTAAAGAAGCCCCCAGGTATATTTGAGGTAGGTACATTTGAGGATGTACTCGTCATGTGGCAGTTTGGGTGAGCCGAATACTTGCCAATTGAAGAAAATGTAAAGAGAAAAACATAAAATACGAGACCTAACTTATAAAGAGGAAGAAATTTCTACCGAACTATCCATAAAATCGTCGGAGCCTGGCAGCGTTCCACGGGTTCGGCTCAAGGCGGTTGTCCTGTGCATTGCGAAGGCGATAAGCTCCACCGATGAGTACTTCATCAATAATGAAGGGGCCCTCCCATTTTGGTTTGAGCTTGTCCTTTTTCTTCTCCGGGAGGCATAAAACAAGTTCGCCGACGTTGTATGTCTTGGCCCGCACTTCTCTGCTCTGGTATCGCCTAGCCTATTGTTGGTAAAATGCGGAACGTGCTAGCGCTCTATCACGCTCCTCTTCAAGTCCATCTAGGTCATCCTACCGATCTAATTCGACCTCCCTCTCCTCGTACATGCGCACTCTAGGTGAGTCACGAATAATGTCGCAAGGCAGAACGGCATCTGCGCCGTACACCATGAAAAAAGGTGTATATCCGGTCGTACGATTGGGAGTGGTCCACAGCCCCCAAAGTACGGAGTCAAGCTCTTCGACCCAGTGTTTATCAGACTCCCGTAGGGAGCGCACTAGTCGGGGTTTAATGCCGCTCATTATCAGACCATTGGCCCTTTCGACCTGACCATTTGTTTGAGGATGGTATACGGAAGCATAGTCGAGTTTTATACCCAACTTCGCGCACCAATTTTTTTACCTCGTCAGCTGTGAAATTACAGGCATTATCTGTGATAATGCTATGCGGGACGCCATAACGGTGTACTACGTTGGATATAAAATATATCACATGCCCTGCTTCAACTGTTTTTACTGGTTGGCTTCTATCCATTTAGTGAACTTGTCTACCATCACCAGTAAGTATTTTCGTTTATGACTTCCCCCTTTAAGGGGTCCGACCATATCAAGCCCCCAGACCACAAGAGGCCAAGTAATGGGGATTGTTCTCAGTGCGGTGGGACGCATGTGACTTTGATTTGCAAAGAGCTGGCAACCAACACAGTGTTGGACTAAGGCTTGGGCATCTGCTCAGGCAGTAGGCTAGTAAAAACCAGCGCGAAAAGCCTTGCCTACGAGCGCCCTTGCTGCGGCATGGTGACCGCCCATTCCAACGTGTATTTCAGTGAGAATTCGCCTTCCCTCCTCTTTGGAGATGCACCTTTGGAGAATAATAGTTGTGCTTTTCTTGTATAGTTCACCTTTGTGAACTTTGTAGGTTTTGGAGCGCCGGACTATGCGGCGGGCCTCATTTTGATTATCGGGGAGTTCTTTCCTATTAAGGTAAGCTAGGAAAGGCTCTGTCCAGGGGGCTATGACAGCCATGATTTGGTGAGCCGAAGGAGTTATCTCCATGCTTGGATCTCCGATGACATCGTGATTGAGTTCGGCTGGGGGTGTGTTCAGATCCGAATTCGTATCGCCGCTCGTTTCCTGCCATGTTACTGATGGCTTAAACAACCGTTCTACAAATGTGTTCGGTGGGACGGGGTCGCATTTAGCTCCCATGCTCGCGAGTACGACAGCGGCCTGGTTATTATCCCGGGCTACGTGATGGAATTCCAACCCCTCAAATCGAGTCGATATTTTCAATATGGCATTGCGATAAGCTGCCATTTTTGAATCCTTCGCATCAAAATCCCCATGAATTTGGGAGATGGCGAGGTTTGAGTCTCCGCGTACCTCGAGGCCTTGTATGCCCATGGATACAGCTAGTCGGAGACCATGCAATAGGGCCTCATATTCGGCCGCATTGTTCGAGTTTGTGTACATAATCTGTAAAACGTACCGAACTGTATCCCCTGTTGGAGATGTCAATATTACGCCGCCCCCCAGCCCGGCTAGCATTTTGGAACCGTCGAAGTACATTGTCCAGTGGGAGTATGAGCCATAATCTTTAGGGAGTTCGGCTTCGGTCCATTCCGCGGCAAAGTCGGCCAACACCTGCGATTTAATAGTCCGACACAGCTTGTAGGATATTTCGAACCGTAAGAGCTCAATAGCCCATTTGGCTATGCGTCCCGTGGCGTCTTTATTGTTGATAATATCATTGAGTGGTACCTTGGATGCCACTGTGATCGAACACTCTTGAAAGTAGTGTTGGAGTTTCTGAGATGACATGAAGACTGCATATGCAATTTTCTGATAGTGGGGTACCGTGACTTACACGGTGTTAGAACCTCGGATACATAGTATATGGGCTTTTGGATGGGGAATTTATGTCCCTCTTCAGCTCGTTCGATGACGAGCACGGCACTCACCACCTGGTGAGTGGCTGATATGTACAGCAGCATTGGTTCGCCAACACCGGGGCCGGCTGGGATTGGGTTGCTTGCTAGTAGAGCTTTTATTTCTTCCAATTCGGTTGTGGCCGCATTTGTCCATTCAAAATAGTCAGTGCGCTGTAGCAATCTGTAAAGTGGCAGTGCTTTTTCTCCTAACCTGGAGATGAAGCGGCTTAAAGCCGCTACGTAGCCTGCTAGTTTTTGCACTTGCTTGTGATCGGTTGGTATTTTGAGTTCTGAAAAGGCCCGGATTTTGGCCGGGTTAGCTTCGATTCCTCTGTGGGATATGATGAATCCTAATTGCTTTCCGGCTGGAATGCCAAAGACACATTTTTTCGGATTGAGCCTTATGTCATATTCTCGGAGGTTGGCAAACGTAAGGCGGAAATCATCCACCAAGGTCTCGACGTGTTTGGTCTTTACGACTACGTCGTCAACATATGCCTCCACTGTTTTGCCAATTTGTTTTTACAAGCATGTTTGAATCATGCGTTGATATGTGGCGCCAGCGTTTTTGAGTCCAAACAGCATGGTGTTGAAACAAAAGGGGTCGTACGGGGTGATAAATGTCATTGCAGCCTGATCGGATTCCTTCATCTTTATCTGATGGTATCCGGATTAAGCATCAAGGAAGCACAGCGAGTCGTGTCCGACTGTTGCATCGATAATTTGATCAATGCGGGGCAAAGGAAAGGGATCCTTTGGGCAAGCCTTATTCAGGTATGTGAAATCAACACAGAGGCACCAGGATTTATCCTTCTTCGGTACCATGACTAGGTTGGCTAGCCAATCCGGATGTTTAATTTCTCTGATGAACCCGGTTTCCAATAGTTTGGCTAACTCTTCTCCCATTGCTTGTCTTTTGGGTTCGGAAAATTATCACAGTGACTGCTTGACTGGTTTGAACCCTTTGACAATATTGAGGCTGTGTTTGGCCAGCCTACGTGGGATTCCCGGCATGTCCGAAGGGTGCCAGGCGAATATATCCTAATTTTCCCGAAGGAAGGAGCGTAACGCGCTGTCTACCGCCGGATCCAGCTATGCCCCGATAGATGCCGACTTGTTTGGGTCTGTTGGGTGCACTTGGAATTTGATGATTTCGTCAGCTGGCTTGAAGGAGGTAGACTTCGATCTTTTGGCGAGGATGACATCGTCGGCATCCACCATTGATCGTAGGGTGGTTAGAGAGTTTCGGATAATGCCTCTAAGGCTAAGGATGCCGTTTTGTTTTCGGCGCGGAGTGCTCTATCCGGATCACTTATTATTGTGATCACCCCATTGGGCCCTGGCATTTTAAGCTTCATGTACCCGTAATGAGGTATAGCTTGAAAGCGTGAGAAAACGTCCCGTCCTAGAAGGGCGTGGTATCCGCTATGAAAGGGCACAATGTGAAAGAGTAGTTCCTCTGATCTGTAGTTGTCGGGTGAGCCGGACACTACATCGAGCTTAATGCGTCCCGAACACTTGGCCTCGTGGCTTGGTATAATTCCTCTGAAGGTTGTGCTGGTGTGCTCAATGCGGGATTTCTCGACCTGCATTTTTGCAAGCGTTTCCTCATATATGAGGTTTAGTCCGCTTCCTCCGTCCATAAGTACTTTAGTGAGGCGGAAGTCATCTACTATTGGGTCTAGTACAAAAGCTGCTGATACTCGCATCGGTCGGACTCGAGCTGCATCTTCGGCGGAAAAACTAATTGAAGTGTCGCTCCACGGGCTTGCAGAGCTAATTTGGTAAACCTCGGCAAGTTCGCGATGTTCTCTCTTGCGATGGTTATTTGAGGAGAACGTCTCGAAGACAGTGAAGACATCGATGTCTTTCTCCCTTGGTGCGGTGGTGGCAAGAATTGCCGTACCACTCTTTGCTACCTGCCGGAGTACCCAACATGCTCTAAGGCGATGATTTGGGACATTATCCGAGGTTGCGTGTATTTGGCAAGGTGTATCGAGTAGTTCGTCCAGTACGGACCTGTGCCTTAAAAGAGGCTTGTTCTTCTTGCCAATAGGAATACTATCGGATGACCAACTAGGGTAAGTCCGTTTAGCTTTGGTAACATACTGTCCGGATATGGACTATTCTATAGGTGTATTCTGGGCTTTCCAAGTAATTTCGATTGCGCAGTACTTCCGTACTAACTGCGATAATTCTGTGAAACTCAGAACACGACGTCGGTTGACGGCGTTCAAGATTTCCTCGTCCATGCAATTGCGGTGAAAAAGAGAGACTGATTTGTCGTCGCAGCAGTCCCTGACCTTGTGTTTAACAAGTAGGAATCCGGCCCAGAAGTGGCTGACCGTTTCCTCGGGCTATTGTTGTATGTTCGCGAGGTCATCTATGTCCGGGGTTCCGGATTTACTTGAAGGGTTTTTCCCAGGGTGGGTGGGTGTTGGAAATTTTGAATCTCGACCCAGAGTGATATTCGGGGTTTTAGCAACCTCCGATGGTGACTATCCAGATTCGATGGGGTCTAATTGCCCTTTGGGTCCGGAACATAGTGCGTCTCCTGACTGGGAGGTGTTCGGCTTGATGGGTTCGGAGATCCGGACTGTTGCGGTCTTCGTCTGGAGAGGAGAAGTCTCTATAGCTCCGTCCTCCACTGCTGCTACCAGATGAGTGATCGGAGAAGGGCCGATCTCATCATGGCCGGATTTAAGTCTGATATGATCTCCTGGCGATGAAAGCCCCAGGGCGGCATTGCGATCCAGCAGCTCGTTTATGGGCGAGAGTTCTGCCAAAGTCGCATCATCGGAGTAGCCGGAATCGGCATAAAGGTGATGCTCGACGGCCGCAGGGAGTGCGGCCAGCCCAGAGGCCATGCGGGCGCATATAGCGAACCCGCCGAGCTGGAGGACCTGGCCGATAGCCAAGTTGTTTCCGAGGGTGACCCCGTCGTCGATGAAGAGACGTGCCATCGATCGCTCATTGCGAGCGCACAGCGGAGCTCTCAATGAAAGCAGCATTGTCGGTGTTAAAACCGGCAGATCTCGGGTAGGGGGGCCCAAGCTATGCGCTTAGAGGATCGATGGTAACAGGAGGCTGGGGACACGATGTTTACCCAGATTCAGGCCCTCTCGATCGAGGTAACCTATTTCCTGCTATATTAATATGGGGGAATATGAATATAAGAGTTGATCTACCTCGAGATCGTAGTGGCTAAACCGTAAGTCTAGCCTATGAGGATATCGTGATGATGTTGATCCCCTCTACAGACTAAACCCCTCGGCTTATATACACGCCTGAGGGGAGCTAGGGTTACAAGGGTGACTTGGGGAGGAAGCAATTAATACATCCGGACTCTACACATGTCTTTCTACATACATAGGAGTCCTGACCGAACATGAGGGAGGGCCTTCTGCTTCTTCTTCTTGCGGCCCATCAATGCGGCCTATCTTCAACGACCCGGATAACCGAGGACCCATGAATACAGGACTCCCTCAAGCCCCCCGACGCAGATGAGGGGAGGTGGCAGCTGGACCAAGAGAACGACACAGGATGGATCCCACCACCGCCAGCCTTCGCCGGGCTTTGCCCTGCGTCGTTTTGCCGGCGGCGGCAAGGCGCGGTGGGTGGAGAAGAGGCTATGGCGGCGCTTGGCGGGGGTGCCAGCTCGAGTCGCCTTAGAGAGACGTCGTGGGGGGAGGGGGGAGACTCAAAAAAGGAAGGAACGGTTCGATTGATCAGATCTGATGGCCCATGAGGTGATAAATCTTTTAAAAAGATCACTCGGCCGACGGGTAGCAGACCCCTTAGCTCAAGGTACTTCTAGTAAACATTTTGTAGTACTGGTACCAGACCTGGATACACTTCTTCAAAAAGAAAACTGAAAGTTTAATATAGCCTGCAACAGCTCGATATAGCGGTTTTAGTAGGGTGTCATTAAATGGTATTAATGTAATACAATTATCCTCTAAAGGACTGCATACATTGAATCAGCTGCTACAGGTTGTCGCCAAAGTCTTTGACGGCTCTGCAACTGATGAGAGGTTGACGTGCCAGGTGGCACTAGTCGTCGTCCTTAACGTGCAAGCTCTACCTGCATTTTTTCACAGGGAACTCGAATTATTGGTGCAACTAGTTGCAGCCACGTCTAACCCAGTTTTCTGTGTGACTGACATGATTTCCGATGAGTTGGTCCTGCATTGACAAAACTAAAAGATGCTTAAAGATCATAGAAAAATAATTATTAAGCCAAAAAATGATCAAAAAAATTGATATGGAGTAGTAGTCCCCTTTTTGACGGGAACTACACACATTTTTTATGGAGTAGAATAGAAAGGTTTACTAAAAAGTGTGGTCCACTATTAGTAACAGTACAATATTTAAAAATCACTTTCTCACAAACTAAGTGAACATTTCAGTTCATATACAGTAGCATTTTGTTTTTTTAGTATTTTTTAAGAATTGCCAACACTTTATTGATCTATATGGATGTTCATGGGAATACAAGAGGGGTCATGCGGAGAAATTAGCCACAAGTGGCGTCCCTAATCGAGCAAAGAAGCATGTTTGGCAAGTGAACGAGCTTCATAGTTCGAGGCTTTACTTTCAAAGGTAACAAAGCAACTATCTAACTTACTGTTGGAAATATGAGTAATTTACCATATGATTTTATGAACAGAAATATTAGATAAAATATGACTAATATAATAGAGATGTAGCAAGTCATGCAATCTAGCAGAGTGATAAAATAGCATTTGTACATGTGCGCTAAAACAGAACTCATGTAGAACGGAGAATAGAACAAGATAAACTAGAGCAAAAAACTGTTGCATGATCTTAAACAAAGAGATAATGAAGACGTACGAAGCAGAAGCAGAAACACCGGTCTTGGGTGCGGTGTCCTCGCCGGCCATGTCGTCGAAGAGGTTGTCGACGTCGGGGAAGAAGTCGTCGTCGGGGAAGTAGTCGTTGGCGACCGGATCGTCCGTGAAGAATCAGCCAGTAGTCGCGCCGAGCGCTCCCCAAAAACCTTATCACCCTTCTCCCGTACAGGACTCAGAAGGTGTGATTTCGGAGGCCGACTGTCCCGACCTGCGGTGCACGCCACAAGCCGGGATAGGGAAGAACGTACAAGCAGCGCAGTGCTCAGGAACTTGGTGGCAAGAGGGAGATGATCTTTCTGATGTGTCTCTCTGGAGACGAGCGACCTCTCTTATATAGGCATAGGAGAGAGAGGCGAACAGGCTGCGTCGGGAGGTGAAGCAACAGAGGGAGACTAAGTGAACAGGTAGCAGACAAAGAGGTGCGCCGTTCGTAATGAGTTTCCACTACAGCAAAACGTTTCAGCTCCCGTGCAACAGTTCGTATACCCGTCGTGCGTGGCAAAAATTTAGACATCGGCTCGGCTCATACCCGCAACCCGCGGCGCGTCGCGTCGCGACGAGGCGGGCGGCGGAGGAGGAGCGTGCGTGGATGTTCCTCTTGTTTTCATGCTCGTACAAGTGGGGAAAGAACCTCCCTTATATGGAGGTCCAACTCCCTCTAAACTAGCAATGTGGGACTAAACTTTAGTAGTGCCCCTTGCCTTGCATGAATGGGCTAAGTGGGGCTCTAGGATTTATTAGGAATCTCTGAAATTATTATTGGCCTGACCCAAAGTAGATAAAATTCCAGCAATCCCCCACCAGATCCCATAGGCACACAGAATTTGCCTTTGGTTCCAAAACACTGTTTTATATACGGGTACTGCAGTGGAGACTGTTAAGTTGAACTTCCACCTAAATTCTATGTTACACTAGTAAGCAACTTGAACAATGGACTGGGCCTTGAACTGCAAGTTTTCTGTGAATCTAGCTTCACACAAAGCCTTGACCGATACTTGGCTACTGTGGGTCTTCCCCGCGGGTGGAGCTTATGCGTCATACTCCGTGACCTTTCATGAGTTTACTAGAGAGAACCCTACTCTCGTAGATTGCGACGTTTGACAATCAGACTCATATAGGTGTGTTCTTAAAAAGATGTTGTGCAGGACAACATCTCTGCTTACATGAGCCACTTGGAACACATTAATATATACATCAACCTGCCATGCAGATTTAGAAGAATATTGCATCTTCATGGAGTGGTATTGTTAATAGTAAGGATACTCTCCTCTCAGTTGACCAACAGCTTGTCTTTCACATCTAATTCACGGGATCTCCGATCACATAGACTAGGTTACCACTGTGAACCACTCATATTGTGGGTCATACCCATCTCCCTCGATGCATTAACTATCACATTTCGTGATAGACCCTTAGTAAAATGATCTGCCAGATTTTTATACGTTTGGATGTAATCCAATGCAATTACTCCGGAGTTTTTCATTTTCCTCACAAATTTTAACCTTCTCTGAACGTGTCTTGATGACTTCATGTTATCCTTTGAGCTGCTCACTTTCATGATCATAGTTTGATTGTCACAGTTCATAAGGATACCGTACAGGTTTCTCAACAACCGACAAGTCATTCAAGAGCCAACGAAGCCAATCCGCTTCGACCGTAGCTGTATCTAGTGTTGTGAGCTCTGCTTAAATTGTTGACCTCGTTAAGATGGTCTGCTTGCAAGACTTCCAAGAAACAGCGCCACCTCCATGAGTGAATACATATCCGCTCGTGGCCTTTATATCATCAGCATCTGAGATCCAGTTTGAGTCATTATACCCTTCAGGCACCTTTGGGTGCCCGGTGTAGTGAATTCCATAATTTGCAGTGCCTTTCGAATAACGCAAAACTCTCTCTAGAGCTTTCCAATGCACATCTCCTGGTTTTGAGAGAATCCGACTCAGTTTGCTAACAGCAAAAGAGATGTCGGGTCTTGTAGCACTTGCTAAGTACATAAGCGAGCCAATAATCTGAGAATATTACAATTGATCTCTAGCAATTTTTCGATTCTTTCGAAGTAGCACGCTGGCATCATATGGTGTTGGGAATGGCTTGCAGTCACTATAGCCAAAGCGACTCAAGATCTTTTCCACATAGTGAGATTGAAGCAATGTAATCCCACCATCATTGTCTCTCAACAACTTGATGTTCAGAATGACATCACACACTCCTAAATCCTTCATCTCAAAGCAACGAGATAGGAAATCCTTGACCTCCTTAATAACATTCAAATTTGTTCCGAAAATTAGTATGTCATCAACATACAAGCAAAGGATAACTTCCTCGCCCCCACCATGGCGATAGTATACACATTTGTCAGCTTCGTTCACAACAAAGCCTGCAGCTGTTAAAGTTCTTTCAAACTTTTCATGCCACTGCTTTGGTGCTTGCTTGAGTCCATACAAAGACTTCAGCAACTTGTACACTTTTCCTTCCTGACCATCTATTACAAACCCATTTGGTTGTCCCATATAAATTTCCTCATCCAACTCTCCATTTAGGAAAGCAATCTTAACATCAATTTGATGAACGAGAAGACCATGTGAGGCGGCTAGTGAAAGTAGAACTCTAATAGTGGTCAATCGCGCCACATGTGAGTAAGTATCTGATACGTCCAAAATGCATCACTATTTTATATCGTAATTTATCCTTATTCATTGATATATTTCACATTACAATGATGTTCTTATGTTGTTTCTATTTTACACAGTTTGCAACTTTCCGATGCTGAAACAGCAGACGCAGGATTCAGTAGTAAAAAGTGGACGCTGAGTTGCTGAAGAAGAATACCTCCAAATTACCTGAAAATTGACGGGAGATATTTTTCAGACGGATCACGAAGCCACGCGAAAGGGCAACCAGAGGGGGGCCACAGGGTGCCTAGGCGCCCTGGGGGCGCGCCCCCCCTGGCCGCGCCGGGGGGGGGGGGGGCGCCTGGAGCCCCTGGCCCACCTCCGGATGCCCCCTTTTGCTTATATACTCTCCGTTATCCAAAAACCCTAAGGATGGGAGTTTTTACGGAGTTCCGCCGCCGCTCCGTGGCGGAAACCTACAGAGAAGAAAAAGCCATCTCCGGTGGGCAGATTCCGCCGGGGAGATCACGTCCCGGAAGGGGAGATCGTCGCCATCGTCATCACCATCGTCACGGGCATCATCGAGATCATCATCAACATCATCCCCAACAGCAGCACCATCTCCATCTTCATCCAAATCTCATCTCGCAATTGCAACTTGTGTTGTAACTCGTACTATCTATCCTCTCTACTCCATCGGTGTTGATTACTACTTTGTGGTGAATGCTATTGAGTTTTGTTGGAGAAATATTATCATGTCCAGATTGTTTATCACCCATTTATCTCCACTGATCATGATCTCTTTTATGTCTCGTGAGTAGTTACCTTAGTTCTTGAGGACATGGGAAAAGTCTTGTTGTTAGTAGTCATATGCTGTTGAAGTAATATGTGTTGTTTGATACTTAAGTTGTGTTGTCATTCTACTAGTGGTGTTGTGTGAGTCGAACACTCAACACTTCGCCTTATTAAGGACCTAGGAGAATACATCATGTACAAAGAATGCTTACGGTGGGTTGCCGGAGTGACAGAAACCTGAACCCCAGTTCGCACGCTTTTGCATAAGGGAACAATGGATCCTCGATCGTATTGCTATGGTTAGGCTTTTGCCTTAAATTCTATCTTGTATTTGCGGATGCTTGCAAGGTGTTTAATCATAAGAGTGCACTCATCTTAGTCTAGAGAGTGTACTAGCATAGATCCACCCACTCAACACTTATCAACACATAACATAGTATCGATATGGAATATGGCGAAAGCACATGACTACTTCTCCCGTGTGTCCTCAGGAACGCTTTAGTCTTTATAAGTTCAGTTGCTAGGCCTCTCCTTTGCTAAGAAAGGATTGGGCCACTTGTTACTCTCAGTGCTTTTTACATTGCTTGCTTTTACTTTCCTGTTGCTTATATCGAGAAAACCCCTAAAAAGTTATCTTTCAGCGCTTGCAGTAATTTCTTGCTCAGAATCGCTTTTCAATACCTTCTGCTCCTCGTTGGGTTCGACACTCTTACTTATCGAAAACGCTGCAATAGATCCCTTACGGTTGTGGGTCATCAAGTACCGTTTTCTGGCGCCGTTGCCTGGGAGCGTAGCGCTATTGGTAAAGTGAAACTGGTAAGGAAGTTTTTATAATTCTGTTTTTATTTTTGCTATTGCTGCTCTTTGTCCTTATGGACAACCCTGTTATTGGATCGTTGCTTGCGGGAAGACGCCCCACACCTGTGGTGGTTGATCCTCCCCCTACTGATATTGTGCCCTATAAAATACCAGCTGTTATTATCGATTATGTTTTGGCTAATCGTTATGCAGGAGACAGACATCCCGGTGAACACTTGCTATATCTGTCACAACTATGTTCATTATTTAAGTTTGCAGGTGTATCGAGAGAGTTTGTCATGAAGAAATTGTTTGCCGTATCACTTATAGATAAAGCTTCGGATTGGTATAGGCTTCTCGATAACTCACACTTACTTGACTGGCAGGAGCTTATGTCTCTCATTTATACTAAGTTTTATCCTCTTCATGAAATTCATCGAGACAGGAACTATATCTATAACTTTAGGTCTCGTGACGGAGAAAACATTGCTCAAGCTTGGGGGAGATTGAAGTCCCTAATGCTCAAATGCCCTATTCATAAGCTTCCCAAGGAAATTATACTTACAAATTTTTATGCCAGGCTTTCTCGTCAGGATAAGGAGATGCTGGATGCCTCCGCTAGTGGGGTATTTCAGAAGAAGAGTGTTGAAGAAAGGTGGGATCTCATTGAAAGGATCCAGAGGAATACCGAAGATTGGGAAATTGATAAAGGTATTGAACCCGCTATAAATTATGAACATGATTATATTGAGAGCTATGTGAAAAGTGATTACTTCAATACTTTTTGCTCTAAGATTGGTCTTGATTCCCATCTAGTGATTGATTTCTGTAAGAATTTTGCCTCTCACGTTGATTCTTTTAAAAAGAAGAGAGACCAGCATCATGAACCTTTTAAAGAGCCACCTGTTGATATTCATGTTGCTGACCCTATTTTGCCTACAGTTATATATGAAGAACCTCCTTTTCCCGCAAGGATGAGGGAGCACACTCTTGTGACAGGCATAATAAATAAAAGTGAGAGAAGAGTTGATGAGCCTGAGGACCAGATCAGGGTCGATCCTCAAGTTGCATTAATTAAAGACCTCGTTACTAATGATGTTTTGGATTCCAATATAAATTTTTGTGCTATTTCCACTAACCTTGTCACAGCCAAGAATAGAGGCCCAATTTCAGGTACTCCAGTGGTATCTGTTAAAATAGGAGATCACAATTATTATGGGCTATGCGATTTGGGGTCGAGTGCAAGTGCTATCCCCTATTCACTTTATGAAGAGATCATCGGTGAGATTTCCCCTTGTGAACTTGAAGAAGTTGATGTTACCATTCATCTTGCAAACAGAACAACTATCTCTCCTATTGGAATTGTGAGGGACGTTGAAGTCCTATGTGGAAAGGTAAAATACCCTACCGACTTTCTAGTACTTGGTTCAGAGTGGGACAATTTCTGTCCTATTATTTTTGGTAGACCTTTTCTTAGAACTTGTGGAGCTATAATAGATTGCAAGAAAGGTAAAGTTTCTGTTGAATTCAATGGTGAGCCATATGAATTTAATTTTTCTAAGTTCTCTAAGCAGCCTCGCGGTACCAATTTACCTAGTGATGATAAACTTATTGAAAGTGTTGCTTCTATTGCTATTCCTCCTAATGATCCTTTGCAGCAATATATGGAGGACCACGAGAATGATTTGCATATGCAGGAAAGAAATGAACTAGATGAAATATTCTTGAGGCAACCTGCTATCCTGAAGCACAACCTTCCGGTTGAACCTTTGGGAATTTTATCAAAACCGAAAGAAGACCCGGTGTTCGATCTTAAACCTCTTCCCGATACGCTCAAGTATGCTTATTTAGATGAAAAGAAAGTATATCCTGTTATTATCAATTCTAACCTTTCAGGATATGAAGAAGAGCGACTATTGGAAGTACTCCGTAAACACCGAGGCGCAATTGGCTATACCCTTGATGACCTTAAGGGGATTAGTCCATCTATCTGTCAACATACTATCAACCTTGAGCCTGATGCTAAACCAGTTGTTGATCATCAACGACGGTTGAACCCGAAGATGATGGATGTTGTGAGAACTGAGATTCTCAAGCTTCTAGCCGCAGGTATTATCTACCCTATAGCTGATAGTAAGTGGGTAAGCCCGGTACATTGTGTTCCTAAGAAAGGAGGTACAACTGTGGTTCCTAATGATAAAAATGAACTAATACCTCAGAGAATTATTATTGGATATAGAATGTGTATTGATTACAGGAAGTTGAACAAGGCAACCAGGAAGGATCACTACCCCTTGCCGTTCATCGACCAAATGCTTGAAAGGTTACCCAAAAATACCCACAATTGTTATCTCGATGGTTATTCTGGCTTCTCTCAAATTCATGTTAACACCGCTGATCAAGAGAATACCACTTTTACTTGTCCCTTTGGTACTTATGCTTACAGGCGTATGCCTTTTGGTTTATGTAATGCCCCTGCTACTTTTCAAAGGTGTATGTCTGCTATCTTTCATGGTTTCTGTGGGGATATTATGGAAGTCTTCATGGACGATTTCTCCGTCTATGGAACCTCCTTTGACCATTGTCTTCACAATCTTAATAAAGTTTTGCAGAGATGTGAGGAGACGAATTTGGTACTCAACTGGGAGAAGTGCCACTTCATGGTTAACGAAGGAATTGTTATTGGTCACAAGATTTTCGAAAGGGGAATTGAAGTGGACAAAGCCAAGATCGAAGCTATTGAGAGGATGCCCTATCCAAGGGACATCAAAGGTATTCGCAGTTTTCTTGGTCATGCTGGTTTCTATAGAAGATTTATTAAAGACTTTTCTAAAACCTCGAGGCCCCTCACTAATCTTCTCCAGAAGGACGTCCCTTTTGTATTTAATGAGGATTGTAAGGAAGCTTTTGAAGTCCTTAAGAAAGCTTTAATAACCGCTCCTATAGTACAACCACCTGACTGGAATTTACCTTTTGAGATTATGTGTGATGCTAGTGATTTTGCTGTTGGAGCTGTTTTAGGACAAAGAGTTGATAAGAAATTGAATGTTATACATTATGCTAGCAAAACCCTTGATAGTGCTCAAAGGAATTATGCTACAACTGAGAAGGAATTCTTAGCTGTAGTTTTTGCTTGTGATAAGTTTAGGCAGTATATTGTTGATTCCAAAGTTATTATTCATACTGATCATGCTGCCATTAAGTATCTTATGACAAAGAAGGATGCCAAGCCAAGGCTTATCAGATGGGTACTCCTTCTTCAAGAATTTGATTTGCAGATTGTTGATAGGAAAGGAGAAGACAATCCGGTGGCGTACAATCTTTCAAGGATGGAAGATATACCGCACGATCCCATCCCAGTCAACGATAGTTTTCCAGACGAGCAACTTGCCGTTGTAAAAGTACAATCTCTTTCCGATCCTTGGTATGCAGATTATGCTAATTTTATTGTTGCAAAGTATTTGCCTCCAGTTTTAACATTTCAGCAAAGGAAGAAATTCTTTCATGATTTGATGCACTACTTTTGGGATGACCCACATCTTTTCAAAGAAGGCCCCGACGGGATCGTGAGAAGATGCATACCAGAATATGAGCAGAAGGACATTCTCAGACGGTGTCATGATAGTCCCTATGGAGGACATCATGCCGGTGAGAGGACTGCACATAAGGTTCTTCAATCAGGTTTTTATTGGCCTACTCTCTTTAAGGATGCAAGAAATTATGTTTTAGCCTGTGATAAATGTCAAAGAGTTGGTAACATTAGTAGAAGGAATGAGATTCCTATGAATTACTCACTAGTGATTGAACCTTTTGATTGTTGGGGTTTTGATTTTATGGGTCCTTTTCCTTCTTCGCACAAGTACACTCACATTTTAGTAGCTGTTGATTATGTGACCAAGTGGGTTGAAGCAATCCCCACTGAAAGTGCTGATCACAAGACATCTTTGAAAATGCTTAAAGATGTAATTTTTCCTAGGTTTGGTGTACCAAGGTATCTCATGACTGATGGAGGATCACACTTCACGCACGGAGCTTTTAGAAAAGCTTTAGCCAAATACGATGTCAACCATGGAATTGCTTCACCATATCATCCTCAAACTAGTGGGCAAGTTGAGCTCACCAATAGAGAGATTAAGTTGATCCTACAGAAGACAGTAAACAGAAATAGAAAGGACTGGTCAAATAAGTTAGGAGATGCTTTGTGGGCATATAGAACTGCTTACAAAAACCCCATGGGCATGTCCCCCTATAAGATGGTGTATGGCAAGGCTTGCCATTTGCCATTAGAGTTAGAGCACAAAGCTTTCTGGGCTGTTAGAGAGCTTAATGCTGACCCAAAATTAGCTGGTGAGAAGCGTCTCATGAACTTGACTTCTCTAGATGAATGGAGAAGTGAAGCTTACGAGAGCGCTAAAATTTTCAAGGAAAAGGTAAAGAAATGGCATGATAGGAAGATTCTGAAACGTGAAATTAATGTTGGTGATAAAGTTCTGTTGTTTAGATCCCGTTTCAGGTTTTCTCCAGGCAAACTACTTTCCAGGTGGGAAGGGCCATTTCATATTGAAGAAGTCTATCGGTATGGTGCAATTAAGATTAACAATTTTGAAGGCACCAAACCTCAAGTTGTGAATGGGCAAAGACTGAAACATTACATAGCAGGAGACCCTGTCGATGTTGATGTGAATATAATATACACAACAACTCACGAAGAACATGTTGCAGCCCTGTTTCAGACGCCAGCAGAAGCAGAATAAAGAAAAGGTATGTAGTACGGCAATGAAACATCATGAACCGCCATAAAAGTTCCGTATTACGAGTTTTTGCAAAATTAGTAAAATTCTGAGCCTAAGCGGAGCCGGAGAAGAGCTCCAGGGGGTCCAGGCGCCCCCTGGCGCGCCCTACCTCCTGGCCGCGCCGGGAGGCCGCCTGGACACCCGGTAGTCCGTTTCCGACCCCGCTTTAGCCTGTTACCTTCCTTTCTGTGCATAAATTTTTGCTATATATTTGCCCGGATTGTTCCGGCAACGTATCTTGCGATTTCACGTGTTTTCTTTTCGATCTGTTTCTGCCAGGAAATCTTTCAGCTGAATTTAGGTGCCATGGCTTCTCCAAGTTCCCCCAAGGACAAGTTCGTCGTCAACGTCATCGACCCTTACCTCGCTGATGTGAAGAAGCACCCTCAGGTTGTTTGGATGGAGGACGGTGTCCTTCATCAAGAAAATCTGAAGGGACCTATCAAGGAGGGGGGCATCCAGGCCAGGCTGGAAGAAGTAGAGCAAGAAGTCTTCGAGTACAAGAAGATGATCGAGCGTGGTGTTGAAGCTAACTTTGACATCACCAACGAGCTGAAGAACTACTTCCTCAAGGAGATGAAGGAGATGTGGAAAAGCATCACCGCGTCTGAAGAAAGAATTGCAGAGCTCCTAGGGCAAATTAATGATCTACATCGCCAGAACTGTGAGTATGAACTAAGGTTTATGCGCATGAGTATGGGTGCTGCATGCAGGATTCAGGAGACAAGCTTCTCATATGAGACTGGAGAACCCCTTCCATGGAAGCATTTCGCCGAGGACTACGTGATCAACGCCAACAAGGATGAGGAGTGAAATCTCCTGGGGTAACGGCATTCCCTTGGCTTGTTCCAAGCATGGGGGAGTGCCTGGTATCATTATCTTTACCTTTTGTCTTTTAGAGTCAAGTAGAGTCGTATCATGTCTAGGGAGGTTATTATATGAAATAGGTGTGTGCATTGAGGTCTATCACTCCTTCGGTGGGGAGATTGTATCCATGAGTGTGGAGTCGTCTATGATGGAATATTAATGAGAAGTTTATTGGTTCCTTTTGCTGCACTCGGTATTCTCTTCACGCAATCGACCTTATATGATGACTCTTATGGAGTATTGACCTTATATCAGGTATGGCTGTGAAAACTTTATTTAATCTTGGCAAACATAGCTTTGGTCATAACAACAAGCATGATTTTCCTAAAGTATCGACATAGCCAAAACCTTTATGTTATTATGCTTGAAGTGTTATGCTGACAAGGAAGACAACTTGATGTGTTATGCTTATTTCAATGTTTATGCTTTATATTGTTTTGCATCTTAGTCATCATCAATTGTCTGTTCTCTCAAACCTTTGCTAGCCTAACTCTGTACTAAGCGGAATTCTGCTTGTGCATCCATACCCTTAAACCAATACCTTCCATATGATTCCACCATACCTTCCTACTCGTGGTATTCCACTACCACCTCCTAAAGTACAGAATTTATGTGTTATCCTTAAATGTTCAAAATCTTTTATTTTGTGCCTCTGTTTTAGCTCATGAGGAAGTAATAGCTAATTCATGATCTTTTTGAGTTGGACAAGCTTCACCCCGGGATTGCATGTCTAATGTGCAAACCCACAATACGAGAAGGAACTGGCAAAGAGTGCGCCCGGCTCAAAAATAATATAACAAACAAACCCTCCTTCACGCTTTGTTCATGAGAAATCAGAAAACTTTGGCAGTGATAAACAAAGGAGAATAAGAGGATGTGATCGTTCTCGTGCGGGAGCCGTTCCTCGAAACTTGTCCAGCTCAAGAAGTAATTGAGTTATCTATTAGCATTCGTTGACAAATCATGCACCTCTCAAAACTTGTTTTCATTCTGTTTGATTTAAGGATAGCACATGAGTTTTCCCTACTATCCTAGAGCAGGGCCTATCTTTTAATTTTAGGTTGAGTCAGTTATTCCTACTTCCTTCTATTTCTCAAAGAGAGCAGACATTTGATGTTGATAAGGATTCATTCATATAAAGTTGCATTAAGATTTGTCATATCATATCCTTGTTGACATTATCATTTGATAAGTAAGTTGTTTGTCAAGCCAGCTAAGGCAAATATCTTCCTTTGTGTTAACACTTTCGCTTCTTGCTTGATAACATGTTCTTTCAAAAGCTTCAGTTAATCTCATCAAAACAGAAAGAAGGAGCAAAAGTAAAAGCTATTAGTTGTTCTTTGACCAAAGGACATGTTTGCCATGATTCAATGAGTTTCTTTAGCCCTACTTCCGAATATAAGTGTTACCACTCTTTTATAAGAGCCTTATGAATTGAAGATTGCTGTTGAGGATATTTGAGTTGGTGAAGAAACTGTGATGCTTCTTGTCCATATTCTATTTATCGACACTTCACTCTCTAAACTTGTGGACAGGTTTACCGAGCTCAGTATTCGCTTGGGGACAAGCGAGGTCTAAGCTTCGGGGTGTGATACGTCCAAAATGCATCACTATTTTTATCGTAATTTATCCTTATTCATTGATATATTTCACGTTACAATGATGTTCTTATGTTGTTTTGGTCTATTTTACACAGTTTGCAACTTTCCGATGTTGAAACAGCAGATGCAGGATTCAGCAGTAAAAAGTGGACGCTGAGTTGCTGAAGAAGAATACCTCCAAATTACCTGAAAATTGACGGGAGATATTTTTCAGACGGATCACGAAGGCACGCGAAAGGGCAACCAGAGGGGGCCACAGGGTGCCCAGGCGCCCTGGGGGCGCGCCCCCCCCTTGGCCGCGTCGGGGGGGCGCCTGGAGCCATTGGCCCACCTCCGGATGCCCCCTTTTGCATATATACTCTCCGTTATCCAAAAACCCTAAGGACAGGAGTTTTTACGGAGTTCCGCCGCCGCTCCGTGGCGGAAACCTACAGAGAAGAAAAAGCCATCTCCGGTGGGCAGATTCCGCCGGGGAGATCACCTCCCGGAAGGTGAGATCGTCGCCATCGTCATCACCATCGTCACGGGCATCATCGAGATCATCATCAACATCATCCCCAACACCAGCACCATCTCCTTCTTCATCCAAATCTCATCTCGCAATTGCAACTTGTGTTGTAACTCGTACTATCTATCCTCTCTACTCCATCGGTGTTGATTACTACTTTGTGGTGAATGCTATTGAGTTTTGTTGGAGGAATATTATCATGTCCAGATTGTTTATCACCCATTTATCTCCACTGATCATGATCTCTTTTATGTCTCGTGAGTAGTTACCTTAGTTCTTGAGGACATGGGAAAAGTCTTGTTGTTAGTAGTCATATGCTGTTGAAGTAATATGTGTTGTTTGATACTTAAGTTGTGTTGTCATTCTACTAGTGGTGTTGTGTGAGTCGAACACTCAACACTTCGCCTTATTAAGGACCTAGGAGAATACATTGTGTACAAAGAATGCTTACGGTGGGTTGCCGGAGTGACAGAAACCTGAACCCCAGTTCGCACGCTTTTGCATAAGGGAACAATGAATCCTCGATCGTATTGCTATGGTTAGGCTTTTTCCTTAAATTCTATCTTGTATTTGCGGATGCTTGCAAGGTGTTTAATCATGAGAGTGCACTCATCTTAGTCTAGAGAGTGTACTAGCATAGATCCACCCACTCAACACTTATCAACACATAACATAGTATCGATATGGAATATGGCGAAAGCACATGACTACTTCTCCCGTGTGTCCTCAGGAACGCTTTAGTCTTTATAAGTTCAGTTGCTAGGCCTCTCCTTTGCTAAGAAAGGATTGGGCCACTTGTTACTCTCAGTGCTTTTTACATTGCTTGCTTTTACTTTCCTGTTGCTTATATCGAGAAAACCCCTAAAAAGTTATCTTTCAGTGCTTGCAGTAATTTCTTGCTCAGAATCGCTTATCAATACCTTCTGCTCCTCGTTGGGTTCGACACGCTTACTTATCAAAAACGCTGCAATAGATCCCTTACGGTTGTGGGTCATCAGTATCAAAGAAGTCTTCACCTTCCTTTTGGTATAACCCTTAGCCACTGATACGTCTCCAACGTATCTATAATTTTTGATTGTTCCATGCTATTATACTATCCTTCTAGGATGTCTTATGGGCTTTATTATACACTTTTATATGATTTTTGGGACTAATCTATTAACCCAGAGCTCAGTGCCAGTTTCTGCTTTTCTCCTGTTTTAGGGTTTTACAGAAAAGGAATATCAAACGGACTCCAATTGACGAGCCAATTTCTTATGATTTTTCTGGACCATAAGAAGCCCCCGAAGCAAAAGAGTTGGGCCAGGAGAGCCACGGGCTGCCCTCGAGGGTGTAGGGCGCGCCCTGGGAAGGTGGTGGCACCCTCCTATCTCGAGGACAGCCCAGAAGCTTCCCTGATGTGGGACCTACGCCAAAAATTCCTATAAATACTGAAACCTTCGGAAATTAACCTAGATCGGGAGTTCCGCCACCGAAAGCCTCTGTAGCCACCGAAAACAAATATAGACCCGTTCTGGCACCCTGTCGGAGGGGGGAATCCCTCTCCGGTGGCTATCTTCATCATCCCGGCGCTCTCCATGACGAGGAGGCAGTAGTCCACCCTCGGGGCTGAGGGTATGTATCAGTAGCTATGTGTTCGATCTCTCTCTCTCTCGTGTTCTTGAGATGGCACGATCTTGATGTATCGCGAGCTTTGCTATTCTAGTTGGATCTTATGATGCTTCTCCCCCTCTACTCTCTTGTAATGGATTGAGTTTTCCCTTTGAAGTTATCTTATCGGATTGAGTCTTTAAGGATTTGAGAACACTTGATGTATGTCTTGCACATGTTTATCTATGGTGACAATGGGATATCATGTGATCCACTTGATGTATGTTTTGGTGATCAACTTGCGGGTTCCGTGATCTTGGGAATCTATGCATAGGGGTTGGCACACGTTTTCGTCTTGACTTTCCGGTAGAAACTTTGGGGCACTCTTTGAAGTTCTATGTGTTGGTTGAATAGATGTTTCTGAGATTGTGTGATGTGTATCGTATAATCATGCCCATGGATACTTGAGGTGACAATGGAGTATCTAGGTGACATTAGGGTTTGTACTGATTTGTGTCTTAAGGTGTTATTCTAGTATGAACTCTATGATAGATTGAACGTTACTACGGACTCTTGAATAGATCGATCAGAAAGAATAGCTTTGAGGTGGTTTCGTACCCTACCATAATCTCTTCGTTTGTTCTCCGCTATTAGTGACTTTTGAGTGACTCTTTGTTGCATGTTGAGGGCTAGTAATATGATCCAATTATGTTATCCTTGTTGAGAGAACTTGCACTAGTGAAAGTATGAACCCTAGGCCTTGTTTTGTATCATTGCAACACCGTTTATGCTCACGTTTACCACTTGTTACCTTGCTGTTTTTATATTTTCCTATTACAAAAACCTATAGCTACCATCCATATTGCACTTTTATCACCATCTCTTCACCGAACTAGTGCACCTATACAATTTACCATTGTATTGGGTGTGTTGGGGACACAAGAGACTCTTTGTTATTTGGTTGCAGGGTTGCTTGAGAGAGACCATCTTCATCCTACGTCTCCCACGGATTGATAAACCTTAGGTCATCCACTTGAGGGAAATTTGCTACTGTCCTACAAACCTCAGCACTTGGAGGCCCAACAACGTCTACAAGAAGAAGGTTGTGTAGTAGACATCAGCCACGAGCCGTGCCTTGTACTTTTCAATAGTACCATCAGGCCTAAGCTTCTTCTTGAATACCCATTTGCACCCTATAGGTTTGCACCCATGGGGATGATCAGTAATCTCCCAAGTTTCATCCGCCAAGATGGAATCCATCTCACTACGAACCGCTTCCTTCCAGTAGTCAGCATCTTTAGATGCATAGGCCTCTGAAATAGAACTGGGAGTGCCATCTATTAGATAGACAATAAAATCATCACCAAAGGACTTTGCAGTCCTCTGTCTCTTGCTCCTAGTAGGAACGTCATTGTTCTCCTCCACGGATTTTTCAAAGTATTCCATCGAAATGGTAGGTTCAGTAATTGTAACTAATTCTTGATTCGATGAACTAGGCATCTCCTGAGTAGATGAGGTAGCCATATCCTTTATGGGGGAGATATCTTCAAAGAAAGTCGCATCATTTGACTCCATGATTGTCGGTGTACTAAAGTAGGGGTACCCTATATCCCGACTTGTGCACGGGCAGTAGCAGCGTCCCGTGGCAGGGCTTGCCACGCGCTCGCCAAGGCCCACCATGGTTCCGTTGGAGCCATTCAAGAACAAAGTATTCAAGTTAAAGAAACAAGACCCCGGCAAGAGGAGCTTGCCGGGAAGGCCTCTCCAGGCTCAAAACCACCCCTTTAGCACAAGACCCTGGCAAGAGGAGCTTGTCAGGAAGGCCAAGCATGGCGTTTCAGGAGACTTGTCGCGGCGCCCTGCGCGACGCGGCAAAGCCCGGAGAGCGACTAGCTCCCGGGCATGGCAAGGTAGCGGCCGCGGCAAGGCGCTTGCCGCGGCAGGCTTCCACTGTGTGCCCGCGCTCCAGCTCATCCGGCCACGCGTCGCCCTTGGGCCCTTCCAGGGGCACGTGGCGGAAGGCTGTGCAGCCTGGGGTACACGGTGGCAAGCCGTGATGACGAGGCCACCATCGTGGCGAACGGAGATGCCCCTAACGGACGCTTTTTGCACTGTTTGGGGCGACGGCGACGGGCATTCAATGCCCTTGTCCCCCACCGTCAGGGTTAGGTACAGAACACTGTACATACACTATTCCAACTACCACTATTTTTACGTTTTTACCCTCACCTACGTTGCCACCTGTCGGTGACCCCTTTGACCTATAAAAGGAGGCCCATGCGCAACGTAGTAAGGGTTCCGATCTTTGAACACTCTCATGCTCGGTGTAGCTAGCAACCAGTACGGTAGCTCTTCTTGCTCCCGGGCCAAGAACACAATACAAACCAAGGCAGGAGTAGGGTTTTACGCTTCCGTGCGGCCCGAACCTGGGTAAACTGCTCGCGTGCTCGCCTTGATCCGCTCTTCGTGCACCCTCCGCTCCCTTGCCGTACCGAAAAGGGGCTCCGGTCCCATAGGTGTTCGTGGGCGATCAGTTTCCCCGACATCTTTGGCGCGCCAGGTAGGGGGCGTCGAGGTTGCGTGAACCTGATCCGGCGTTCACGCGGGCGAAATCTTCAGCAACTTCATCAACTTCGTTAACTTCATCGACATGCCGCCGAAGAAGAAAGCTTCGGAGGTAGGAGGCCCGTCCGCGTCGATCCCGCCACCACCAGAACCAATGGTTGGTGGGGTAGACGCCGGCGGAAGGACGGACGCCGGCGAGGAAACTCACGGCGCCGCCAAGTCCAAGGACAAGACGGACGACCGGGCGCACTCCAAGACCTCGGCGTCCGTGCACGCACCGTGCCCCTCTCAGGAGGTGCCGGACCGGCAGCGACGTGGTACGCAGGGTACCATCCGCTTGCTGGGCCAAGGACAAGTTGGCGAGTCGCGGGACGCTCAAGGCCAACGTGCTGGCACGAGCAAGGCGCGGTCGCCGGGACGAGACGTCGCTCCTTCTAACACTGTTAGAAGTCCGAGCATATCTCGCTCCTCGCACCGCTCGCCACCGCTCCCCTCCACTCCAGCAGAAGCTCTAGCCCGAGCTCAGCTGCTCCTCGACTTCCCTCCAGCGGCAGACAAGGCCGAAGACTGGAGGGCCACCATCCAAAGCCTCATCGCCTTCGCCAACAACGACACGCCGTAGCAGCCGGCGACGTCGCGGCCGCGGCAAGTCAGCCAGGCACGGGATGATGGAGACAAGACTGCAGGGGGTGCACCTACCGTGCACTCCCCGCCCCGAAGGCCGAAATCGCCGACTCGTCGGATCAACATCGACGACGACTCCACGGCGTCATCGGATCCACGGGCTCGCCGCAATCAACGACAAGTCCTCGACGACAAACGACAATATGACGCTCGAACTCGCATCGAGCGTCGAAGAGAAGCGCGACGACAGTCCGACCAGCGCGCTGGGCCCGCTGTCGACATGCACGCGCCCGGAGAACCGGGCGACTTGCCGTACGCGGCAGGTTGCCCTGTGTTCACCCGTGAGCTGTGGCAGGTCCAGTGGCCCAGCATGAAGAACTTCAAGCCCGACGTACCCGAGAAGTACGACGGCAAGACCCATCCCTCAGAGTTCCTCAGCATCTACACCATTGCGGTGCAGGCTGTCGGGGGACGAGACGAGAAGATACTGGCAAACTACTTCCCGCTCGTGCTCAAGCCAAACGTCAGATCTTGGCTCATGCACTTGCCGGAAAACTCCATCTCTTCCTGGGCCGACCTGTGCATCAGTTTGTCGGCGCCTTCACGGGCGGCCACAAGCCCCATGGCCAGGAAAGTGATCTCCATATACTTGCCCAGAAGGAAGGAGAGTCCCTGCAAAAGTACATCCAGAGATTCAGCCGCGTCCAGCACAACATCCCGGACGTCCACCCTGCCGCGGTTATTAGCGCGTTCCATCAGAACGTGCGTAACCGCAGGATGAGGGAGGAAATGGCGATGTGTAAGATACGAGATGTCAGTGAGCTCTATGCCCTGGCCGACAAGTGCGCACGCGCTGAAGAGGGGAGGAGACTCCCCGGAGAGGATACTGGAGCAGGGGGAACAGATAGTGAGGATGCCGCCCCGGCAAGGAAGAACCGGCGGCGGAACAATAAGAAGAAGAAGAACAAGGAAGTACTGGTCGTTGAGCAGTCCGGCAAGGAGGCTGGCGCCAAGAAAGCTCAGGCTGGTGGCTCCGGCAAGGAAGCTGCCGCTGTAGCAGCCGCCGACAAGCAGGACAGCTCCGACAAGAAGTACTGCAAGATCCACCGCACCAAGGGCCACGATCTCCAGAACTACAAAAGGGTCGAATACCTCGTCGAACAACAGAAGGCTGAGTACGAGCGACGCGACAAGGAGAAGGCCCAGGGAGGTGGAGGAGAGTCCGGCAAGAAGCGGCCATTCAACGGCCGGGGAGGATGCCACGGTAAGGCCAAACAGCGGCAAGGAGACAGACATCCCCGCGGCCGCGACAAGGACGAAGACGAAGACGACGATGAGGACATGGACGACGGAGACAACAGCGAGCAGGAGTTCCAGAAGGCCACAGAAATTCTGTGCGTCGATGGAGGTGCCTCTCTGCATACTTCCCACCTCCAACTCAAACAATGGGTGCGGGAAGTTAATGCAGCAGAGCCACCCGTCGAGTCGCGCAAACTCCTGAAGTGGTCCAGCACGCCCATCATCTTTGACATTGAGGACCACCCTGACCGCACAACTGCGGTCGGGTGTTTGCCGATGTTGGTTTCACCAACCATCCGCAACCTCAAGGTTACCAAGATGCTGGTTGACGGCGGGGCCGGCCTGAACCTGATCTCCTCTGCTGTGGTCCGGAAGCTACAGATCCCCGACAGCGAGCTCGAGGAAACCGGTACGTTCCAAGGGATCAACCCGGGAAGGAGCAAGCCGAAGGGGAAGACCACACTGCCAGTAACCTTTGGCGGAGAGCTAAACTTCAGGACTGAGAGGATCACCTTTGACGTTGCCGATATCCCGTTGCCGTACAATGGGATACTTGGCCGTCCGGCGCTCGCCAAGTTCATGGCAGCCTCTCACTACGCCTACAACATGCTCAAGATGCCAGGCCCGATAAGCGTCATCTCTGTCCCCGGCGACAAGAAGGACGCGCTTATCTGCGCCGACAAGATTAACCGGGACGCAGCAGCCGCAACGGACAGCAAGACACTTGCCACTGAAGCTCCCGGGGGGAAGAGCAAGACCAAGTCTGGCAAGAGCTCTGGGGCCCACTCCGGCAAACGCACCTCTTCGGAGTGCTGCGCTAACGTCGAGGACGCACCATCGAGCTCCACCGGCAAGTGCAAGAAGGGAATGGCAGCTCCACCTGCAACCAAGAAGGTGTTCGCCAAGGAGGACGGCACTGGTGGTACTTTCACCATCAGTGCCACGCTCGATCCTAAATAGGAAAGCGCGCTCGTTGCTTTCCTGCGGGCGAATGTCGACGTGTTTGCATGGCAACCGTCTGACATCCCTGGTGTTCCCAGGAAAGTGATTGAGCACAAGCTTGCCGTTTGTCCTCACGCGCGGCCCGTCAAGCAGAAGGTCAGAAAGCAAGCGGTGGAGCGCCAAGAGTTTATCGCTGAAGAAATCAAGAAGCTGGAAGCGGCAGGCCTTGTCAGAGGTGTACTTCATCCCACGTGGCTGGCCAACCCTATTGTCGTGCACAAAGCAAATGGGAAGTGGAGGCTTTGTATAGACTTCACCGATGTGAATAAAGCTTGCCCCAAAGATCCATTTCCCTTGCCGCGCATTGACCAGATCATTGACTCCACAGCTAGATGTGAGTTGCTTTCGTTTCTTGATGCATACTCAGGATACAACCAGATATTTATGGCAGAAGAAGATGAAGAAAAGACCGCGTTCATTACTCCATGTGGCACTTATTGCTTCATACGCATGCCCTTTGGATTGAAGAATGTCGGTTCAACGTTTGCGAGAATAGTCCACACTGCTTTTGAGCCACAGATACACAGGAATGTAGAAGCTTATATGGATGATATAGTGGTAAGAGCAAGGACAAGGATACCCTGATTCAAGACTTAGATGAAACTTTTGCAAGTCTGCGCAAGATACAACTCAAGCTTAACCCCGAGAAGTGCGTGTTCGGAGTCCCCTCCGGCAAGCTTCTCGGGTTCTTTGTGTCCCAGAGAGGGATTGAAGCCAATCCCGATAAGATTAAAGCCATTGAGCAGATCGAAGCTCCGAAGCACGTCAAGGATGTACGGAGGCTTGCCGGTTGTGTTGCTGCTCTCAGCAGGTTCATTTCTAAGTCTGCAGAACGGGCCCTGCCGTTTTTCAAAATCTTGAAAAAGGCAGGTCCAATGAAATGGACTCCGGAAGCGGAGGCAGCGCTGCGAGACTTGAAAAGGTACCTGTCCTCCACTCCAATACTTGTCGCACCTAGGCCACAAGAGAAGTTGCTGCTGTACTTAGCAGCAACCAATCAAGTGGTTAGTGCTGCGTTGGTAGCGGAAAGGGAGGCAGATGAGGAATCCACAGCCCCGGCAAGCACATCCAACGACAAGCAGGAGGTTTCCCCGACAAGCTCTGGCCCCGACAAGGATGAGTCTGCGCAGATGCAAGAAGAAGTGCGAAAGAAGATGGTACAGCGCCCAGTTTACGAAGTGGCCGGAAGTGGAACCAGTGAGAAAGGTGACCGCACAATCAGCAGTCAAGTTCTTCAGGTCAATTGTTTGCCGTTTCGGCATCCCTAACAGGATCATCACCGACAACGGCACACAATTCACAAGTCGCACCTTCATGCAATACGTCCAAGACCTTGGCGCCAAGGTCTGCTTCGCTTCTGTTGCTCACCCGAGGAGCAATGGTCAAGCGGAGAGGGCAAACGCTGAAGTGTTGCGCGGACTCAAGACGAGAACTTTCGACAGGCTGCACAAATGCGGAAGAAACTAGATTGAAGAGTTGCCGGCGGCTCTTTGGTCAATCAGGACGACACCAAATCGAGCCACCGGACAGACACCCTTTGCTCTTGTCTATGGAGCAGAGGCAGTTCTCCCCACGGAACTCGTATACGGGTCTCCTCGAGTGCTAGCTTACGATGAGCTCGAGCAAGAGCAGCTGCGGCAAGATGATGCACTGCTCCTCGAGGAGGACCGTCTTCAGGCTGTTGTACGAGCTGCTCGATACCAGCAAGCTTTGCGCCGCTACCATAGCCGCAAAGTTAGAGCCAGAAGTCTCGAGGAAGGCGACCTTGTTCTTCGGCGCGTTCAGTCCGCCAAGAATTCCAACAAGTTGACGCCGAAGTGGGAAGGCCCTTATCGGGTGAGACAAGTCACAAGGCCCGGCTCTTTCCGCCTTGAGACCGAAGAGGGCTTACCGGTGAGCAACTCCTGGAACATTGAGCACCTTCGAAAGTTTCACCCATAAGGCGCGGTTGCCGTGATCCGTTCCGGCAACCACCTTTTGTACAAGTCTTGCCGCTGTTGCATGTAAACCTTTGTACAAAGCCGGGCGCAGACCCCGTGCATTAGTAAAACTTATGTGCCTCGCACAACTTGTCGTTTCATGCCTTTCCGTTTTTCTCGCATGCGCTATCTGACACTTTGTGCAGCACGCACCCCCGGTAAGCAATAACGAGCCGCAAGGCTCCATATCTATGTTTCCTCCCTTTTTCTTTTCTCTCAAGCAGAAAGAAGTTTTTCCTCGTGCACAAGTTTGCCGGGGGGGAAGGAGACAGTGGTATGGACCAAATGCAGTTCAAGAAAGCATTGCCTTTGCCGGGAAGCAAACGACGCACAAAAGCTAAGTTGCCAAAGTTTGAGCATTCAAAATTTTAAATTTTTGAGGTTATCTTCCTTGAACGACCGCACTTTGTATGGAAAACCTGTGCGCGGAGGAACCTACTCGTGGCTAGACGCGCCCTTACTTTGTTTCGAGCACGCTCAACGGCTTAAGTGTGCTGCGACAAGTGTCGCGCCCTTACTTCGTTTTCGAGTTCGCTCAACAACCTAAGTGTGCTGCGACTAGCTGCGGCAAGGTTTCTTGCCGGTAGCGGCGTTGCCAGCAGGCTGCTGAAGTTCCGCACTCGGCGCTCGCGGCAAGGGTCCCTTCGCCGGCAAGTTCCCTAAAAGCGTAGGGTAAAATCATACAAAGTAAAGGAGTCGAACAAAGGAAATAACATTTCGTCAACTACCCAAAATAGAGTTATGATACAAAATGACTTGTCGCTGTTCTAACAAACTAGTGTCCATAACGTGATTGGCAGCGACAAGGGAAGCAGAAAGGAAATAGCCTAGTCTGCACGGTCACCATCAACTCTCTTGATCTTGCCCACTATGGCCACGATGGGGGCGACAAGGGCCTTCAGCGCTTCCTGGTCGGTGTCGGGGGAAACTGTCCGCCACGAACACCTATGGGACCGGAGCCCCTTGTCTGTGCGGTACGAGGGCGGAGGGAGCACAAAGAGCAGATCGAGGAGATCACGCATGCAGTTTTACCCAGGTTCGGGCCGCAATGGATGCGTAAAACCCTACTCCTGCTTAGTTTGTATTGAGTTGGAGAGCTCAGGAGCTTGAAGAACTAGCTACACTGAGCGTATGAGCGATCTAGGTTCCGAACCTCCGAACCCCTTCTACGTTGTTCATGGGCCTCCTTTTATAGTGCAAGGGGTCACCGACAGGTGTCAACGTAGGAGAAAGGGGTAAAAACGTAAAAGTGGTGGTAGTTGTAACAGTGCGGGAACAGTGGAGCTACAGTGCGCGAACAGTGGTCGCTACCTACTTTGATAGTCGGGGACAAGGGCATTTAATGCCCGTCGCCGTCGACCCCAAAAGCTCCCGCCCTTGCGTCTCCGTCTGCCACGGCGATGGATCCACCACCGTGGAATGCCACCGTGTCCCCCAGGCTGCACAGCCATCCGCCACGCGTCCCTGGAAAGGCCCCAGGGCGACGCGTGGGCCGATGAGCTGGAGCGCGGGCACACAGCGCAACTCTCCCGGCAAGCACCTTGCCGGGGTCTTGATCTTGCCGGGCCCGGGAGCTTGCCGCTCCCCGGGCCCTCGCCGGGACGCATATAGCGCCGAGGCGTGTCTTCTATGATGGAATCTTCTAGTCTTCCTGGCAAGCTCCTCTTGCCAGGGCCTTGTGCTAGTGAGGTAATCTTGAGCCTGGTACGGCCTTCCCGGCAAGCTCCACTTGCCGGGGTCTCGATCTTCTGTCTTGCATACTTTGTTTTTGAATGGTTTGACATGGAGCAGGAAGGTCTCCGGCGAGCGCGTGGTAAGCCCTGCCGCGGGAAGCTACAACTGCCCGTGCACAAGTTGGGGTACTGAGGTACCCCTACCTTAGTACACCGACAGGAGCCCCCGGGCCTGGGCCACACACGGTGCCGAACGCTGTTGGGCCAGGTCCAAAACAGTGCACGGGCACACGCGGCCCACGGCGCGCCGAATCCACTTCCGTATCCGCCGCATCCCCCCCCCAACGGCACGCGTCGATTGCGGCGTCGTGGGATGGGACGTGCCCACGTTCTTTTAATGGGAAGAGCGAAACGCCCCCCCACTTCCCCATAAAAGCAGAGGAAGCAGGAGCGATTCCCCTCCTTCGCTTTCATTGCATCTTCTTCCTCCTCCAGAGATCCCCTTTGCGCTCCGCCTCCACAGCTCTTCCGCCGCCGTCTGCATCTCCGGCGCCGCCGGGCTCTTCATCCCTCTGTCCCCGCCGCCTCCGCCATGGCCCCGAAGACCGAGAAGGCGAAGGCGGAGAAGGCCAAGAGGGAGAAGTCGGAGCAAGCGGTGAAACTCGCCGCGTATCGGAAGCGGAACCTCGTCTTCCCGCCGAGGCTCGGCGCGCGGGAGCTCTGGAACAAGTATTACTTGTTCTGGTCCAAGAAGACCAAGGCGCATCCCCGCACTCGAGCTTATCCGGCCGCCGCCAAGGACAACTACCCCGGCGGGTACTATTTCTTCGCAGCCTTCTTCCACTGCGGTCTTTGCCCTCCTTTTTCTGAATTCTTATGTGACATAATGCACACCTACGGCCTCCATCTTCTTGACTTCACCCCCAACGCCATCCTCACAATGGCGGTTTTCGCACACATGTGCGAAAACTATATAGGAATACACCCAAACGTAGCGCTGTTTAGGCACTTCTTCACCCCTAGAGTAGAGGCCGGCGCCCCCCTCTCCGGAGGGATATCTTGGGTTTTTCGTCTGAACAAGAAGGAGTCCTACTTGCCGGGGGAGCTCCGCGGCAAGTGGGAGGAATGGCGTGCTGAGTGGTGCTGGATTGTTGAGGACGAGCCGCAGCCCTTCACCGCGCCGCGCACAACTCCTATCGTGCGCGGCAGGGACTGGAGCGAGCTGGATTCGGACGACAGCAAGCTCGACGTCGCCCTCATCAGGATTCTGCGTCTCCGGGTAGCAAGGCTGTCTGTCGCAGAAGTAGGCGCAGACTTCCTCCGCCGCCGCATCGCCCCTCTCCAAGACAGGAAAAGGCCGGCCTGGGAGTACGGCAACGCAGCGGATATAATGAGGCTGCGCCCCGGGCTAAACTTCAACTTCACGACGCTGGAGCTGAAAGGGATGGTCCGGGAACTCTTTAAATATGACCCGGCCCACCCAGAGTGGTTCAGACCTCCCCGGGGAGTGGTGCCCCTTTGCAACAGCACAGCTTGTGATCCTCTTCGCGCAATGATGCCCGCGTGCGATTCGCACGGCGTGGACCGCACGTGGATTCCACCCAAGCCCATAGACGTCCTCAGCTTCTTCGACAACCTTGTGGAGGTGGCGAAGAACAAGGATGACATCAAGGAGCACACGCGGGACACCACCGACCAAGAGCTTGCATACATCGCTTCTCGGGCTGAAGAGGCCGCTGCAGCCGCAGCGACAGGAGATTTTGGCTATACACCTGAGGAGGCAGAGGCTGCGGATGCGTCCTGCCAAGCGGAGGAGGCGGAGATCCGCAGACTGCTGCAGCTTCCTCCCGACGCGCTTGCCGGGGTCCCCTCTCTGAGGCACTCCGGGATCCCCGGAATCGCGGCCGAGGCCGCGGCAAGAGGTGGCGCTGCCGGAGGGAACAGAGGCGCCGGGGGGAGCGGAGGTGCCAAAGGAAAAGAGGCCGCAGCGCAGGGCACTGGGCCCAGCAAGCCAGCCGGGGAGGAGGAGGAGGAGGCCGAGGCCGCCGAGGACTCCGGCGGGTCTACGGAGCTCTACGCCGACGACCTCTCCTCGTCTGAGACCTCCCCGCCCCCGGCAAGCCCTAGACGGTCTCCACCAAAGCGTCTCCGCAAGGCGGCGACGGGAGCGAGGGCGCAGGCCCCCCGGCAACAACCAACTCGCCGGGCAGCTCAAGCTTCCCGGGGAAGCCAAGCTGCGCCTGGGGCGACCGGCGCACCAGCCACGGCGGAGGCGGCCCGCGCGCAGGCCACGGCAGAGGCGCCCCGCAGGTCGGCGCCAAGCAGACAGGAGTCTTCACGGAGCGGAGCGGCGGCTCCGCCCGCTCCCCGGGCTCCGGCTACCACAGGGGCTGAATCTTCGCAGCCCCCAGCCCTAGGGACCGCCAAGCGCCCGAGGGAATCTTCGTCTTCCGCTCCTCGTGCAGACGCGCCCCAGGTGGAGTTTGACTTCTCCGCCTTGAGCGAGGACGACGAGGAGGATCAGGAGTAAGTATTCGAGATCTCATATCTTCTCAAATTTCGTTTTGATTATTGTTGATGCTAATCTTGTTTGTTGCTTTGACTTCAGGACCTTGGTTCAGCGCGTGGCGAAGAAAGCCAAGGTGCCCGTGGTTGAGGTCGCGGATGACTTGCCTACCGCGGCAACTGGGGACATGTCGGAGCCAAGTCTGCCGGACCCGAGCGCTGTTCCGAGGAGCAGCCCCCAGCGCAGCCCCCAGCGTAAGTCTGGGTCCCATCCTTCCGCTCGTCGGGTGCGCTTGGAGGTTTTGTCTTGTCCCAATATCTTGATGTTTTTGTCTTGACTGGTGCAGAGGTGGAGCTACAGCTGCAGGAGCGTCCGGAGGTCGCCCCCGAGGAGCCGCAGGCCCCGCCGTCCCCGCCAAGGCCGAACTCCCCAGCAAGGGAGAGTGCTCCGCCAAGGGCGGGTACTCCGCCAAGGGCGAGTACCCCGCCAAGGGCGAGCAGCCCGGCGAGGGCGACCACTCCGTCAAGGCAGAGCTCCCCGGCGAGGGAGCCCGCCGCTGACGACGCCCGCCAAGGAAGGTTCTGAAACTTGTCTTCTTGGCGTTGTCTCTTTTTGGATTTTTGCTTGAACTTCTTTTTCTTCTTCTTCTTCTAGATCCTCCTCCCCCCGAGCAGATGGAGACGGAGGTCATCATCATTGAGGAGGAGGGCGCGCAGGGCGGCGGCGGCGACGCCCCTGCCACCGAGGACACGGCTGAAGCCGCCGAGCCAGCTGCGCCAGAGGCCGCTCCGGCTGCGGACGCAGCGGCCGGGGAGGGGGACGGCGACCGCACCGCCGACCCGGAGGCGGCGGGAGCATCAAGTGCTGCGCCGGCCGCCGACCCCTCCGCCGGAAAGGAGCAGGCCGGCTACTACCTTGAAGCCCCCAACGGCGTCTTCATCCAGGTGCCTTGGGGGTCTTCGTCGCGAGCTCCCGCGGAGGGCGAGGCGTTTGATGGAGAGATCCTCGCCTCCGCGGGCTTGAAGATCGTCGAGGCGCCCGGCGGAAGCGACGGGCCCGAGGAGGAGAAGCTGCTTCACCAGCTCCTGGCCCTTTACCGGGCCAGGCAAGCGAAGCTTGCTTCTCGGGAGGCCCTCGCCGCCAAGGCTGCCGCGGAGATGGAGAAGCGCGCGGCGGAGCTCAGCGCCGCCAACCAGGCGGCCCTCCGCGAGGTTGCGGAGGAGCGCGAGCGACTTGCCGGAGAATACCAGGAGTGGGTGCTGGAGAAGGCCGAGGCCGAAGAACATCAGCGGCTCGCCGGGGTGGAGCTGTCCCGTCGAGAAGGAGAACTCGCCCAGCGGAAGGTCAACCTCGACTCCCACGAGGAGGACCTTGCCGCTCGGGAGGAGGCCCTTGGCGGGGAGCTGAAGGAGGCGAGAGCTGCCGCGGCTACTGCGGAGACCGCCAAGGAGGAACTTGCCGCCAAGGTCGCGCAGCTGGAGAAATCGCTGAAGGTGAGCGCGGAGAAGGTCGCCGCGCTCATCACGGAGCGTGAGAAGGATGCCCACACTAACTCAGAACTCCAGGTGCGTCTTTCTGAGAGGGGCGACGAGTTGAAGGCCGCCAAGGACTCCATCGAGGACTTGGAGTTGAAGGTCTCTACACTGAAGGATTCACTCGACGCTGCCCGGGCTCGGGAGACCAAGTTGAAGGAGGAACTCCGCAAGGAGCGGACCTTGGTGGACAGCGTCAACAAGGCGTCCGAGAACTTCCGCCATACCATCGAGGTATGGACCGAGGACTTGGTATCTTCTGCGTCCAATATCGACCAGGAGCTGCTGGCGCTGAAAGTCGAGCATCTCATCTACTCCCCGGATCCAGATCTTCCGCACAGCGCCAAACTCAGCCTCTTCTTCAGAGGGATTGCGCCGGCTCTTGCAGGTCTTCGGAATAAGATTCCCGCGCAGCTGGCCGAGGAGTCGCGCCTGCTCTGCACGGGAACCTTGGAGCGCGTGCTGACGAAGATTGTATACCGCAATCCCGGCATAAACCTCACCAACGTTCTCCGCAGCCTGCCGGCCGACGCAAACATGGAGGCACTGAAGGAGCAGGTCGCCCATATCATCGCCAAAGTGAGCAAGCTCTCCAGGGTCGAGGGTGACCGCGTAGATTAGGCCTCCATTACCTTTTACCTCTTTTTGTTGCTGCACAGGGTGTTATGAACTCATTAGTCCATTGTGACAAGTTATCCTTTGTAAGATATTTATCTCATTTTGGTCAATCAGTGCAATGTTATCTTCCTTGTCTTGGTCATTTACTTTGCATGCTTTTCACCCTACGCTCCCGGGAAGCTTGCCGGCAAGGGGCCTTTGCCGCGAGCGCTGAGTACTGGACTCTGAGCAGCCTGCTGGCCAAGGTTTCACCGGCAAGCAACCTTGCCGCAGCTAGTCGCAACGCACTTAGCTTGCTGAGCGAACTCGGAAACGAAGTAAGGGCGCGACACTTGTCGCAGCTCACTTATATCGTTGAGCGTACTCGGAAACAAGACAAGGGTGCGGCTAGCTACGGGTAGGTTTCTCCGCGCACAGGTTTTCCATGCAAAGTGTGATTGTTCAAGGAAGACAACTTAAAATTAAAAATTTGAACTGCTCAAATTCTAATAACTTAGCTTTCATATATTGCTTGCTCGCCGGTAAGGCTTCTCTTTCTTGAACAGCACTTGGTTCTTCCATCTCCTTCCCCCCGGCAAACTTGTGCGCGAGGAACATTCCTTCTGCTTAAGAGAGAGGGAAAAAGAAGAGGGAAACAAGTATATGGCCTTTCGGCGTGCTAATGCTTACCGGGTGTGTATGTTGCACAAAATGCCAAATAACGCATGCAAATAGCGAAGAAAAGCATGGAAAAGGCAAATAGCGCAAAACAGAAAGCTTTACTGATGCACGGGGTCTGCGCCCGGCTTTGTACAAAGGGTTACATGCAACAGCGGCAAAGCTTGTACAAAAGGTGGTTGCCGGAGCGGGTCACGGCAACCGCGCCTTATGGGTGAAACTTGCGAAGATGCTCTATGTTCCAGGAGTTGCTCACCGGTAAGCCTTCTTCGGTCTCAAGGCGGACAGCGCCGAGCCTCGTGACTTGTCTCACCCGATAAGGGCCTTCCCACTTCGGCGTCAACTTGTTGGAATTCTTGGCGGACTGAACACGCCGAAGAACAAGGTCGCCTTCCTCGAGACTCCTGGCTTTGACCTTGCGGCTATGGTAGCGGCGCAAGGCTTGCTGGTATCGAGCAGCTCGTACAGCAGCCTGGAGACGTCCCTCCTCGAGGAGCAACGCATCATCTTGTCGCAGTTGCTCTTGCTCGAGCTCATCATAAGCGAGCACTCGAGGAGATCCGTATACGAGTTCCGTGGGGAGAACTGCCTCTGCTCCATAGACTAGAGCAAAGGGTGTCTGTCCGGTGGCTCGACTTGGTGTCGTTCTGATTGACCAAAGAGCCGCCGGTAGCTCTTCTATCCAATTTCTTCCGCACTTGCGCAGCCTGTCAAAGGTCCTTGTCTTGAGTCCGCGCAGCACTTCGGCATTTGCCCTCTCCGCTTGACCGTTGCTCCTCGGGTGAGCAACAGAAGCGAAGCAGACCTTAGCGCCAAGGTCTTGGACGTACTGCATGAAGGTGCGACTAGTAAATTGTGTACCGTTGTCGGTGATGATCCTGTTAGGGATTCCGAAACGGCAAACAATTGACCTGAAGAACCTGACCGCTGACTGTGCTGTCACCTTTCTCACTGGTTCCACTTCTGGCCACTTTGTGAACTTGTCGATTGCAACGTACAAGTACTCAAAGCCCCCGATGGCACGGGGGAAGGGGCCGAGGATATCGAGCCCCCAGACCGAGAAGGGCCAGGACAAAGGGATTGTTTGGAGAGCTTGAGCTGGCTGATGAATCTGCTTTGCATGGAACTGGCACGCTTCACACTTAGTTACTAGTGCAGTTGCATCTTGGAGGGCTTCTTGCCAAAAGAATCCTTGCCGGAAAGCTTTCCCGGCAAGTGCCCTTGCGCCAATGTGGTGGCCGCATATGCCTCCGTGGATTTCTGCCAACAGCTTCTGTCCATCTTCTCTGGAGATGCACTTCAACCTGACACCATTGAGTCTTCTTCTGTACAGCTCGTTATCCACGAACTGGTACATACTTGACTGCCTGGTTATCTTCTCTATTTCTTGAGGGTCGTCGGGAAGTTCTCCAGTTTGTAGAAAACGGACGATCTGCTGTGCCCATGCCGGAGCCTGGGGTTCAACGGCAAGGACTAAAGGCTCGAGGGCCGCTGCGGGAACCTCAGCTTCTACGGCAAGGACCTCTGGTTCTGCCGGAGCTGATGGTCCCCCGGCAAGCTCGCCGGGGCGAGGCTTGTCGGGAACACTTGCTTCAACTGCACAGATCCGAGGATCTGCAGGAGCAAACTGTTCCTCAGCGTTCTGATCGTTGATCTTGGGGACCTTGGCGGCGGTTTCAGGAAGATCCGCCGGCAAGTAGTCGCCGGAGACCAACTTTCTTTTCTTGGACTGCCCAATTGATGGTGTAACGGACGGTTGAGTCAGCTTGAGCAAGAAGGTCCCTGGTTCCACAGGTAACTTCATCGAAGCACACTTCGAAAGGCCATCTGCAATCTCATTCTGAGCTCTTGGGACGTGCTCCATTTGCAGACCTTCGAAGTGCTCTTCAAGCTTCCTTACTTCATCTACATAGGCTTCCATCAAAGGGCTCTGATAACTCTTGTTGACTTGTCGGACCACCAACTGAGAGTCTCCCCGCACAATCAGCTTTCTGATCCCAAGTTCGGCCGCAATTCTGAGGCCGGCAAGCAAGCCTTCATACTCAGCAGTGTTGTTTGTCGCTTGCTCCCTGGGAAAGTGCATCTGGATAACATATTTGAGGTGCTCTCCGGTGGGCGCGATGAGTACCACGCCGGCACCGGCGCCTTGCAGCGAGAAGGCACCATCAAAATACATTACCCATTCACTTGTTGCTTCTTGTACGGGTGCACTTGTTTCTTGAACTTCTTCATCGGGCGTTGGGGTCCATTCAGCTATAAATTCTGCCAAAGCTCGGCTCTGTATGGTTGAAGTGCTTTCAAACTTGAGTCCAAAGCTCGACAGCTCCAGTGCCCACTCAACGATCCTGCCTGTTGCTTCTGGATTGTGCAATATCCTCTTCAGCGGAAAGCGAGTGACCACTGTTATCTCATGTGCCTGGAAGTAATGGCGCAGCTTTCTCGAGGCCATGAGGAGGCCGAAAAGCAACTTTTGCACACCAGAGTATCTTGATCTAGCTCCCTGGAGAAGGGAACTTACAAAATACACTGGGCGCTGCACCATCTTCTTCCGCACTTCTTCCTGTTCCTGCGCAGAGTTGTCCTTGTCTGGGCCAGAGCTTGTCGGAGCAGCCCCCTGCTTGTCGCTGGATTCGCTTGCCGGTGGTGTAGACTCCTCGTCGGCCTCCCTCTCCGCTACTAACGCAGCACTAACCACCTGGTTGGTTGCCGCTAGGTATAGCAACAACTTTTCCTGCGGTCTAGGTGCGACAAGTATTGGAGTGGAGGACAGGTACCGTTTCAAATCTTGCAGCGCTGCCTCCGCTTCCGGAGTCCACTTCATGGGACCTGCCTTCTTCAAGATTTTGAAGAAAGGTAGGGCGCGTTCTGCAGACTTTGAAATGAACCTACTGAGGGCAGCCACACAACCTGCAAGCCTTCTGACATCCTTGACGCGCTTTGGGGCCTCTATCTGCTCAATGGCTTTAATCTTGTCGGGGTTGGCTTCAATCCCCCTCTGTGACACAAAGAACCCGAGAAGCTTGCCGGAGGGGACTCCAAAGACGCACTTCTCGGGGTTCAACTTGAGCTGGATCTTGCGCAGGTTCTGAAATGTCTCTTCCAAATCTTGGACTAAGGTATCCTTGCTCTTGCTCTTTACCACGATGTCATCCATGTAAGCTTCTACATTTCTGTGGATCTGTGGCTCAAAAGCAGTATATACTACCCTTGCAAAGGTTGAGCCTGCATTCTTCAATCCAAATGGCATGCGTATGAAGCAATAAGTGCCACATGGAGTGATAAATGCAGTCTTCTCTTCATCCTCTTTGGCCATGAAAATCTGATGATAGCCTGAATATGCATCAAGAAAAGAGAGTAGCTCACATCCGGCAGTGGAGTCAACGATCTGGTCAATGCGCGGCAAGGGAAATGGATCCTTAGGACATGCTTTATTCACATCGGTGAAGTCTATACACAGTCTCCACTTCCCATTGGCCTTGCGCACGACGACCGGGTTTGCTAACCACGTCGGATGGATCACACCTCTAACTAGGCCTGCTGCCTCTAGCTTCTTGATCTCTTCGTTGATGAATTCTTGGCGCTCCACGGCTTGCTTCCTGACTTTTTGCTTGATGGGCCGCGCATGAGGACAAACAGCGAGCTTGTGCTCAATCACCTTCCTGGGAACACCGGGGATGTCAGATGGTTGCCAAGCAAACACATCGACATTCGCCCGCAGGAAGGCAACGAGCGCGCTTTCCTATTTGCTGTCCAGCGTGGCACTGATGGTGAAGGTACCACCAGTGCCGTCCTCCTTGGCGGACACCTTCTTGGTTGCCGGAGGAGCGGCCATTCCTTTCTTACACTTGCCGGTGGAGCTCGATGGGACGTCCTCGACGGCAGCGCAGCACTCCGAAGAGGTGCGGTTGCCGGAGTGGGCCCCAGAGCACTTGCCGGACTTGGTCTTCGTCTTCTTCCCCCCGGGAGCTTCAGCGGCAAGTGTGTCCTTCTCTGCCGCGGCTGCCGCATCCCGGTAGATCTTGTCGGCGCAGACAAGCGCATCCTTCTTGTCGCCATGGACAGTGATGATGCTTATCGGCCCCGGCATCTTGAGTACGTTGTAAGCAAAGTGGGAAGCTGCCATGAACTTGGCGAGGGCAGGACGGCCAAGTATTCCATTGTATGGCAATGGAATATCGGCGACGTCGAAAGTGATGCGCTCAGTTCTGAAGTTGAGCTCCCCGCCAAAGGTCACCGGCAGAGTGATCTTCCCCTTGGGCTTGCTCCTTCCCGGGTTAATTCCTTGGAAAGAACCGGTCTCTTCGAGCTCACCATCTGGAATTTGGAGTTTCTTGATCACAGCAGAGGAGATCAAGTTGAGCCCGGCCCCGCCGTCTACCAACATTTTAGTGACCTTGAGGTTGTGGATGGTGGGTGAGACCAGCATCGGCAAGCACCCGACCGCAGTGGTGCGGTCAGGGTGATCCTCAAGATCAAAAACGATGGGCGTGCTGGACCATTTGAGGAGCCTGCGCGACTCCACGGGCGGCTCTGCTGCATTCACCTCGCGCACCCACTGCTTTAACTGGCGGTGGGAGGTGTGCAGAGAGGCGCCACCGTCTACGCATAGGACCTCCGTGGCCTTCTGGAACTCCTGCTCGCTGTTATCCTCGTCCTCCATGTCTTCGTCGTCATCCTCTTCATCCTTGTCGCGACCCCGGGGAGGTCGATCTCCTTGCCGCTGCTTGGCCTTGCCGCGGCGTCCTCCCCGGCCATTGAACGGCCGCTTCTTGCTTGGCTCTTCCCCGCCACCTTGGGCCTTCTCCTTGTCACGCCTCTCGTACTCAGCTTTCTGCTGTTCGACGAGGTACTCGACGCGCTTGCAGTTGGAGAGGTCGTGGCCCTTGGTGCGGTGGATCTTGCAGTATTGCTTGTCGGAGCCGCCCTGCTTGTCGGCCGCCGCTACAGGGGCAGGCTCCTTGCCGGAGCCGCCAGCCTGTGTTTGCTTGGCGGGGGCCTCCTTGCCGGACTTCTCGACGGCAAGCACTTCCTTCTTGCCTTTCCTTCTATTATTCCGCCGCCGGCTCTTCTTTGCCGGGGCGGCGTCGTCGCTGTCGCTTCCTCCTGCGCCAGCATCCTCCCCGGGGAGTCTCCTCCCCTCTTCTGCGTGTGCGCACTTGTCAGCCAGAGCGTAGAGCTCGCTGACATCCCGAATCTTGGTCATCGCCATTTCTTCACGCATGCGGCGGTTACGCACGTTCTGGTGGAACGCGCTGATAACCGCGGCAGGGTGGACATCAGGGATGTTGTGCTGCACACGGCTGAAGCGTTGGATGTACTTGCGCAGGGTTTCTCCTTCCTTCTGGGCCAGAATGTGGAGATCGCTCTCCTGGCCGTGGGGTTTGTGGCCGCCGGTGAAGGCGCCAACAAACTGGTGGCAAAGGTCGGCCCAAGAAGAGATGGAACCTTCCGGCAAGTGCATAAGCCACGAACGGACGTTCGGCTTAAGCACGAGCGGGAAGTAGTTTGCCAAGATCTTCTCGTCGCGCCCCCCGGCAGCTTGCACCGCGATGGTGTAGACGCTGAGGAATTCCGAGGGGTGCGTCTTGCCGTCGTACTTCTCCGGTACGTCGGGCTTGAAATTCTTCATGCTGGGCCACTGAACGCGCCGCAGCTCACGGGTAAACGCAGGGCAGCCTGCCGCGTACGGCAAGTCGCCTGGTTCACCGGGCGCGCGCGCGTCGACAGCGTTCCCAGCTCTATGATCTGATTGTCGCCGAGCTTCTCGGCGGCGCTCGATTGTGGTGCGAGCGTCTTCTTGTCGCCGGTCGTCGAGGACCTGGCGCTGATCCCGACGAGCCCGCGGATCCGACGAGGCCGTGGAGCCGTCGTCGGCATTGTTCCGGCGGGGCGGCGTCTTCTGCTTCCGCGGCGGGGAGTGCACGCTTGTCGCACCCCCGGTGGTCTTGTCGCCGTCGGCCTTCGTCTTCTCAGCTTGCCGCGGCCGCGAGGCCGCCGGCTGCTGTGGAGAATCGTTGTTGGCGAAGGCTATCAGGCTCTGGATGGTGGCCCTCCAGTCTTCGGCCTTGTCCGCCGCTGGAGGGAAGTCGAGGAGCAGTTGCGCCCTTGCGAGCGCTTCTGCTGGAGTGGAGGGGAACGGGGGCGAGCGGTGCGAGGAGCGGGACATGCTCGGACTCCTAACAACGTTAGAAGGAGCAGGGTCCCTTGCCGGCGCCTTCGCTTTGCTCGTGCCCGGACGGTGGTCCGGGGCGTCCCGCGAGCCTCCGGTTTGTCCTTGTCCCAGCAAGCGGATACCACCTCCCGTGGTATGGCGTGGCTGGGTTGTCGTGTGCTAAGATGGACGCGGCGCGTCCACGGAGACCGAGGCTCGGTCGTCCGTCTTATCCTTGGATTTGGTGACGCCGCGAGTGTCCTCTCCGGCGACCACCCTTCCGACGGCGTCTCCCCCGCCCACCGTTGGCTCTGGTGGCGGCGGATGAGACGCAGACGGGCCCGCGACCTCCGAAGCCTTCTTCTTCGGTGCCATGGTGCTGCTGCTGCTGATGAAGTTGCTGATGAAACTGGAGAGGTTGATGAAGAATGCGTCTGCGTGAACGCCGGATCAGGTTCGCACAACCTCGACGCCCCCTACCTGGCGCGCCAAAGATGTCGGGGGAAACTGTCCGCCACGAACACCTATGGGACCGGAGCCCCTTGTCTGTGCGGTACGAGGGCGGAGGGAGCACAAAGAGCAGATCGAGGAGATCACGCAGGCAGTTTTACCCAGGTTCGGGCCGCAATGGATGCCTAAAACCCTACTCCTGCTTAGTTTGTATTGAGTTGGAGAGCTCAGGAGCTTGAAGAACTAGCTACACTGAGCGTATGAGCGATCTAGGTTCCGAACCTCCGAACCCCTTCTACGTTGTTCATGGGCCTCCTTTTATAGTGCAAGGGGTCACCGACAGGTGTCAACGTAGGAGAAAGGGGTAAAAACGTAAAAGTGGTGGTAGTTGTAACAGTGCGGGAACAGTGGAGCTACAGTGCGCGAACAGTGGTCGCTACCTACTTTGACAGTGGGGGACAAGGGCATTTAATGCCCGTCGCCGTCGACCCCAAAAGCTCCCGCCCTTGCGTCTCCGTCTGCCACGGCGATGGATCCACCACCGTGGAATGCCACCGTGTCCCCCAGGCTGCACAGCCATCCGCCACGCGTCCCTGGAAAAGCCCCAGGGCGACGCGTGGGCCGATGAGCTGGAGCGCGGGCACACAGCGCAACTCTCCCGGCAAGCACCTTGCCGGGGTCTTGATCTTGCCGGGCCCGGGAGCTTGCCGCTCCCCGGGCCCTCGCCGGGACGCATATAGCGCCGAGGCGTGTCTTCTATGATGGAATCTTCTAGTCTTCCTGGCAAGCTCCTCTTGCCAGGGCCTTGTGCTAGTGAGGTAATCTTGAGCCTGGTACGGCCTTCCCGGCAAGCTCCACTTGCCGGGGTCTCGATCTTCTGTCTTGCATACTTTGTTTTTGAATGGTTTGACATGGAGCAGGAAGGTCTCCGGCGAGCGCGTGGTAAGCCCTGCCGCGGGAAGCTACAACTGCCCGTGCACAAGTTGGGGTACTGAGGTACCCCTACCTTAGTACACCGACAGTCGGCGTCGGGCGGCAAGGTCCTGAGGACGTTGTTGAGGTTGAGTCTGGGGTTGCGGTGGACTATCTTCATCAACACCCTCTCCATGACTCCCGTGCAAAGCCTGCGCGCCTCGTTCGCCAGCTGCGTGGGGATCCTTTCCCGGAGCTGCTCGAGGGCCGGCGCCACTCCCTTGAAGAATAAGCTCAGCTTGGCGCTGTGAGGGAGGTTCACGTCGGGGGAGTACCCGAGGTATTCCGTCCCCAGCCCCGCCAACTCCCTGTCGATGTCAGCGGCGGCGGCGACAAGCTCCTCGGTCCACTGCTCCACCGTCTGCCTGAAGTTGTTTTGGGTGAGGGCGGCGCTGTACAATAGTGCCCTCTCAGCCCTGAGGTCCTCCTTCAGCTTCGTCTCCCGATTCCTAGCGCTGTCAAGTGATGCGGTGAGGGTGGACAGCTTCAATTCCAAGTCTGCAACAGAATCCTTGGCGATGGCGAGCTCCTTGCCCTTGTCGGAGAGACGGACCTGCAACTCCGAGTGGCTGTGGGCGTCTTTCTCCCTCTCCAATGTGAGCGCAACGACCTTCTCCTCACTCGTCCTCAAGTTGATCTGCAATTGTGCCACCCTTGCCTCCAAGTCTCTCTTGGCGGTCTCTGCAGCTGCAGCGGCGTCCCTCGCTTCCTACAGAGCCCCGCCAAGGGACTGTTCGTGCGCGGCAAGGTCGTCCTCGTGGCTATCGAGGTCGACCTTCCGCTACGTCAGCTCACCTTCCCGCCGAGACAGCTCTTCGGCGGCGAGCCGTTGCTGCTCTTCTGCTTCGGCCTTCTCAAGGATGAACGCCTGATGCGCCTCGGCGAGCTCCTCCCGCTCCTCCGCCAAGGACCGGAGGGCCGCCTGGTTGGCGGCCCGGAGCTCTTCGGCGCGCTTCTCCAAGTCGACGCCCGCCTTGGCAGCCAGAGCCTCTCGGGACTCCAGCTTGGCCTGCCTGGCACGGTACAGGGCGAGAAGCCGGCGCAGAAGCTGCTCCTCCTCGGGCTCGCTACTGCTGCCGGGTGCGTCGACAAACTTTATCCCGGCGGAGGCGAGGACTTCCCCATCGAAGGCCTCTCCCTCTGCGGGCGCCCTTGATGTAGATGCCCACGGAATCTGAATGAAGACCCCGTTCCTGGCCTCCAAGTAAGCGCCGGTTCCGGCCGCGGCAGCAGCAGGGTCGGCGGTCGGCGCAGCGTCAAACGCTCCTGCGGCCTCAGGGCCGTCAGTGCGACCGCCGGTCCCCTCCTCAGCTGCCGCGTCGGCAGCCCTGGCTGCCTCCTCAACGGCAGGCTCGTCAGCACCGATCGCCTCTTCGGTGGCTGCGGCGTCACCAGCGTTGCCGCGCGCGGCTTCCTCGGTGGCGGCCTCCATCTCCATAGGCTCTGGAGCGGACGAGCCTGAAGAAAAGAAGAAGAAAAAAGAAAGAAGAATGGTCAAGCAAATATCCAAAAAGAAGAATTCAAGAGAGGAAAAGTCCAAGGGTTACCTGCGCGAGCCTCTTCTTCTACGGGGTTCCTTGCCGGGGAGTTCTCCCTCGGCGGCATGGTGGTGGCCCCCGCCGGCGGAGGGCCGCTGGCGCCTTCCCTTGGCGGAGTGCCCACCCTTGGCGTGGTGCTCGCCCTTGGCAGGGTGCTCGCCCTTGGCAGAGTACCTGCCCTTGGCGGAGTGTTCTCCCTCGCCGGGGAGCTCCTCCTTGGTGGGGAGGTCGAGACGTACGGCTCGTCGGGAGCTGTCCCTTGACGCTCCTGAGGCTGCGGCTCTGCTTCTGCACAAGCCAACAAACAAGCAAAACGTTAATAAGGATAAGAAGCCCACGCGCGCCCGACAAGTAAAGAGCGAACAGAAGACTTACGTTGGGGGCTGCGCTGGGGGCTGCGCTGGGGGCTGCTCTGCGGGGCAGCTGGCTGGTCCGGCAAGCCTGTCGCGGGCGCATCCCCTGCTGCTGCGACGGGCTCGTCCTCAAGGTTGACCACTGGGATCTTGGCCCTCTTCGCCGCCCTTTGGGCCAAGGTCCTAGAAGACAGACATAAACAGAATCAGACAAAGAAAGTTCAAGACAAGAGCAACAAAAAACGAAGGAAACAAGAGTTGCAAGTACTTACTCTTCCCCCTCCTCGTTGGAACTGAGAACGGAGAAGTCAAAGTCCGCCTCGCGCGTCCCGGCGCGAGGAGCTGGAGGGGTAGGCTCCCTCGGGCGCTTGGCGGGCGCTGGAGCGGTGGTCTGAGAAGATCCTGCTCCGGTCGTCGCCGAGGCCCGAGGGGCGGAAGGAGCGGTGGAGCCGGCGCGGGAAGATCCTCCTCCAGCCGCTGCTGAGGCGCGGGGCACTCCCTTAGCGGCCTTGCCCGCCGCGGTGGCGCGTGTCGGACGGCGCTGCGGCTGCTGGCCCGCCGGCTGCCCCGCCACGTCTGCGGCTTTGCGGGGGCGCCTCCTCGCTGGAGCCGGAGGACTTGCCGGTGGTGGTGAACTTCCCGAGGATGAAGAAGAGTCAAGGTTCAGAGAGCCCCCCGAGTCTTCGGCAGAATCGCTTGATTCAGCGCCCTGCTCGGCGGGCTCGCTCGACTCTGTGCCTTGCCCGGTGGCCTCGCTCGTCCCAGCAGGTTCCCCGGCAAGCTTTATCAGTTTGAGGAGCTCTTCTTCCTCGGCTCGACTTACCGCCTCCGCTGCATCCGCCTCCTCCAAGGTATACCCAAACTCGCCCGCGGCCTCGGCTGCGGCTGCCTCCTCCAACCTGGTGGCAATGTACGCCATCTCCCGGTCGGTGGTGTCGCGGGTGTGGCCTTTCTTCTCGTCGGGATCGATCGGCAGCTCCACTAAGTTATCGAAGGACGTTTGCACGGCTTCGTCAGAAGGCGCCAGCCATGTGGGGTCGATCCCATGGGAGTCGCACCACGGCATCGCCGCGCGGATAGCGCTGAGCGACGGGTTGTTGCATAGCGGGACTACGCCCCGCGGCAATGCAAACCACTCCGGGTGCTTGGCGTCGTGCTTGAATAGCTCACGGAGCATCCCTTTGAGCTCCAGGACAGTGAAATTGTAGTTGAGGCCTGGGCGCAGCCTCATACAGTCTGCCGCGTTACCAAACTCCCAAGCAGGCCTCTTCCTCTCCTGCAAGGGAGCGATGCGGCGGCGAAGGAAATCTGCCCCGACAGCACCTACAGTGAGCTTGGCTTGCCGGAGGCGAAGGATTCTAGTGATGGCTATCTTCAGCTTCTCGTCCTCAGGGGCCAGGTCACTCCAGTCATTGCCGCGCACTATTGCAGCTCGGTGCGGGGAAGTGAACTGCTCTGGGGCGTCCTCCATGATCCAGCACCAATTAGCCCTCCACTCCTCCGACTTGCCGCGGAGTTCCCCAGTCAAGTAAGCCTCTTTCTTATGAAGCCTAAATATCCAAGAGATACCGCCGGACAAAGGAGACCCAGACTCGACTCGAGGCATAAAATAATGGCGGAAGAGGGCTACGTTGGGGTACACTCCGACAAAGTTCTCGCACAGATGTGCGAAAACGGCCATGGTCAAGACGGCGTTTGGGGTGAAATCAAGGAGATGAAACCCGTAGGTATTCATGATATCACAGAAGAATTCGGAGTATGGTGGGCAGAGTCCGCAATGGAAGAACAGAGCAAAATAGGCGTACCCTCCCGGAAATATGTCGCAGGCCTCGGCGGGGAGTACCCTGGTGCACGGGTGCGCTTTTGTCTCCCTCGACCAGAAGAGGTAGAAGGAGTCCTTTAGCTCCCTCGCGCCGAGCCTCGGCGGGAAGACCACCATCTTCTTCCGCATTGCTGCTAGCTTCAGCGCCCGGGCAGTCTTTGCGGTTTTCGCCTTGTCGCCCTTCGGGGCCATGGCGGGGACGGCGAGGGAAGTCGACGGCGCTGGAGAGGCTGGCGGCGGCGGAGCGCCGCTCTCTTTCGACCTTCGGGGAGGAGGGGAGCGGCGGGGGTTTCTGGAGGATGAAGAAGAAGCGGACGAATTGAGGGAACTGCCCCTGTTTCCCCTGCTTTTAAGGGGAGAGGGGGGCGTTCCGCATTTCCCCCATTAAAAAATAGGCCACGATCTCTCCCACGACGCCGCAATCGACGCGTGCCGTTAGGGAGGGGCGCGGCGGATACGGCGTGGGATGCGGCGCGCCTTGGGCCGCGTGTGCCCGTGCACTGTTTTGGGCCTGGCCCAACAGCGCTCGGCACCGTGTGTGGCCCAGGCCCGGGGGCTCCTGTCGGTGTACTTAAGTAGGGGTACCCTAGTATCCCGAATTGTGCACGGGAAGTAGCAGCGTCTCGTGGCAGGGCTTGCCACGCGCTCGCCAAGGCCCACCATGGTTCCTTTGGAGCCATTCAAGAACAAAGTATTCAAGTTAAAGAAACAAGACCCCGGCAAGAGGAGCTTGCCGGGAAGGCCGCTCCAGGCTCAAAACCACCCCTTTAGCACAAGACCCTGGCAAGAGGAGCTTGCCAGGAAGGCCAAGCATGGCGTTTCAGGAGACTTGTCGCGGCGCCCTGCGCGACGCGGCAAAGCCCGGAGAGCGACAAGCTCCCGGGCGCGGCAAGGTAGCGGCCGCGGCAAGGCGCTTGCCGCGGCAGGCTTCCACTGTGTGCCCACGCTCCTGCTCATCCGGCCACGCGTCGCCCTGGGGCCCTTCCAGGGGCACGTGGCGGAAGGCTGTGCAGCCTGGGGTACACGGTGGCAAGCCGCGATGACGAGGCCACCATCATGGCGAACGGAGACGCCCCTGACGGACGCTTTTTGCACTGTTTGGGGTGACGGCGAGGGGCATTCAATGCCCTTGTCCCCCACCGTCAGGGTTAGGTACAGAACACTGTACATACACTATTCCAACTACCACTATTTTTACGTTTTTACCCTCACCTATGTTGCCACCTGTCGGTGACCCCTTTGACCTATAAAAGGAGGCCCATGCACAACGTAGTAAGGGTTCCGATCTTCGAACACTCTCACGCTCGGTGTAGCTAGCAACCAGCACGGTAGCTCTTCTTGCTCCCGGGCCAAGAACACAATAAAACCAAGGCAGGAGTAGGGTTTTACGCTTCCGTGCGGCCCGAACCTGGGTAAACTGCTCGCGTGCTCGCCTCGATCCCCTCTTCGTGCACCCTCCGCTCCCTTGCCGTACCGAAAAGGGGCTGCGGTCCCATAGGTGTTCGTGGGCGATCAGTTTCCCCGACAATGATTGTACCGACATGCATGTCAGATACCTCAGATTTTACCACAAAGAATCTATATCCAATGCTTCGAAAAGCATATCCCAGGAAAACACAATCCACAGTCTTTGGTCCAAGTTTGTGCTTCTTTGTGATTGGCACAATGACTATCGCCAAACAACCCCAGGTTCGTAGATAAGAGAGTTTTAACCTTTTCTTCTCCCATTCCTCGAATGGAGTTATCTCTTTGTTCTTTGTGGGAACTCGATTTAGGACATGACATACAGTCAATATCGCCCCCCCCCCACCATGCCTTGGATAGACCCGATGTGTCTAACATGGAGTTAACCAAATCAGTTAGAGTACGGTTCTTTCTTTCGGCCACCCCATTTGACTGAGATGAATAGGGAGGCGTCCTCTCATGGATTATACCATGTTCCACACAAAAAGCATCAAATTCATTGAAAAAATACTCTCCACCACGGTCGGACCTAAGCCTCTTGATTTTTCGATCAAGTTGGTTTTCCACTTCAGCTTTATAGATCTTGAAAAGGTTCAAAGCCTCATCCTTAGATTTCAGAAGATACACATGGAAGTATCTAGTGGAGTCATCAATTAACATCATGAAATATTTCTTCCCACCTTTTGTCAAAACACCATTCATTTCGCATAGATCTGAATGTATGAGCTCTAGTGGTGCAAGATTTCTCGTTTCCGCAGTCGTGTGAGACTTACGAGGTTGCTTAGCTTGCACACAAACTTGACACTTAGATCCCTTGATGGGGGTGAAACTAGGGATTAAGTTTAATTTGGCTAGTCACGACATGCAACCAAAGTTAACATGACACATACATGAATGCCACACATTTGATTCACTATTGTTCCAAACATGATTAACAACTTTATTGCAAACATCTGACAAGGATAAATGAAACAGGCCTCCTGACTCATAGCCTTTGCCAACAAACTTTCCGTACTTGGATATTACAAATTTATTCGACTCAAAGACAAGCTTGTAGCCATCTCTACACAAAAGAGATCCGCTAACAAGATTTTTATTGACGGAGGGGACATAATGCACGTTCTTGAGCCGCACGATCTTCCCCAAAGTAAACTTCAAATCGACCGTGCCAACCTCACGAACAGAAGCACTTGAACCGTTTCCCACCAGCACGGTGGAAGTCCATGCGGTCTGAAAAGACGAAAACATGGAAATATCACCGCATACATGCACATTAGCACTCGTGTCAATCAACCAATCAGGAGAATGACATACTGAAAGAATAGTGGGAAATATACCATACTCATCATCTGTCGTGGAAATAGCACGGCAGATGTCCGGTTTAGCAGACTTGATGATGGAACCATCGCATGGGTTAGCTTGAAGGGGTTCATAGCACACAAAGGACACAGAGAGTTTATACTAGTTCGTCCCCTTCGGTGAAGGAAAAAGCCTACGTCTAGTTGGTTTGGTATTGCTTGGGCGTCGGTTTACAGGGAGCGGATCGCTTGCCTGAGGTCTCGACGGGTTGATTCTTGCTTGTCCTTCAACCGTCGCCGGGTCGTCCCTTTATATAGAGGTGACGCCTGGTCCAGTTTACAGAGTCCCGAGGCCCGCTCATATTTGTGTCCGCCTCGGTCTCTGTCCTTTCTTCCTTATCTCTCAAGTTACATCACTTGGCGGTTTACAAACCATAGTTCTATACATGGGCCCTAAGATTTTATGGGCCGTAGCCTTTACTAAATATTACAACCAAATATAATATAACTAAGCCGGTTTACACTAGCCGGTTCATACCTGCTAGTCATATCCCTGACATTTGGCCCCAGAATGATTTGAACTTGTTCATATCAATCTCCCTTGTCTTGTATAATTTTCTTCTGTGTCTTCTCACTTTGGTAAACCGGCTCTGACGTCATCTTCGAGATTCACTAAATCTGACCGTGACATTATCTCCGCATTTAACGCTGCGAGCTGCACTGTAGCTTTGTTTAATGGTTATCCCAAAGTCGAGGCGTCAAAAAGGATCTTTATCCGATCTTTGCCCCCTCGAATCCCGCACCTGTCGCTTCACATCTGTCCTTCGCTTATAAATACCGCCGTCCTCCTTCGTTCTTTCTTCTTCTCGCCTCTTCTTCCTCCGTCTGCCGCCCGAGCTTCAAGACGCCATTGATGCCCGAGCTTGAAGCGCCGCCGTTGCCTCGCCGAGTCAAGACCTCCCTGGCCGCTGCATCAACCTGATTCGACCAGAGAACTCCGCCGCTGTCCTCCATTTTTCAGGTACGTCTTTTCTTCCTCGTTATAGATCTGCATCCTCTAGGGTTCTTCCCTGTTCCTCCGCCATTAGGGCTTTCAACGAGAGCTTCATCTTGTTCCTCTTAAACACTCACTTCGTAGAAAGTTCTTGACCTTTATGTCCAGTTAATAGATCTTCCACTAGTATTTGCTTTAGATCCCGCCAATTATACTTATCCTATAGATTCATCTGCTCCGCATAAGACCCTTGCGTCTCTTCTCGTACTTTCTTGCACTTAATTTTCTTTTCTTTTCTTTGCGCGCCCAGATCTGTTTCACTTTAGCCGTTTACAAAGAAATTGTTTCTTCTCCTTTGTAGATCCATTAGGTATACTCCGGTTTAAACTGCTATGCCCTGTTCCTGTAAATTTTTTGAAGTTGAACGCGACGGTTTAGCTGTTCCTCTTTTACTGTCGTGAACCGGTAATGACATAGCTCCCTGTTATTGCCAGTTTAACCATACCATTAGTCCTCTGTTTAAACCGTAGCGTAACTTTCATAGATATTTTCCGGTTTATACTGCTGTACCCGCATAATCCGTTTTTTGCACTTTATCTTTTTCAGTACTTGTCCTTCCATTGCTATGGCCAAGTAGTTTGTCTCTTGTGATTGGGTCCCTTCCATCATCACGGAAGAAGACTTGGTCAAAATTTCTGAAATTGGTACCTTAGGCCCTCAGTCTGTTTTGAAGTGGCGGGCTCCGGGGAATGAATGCCCTCCTACTCCCAGGCCCGGGGAGGTTATTGTGTTCTTTGACCACATATCTCGAGGCTTCTCTCCCCCCGGTTCAAAGTTTTTCCGGGACGTTCTTGCTGCCTTCCAACTCCACCCTCAGGATATTGGGCCCAACTCTATTTCAAATATCTGTGACTTCCAAGTGTTTTCGGAGGTGTATCTACAAGAAGAACCGTCTGTCGATCTGTTCCGGGACTTTTTTCACCTGAACCGGCGCACAGAGTTCACCAGCGCACCGCATCAGGAGCTCGGCGGCGTTAGTATCCAGAAAAGGAGAGACGCTGTCTTTCCTCACGCCGCTTTACACACGCATCCAAAGGAGTGGAACAAGTCATGGTTTTATTGCGTTGACACTTCTCCTGAAGGGGAGAAACCTTTGCCGGGTTATCGTGAGCACCTTATTCCGGAGGATCATCCTCTACCACAACGACTCAGCTCTGTCGAGCGGACCCGGTTTGCATCACAGCTCTCCAGGTTAAAAGCTTTCATGGTCAATGGCTTGACTGGAACTGATTTTATGCGCTGCTGGTTGTCTTGGAGCATCCTTCCCTTGAGCCGGCGATCACAGCTGATGTGCCAATATTCTGGTAAACCGGACGATCCTCAACGGTTTACCAAGGAAAAATTATCTGAATCGGAGGTTATTGAATCGGCTAAAAAGATGCTCAACGTCTCCTTAGCAGACTGCAGCAAAGTCGGGTTAGCACCATATTATAAGAAGAATAAACTGCTTGCGGTAAGTTTTGCTTTATCCTGTGTTTGTAATCCGTTTATTTAAACCGTCCTTTCAACTGTTTTTCCTTCTTTTAAGTAGGCTGATGATCCTTTCTGGAAGAGAAAACCTCAGGAGAAAACCGGCAAACAAACACGCCGTAAGACCTTTGCTAACAAGAAAAGAAAGGCAGCTCTTGACTCCAGCTCTCACGCCGAGGATGATGATCCGGATTCCGAGGTATGAATTAATCCGGTTTGAATTTTGCTTTCTTGTACTGATATCTGTATCTAACGATAACTTTCCACAGGAGTTGGCTGAAGGTGATAATCCGGCCGAAGTTGAGGTAACTATCCTTTCTTCTGATTCAGAACCTCTTCCACAAAAAAGTCGTCGGACCGTCCGGAAATACCAATTTTCTCACCCTTATGCTCAATTGGATCCTAATTTGATTTTGAAGAAGCAACAACATGAAGCTCTTCGCCGGACCACTCGCCATAGTGGCCTGGCAGTGGAATCATCCGGGATTTCTTTAACTCCGGCTCGGAAGCGCCGTGCTGAGGTGATACTTTCTCCGACTCTTCTTCATCCCAAGGCAGGGCTTATCCGAAAACCTCTTAAACCGTCTGACCCTGATTATCAGGAAACTCCACTGTCTTCTTCTGGTGAATCGACTGCCACGCAGCTTCCCCCATTGAAAACTGTCCCAGGGTAAATCTTTTTAACATTTCCAGTTTATGATTCCCTTTTTGCTTTATAATGTTAACTCATTTTGCAAACTTTTTTCAGCAAGCCAAAGCCTAGCAAGAAACCCAAGGCAAACAAACCACCTGCTGAAACCTCTGCGGATGATCCGGCGAATGATCCGGCGACGACCGTTCCTCCAGAAGGCGAGCTCATAGCTCCTCTTGAAGATCCTGCGCCTACGGATCACATCTCAATACCCGAAAATCCTACTGCTGAAGATGCCCACAATTCGCCAAGTCCTGCTCGGGTCAACTCTCCTCAAATTAATCCGGCATCTCCCAATCCGGCTCACACTGCGACTCCAATTGCACCTGCTTCTCCAGAAGTTGTAGTGACTGGGGCTGCATTCGTTGCTCCGGCTGAGCCCACCGTTTTAGCCTAGCATAAGGCTAAAACGGAGAAGCTATATAAGGAGAAGGGCAAATGGAGTACTGAAGTATCCAATCTTGCAGACATGAGCGCCCAAGAAATCTATTCTGGGTACCTAAACCGGCTCCACAGCAGCCGAGACTATGAAGCGAGTTGGGTTAACTTAATGAAGGAGAAATATGAGGTAATCCTTTTCTTCTGACTTTGCACTTTTGATATGCTTCTATCCCATAACAGCCCCCAAGTTCCGGTTTAGCTGCGTGCTGAAGGTGAACCGGAACTTTATAGTTTGAACAATTGATCTTTACATTAGCCCCCAAGTATCAAGTAGATAACTTGTTTATGTATTTGATATTTGTAAAAATTTCTGCTGATACTTCAATCATCCATTAGCCCCCAATTGTCAAGTAGACAACTTGTTTGTGTGCTTGAGACTTGTAACTTTGAATTGCTGTTGTTTATTGCTTCAAATGCCATTAGCCCCCAAGTGTCAAGTAGACAACTTGTTTGTGTGCTTGAGACTTGTCTGATTTTTGCTTCTTGTCACTTGATTGTGCTTGCAGGCTGACTTAAACCGGAACGCTGATGAGATTAATGAACTTCGGAGCCGTCTTGCTGAGACAGAATCTGCCGCTTCGAAGGCTAAGAAAGATCTTCAGGTAAGTTTAAAGACTGCTGAAGATCTGAAGAAATTCTTTGAAGAAGAGCGGACCACTTTTGAGGTTCAAAAGAAAGATCTGTAGAAAAGGGTTCAGGACGCTGAAGGGGCGCTTAATCCGGTTACAGAAGAGTTAACCGGTTTAAAGCAGCAGATTGAATTGATGACCTCTGCAATCTTTGGTAAGTATAATCTTAACTCCTGCTTTATCCTTGTAATCTTCCATCTGTGCCGGTTTAACCGTAATATCTATATGCAGGGCGCCGTGTCTCCCATCTTGGGGATGACCTACGGAAGAAGCTTAAAGCATGTTACACCTTGGTCGAGCAGCTGTATTCCGGCGCTCAGAGGATCATTAGTGCAACATCTTTCGGTAAACCGGCCCCTACGACTATCCAAGACATGTTGAACAAATTATCTGTTTTGCCGGTTCGTGTTGAAGAAGTCAAAAAATTTGCTGCCTGAGGTGGTGCTCTTCTGGCCCTTACCAGGGCTAAGGCCTGGGTCCCGGATCTTGATCCGGAAGAAGCTTTAACTGGATTTCCTGACACAAAAGACGACGGTTCCACTTTTACCGCAAAGGATCTCTACGCCTTGACGAAGGAGATGCGTCCCCTCGCCAGCAAGCTTGCAGCTGAATCTGACTTATCCAGGTATCATCCGGGATACGACTTGCAAAACGAGCGGGTGGAGCGGCCGGTTTATGACACCGTCAATTTAATCCCGCCGGTTCGTCCTCATACCTTCGCTCCAGGTATCGAACCTTCTGAACTTATCAACGAAGAGATGTATTTCCGTGCTTTGACAAAGATTGACTGGCGTGTGCCGGACTTCCAACCGCTTCAAGAAGACGAAGATATTCCGGATCAAGGTGAAGGCTGTGCTCAGCGAGTTCCCTTGGTATACCTGGCATGTCAGAAGGTTTCCATGCAAAGATATCCCGATTCTCACGGATGGACTCGATGAGCGTGCTTTCCTATTTGGGATCAAGGTTAGCACTGATAGTGAACTGCTTGGACGAATCTCCAGGCACAAAATCAACTTGTTTGGTCTCCTCTACTGATTTAAATTTTAACGCCAGATCATGCTCTGTAGTTGGCTACTTCAGCGGAGTCATATCTGCCGGATCAACATTATCTTTATAATATTTCAACTCTTCCGTGGCACACACTGCTTCTGCATAGGCTGCATCTCCCTCTTCACATTCCACCGCTATCTTGCGACTTCCATGAACCGTGATCGTGCCCTTATGACCCGTCATTTTAAGCTGCAGATAAACATAACATGGCCTAGCCATAAACTTAGCATAAACCGTCCTTCCAAACAGAGCGTGATACGGGCTTTTGATTTTGACGACTTCGGAAGTTATCATCTCTGATCTGGAATCATGCTCATTCCCAAAAGTAACTTCCAAGTCAATCTTTCCAACCGGATAAGCCGACTTACCTGGGACCACTCCATGAAACACTGTGTTTAACTGCCTTAACTTCTTATCCGTCAGACCCATACGACGGAAAGTCTCATAATACAAGATATTGATACTGCTACCACCGTCCATGGGAACCTTAGTGAATTTGTAACCTCCCACCTGGGGTGCCACCACCAAGGCTAAATGGCCAGGATTATCCACCCGCATCGGGTGGTCTTCTCTACTCCACACAATGGGCTGCTCTGACCAGCGCAGAAATTGCGGTGTTGCCGGTTCAACTGCGTTAACAGCTCGCTTCTAAACCTTCTGATCTCGCTTACACAGACTTGTGGTGAAGACATGATATTGCCCACTGCTTAATTCCTTTGGATTACTTTGATATCCGGATTGCGGCTGCTGTTGCTGACGCTGCTGATTCCCCTGATTATTGTAATTCCCCTGGCCATGTTGCTGATTGCTTTGGTTATTATAACCACCTTGATGATGCGACTGATTGCCCTGGTTATTATAACTTCCTTGATTATTTTGATTACCGGCCCGGTTTTGATAACCATTGTTATTGCCCCTATACCCTGATCCGGAGCTGTTCCCCTGATGACCCGGACCATAAAATCCAGAACCTGAACCGCCATTTGGAGGCCTGTCATGAGGATTAAAGCGGCCCGCCATTGCCTTCATAAGGGGCCTACACTCTCTTATGGTGTGCTTTGCCGGTCGATTTCTCGCGCTATGCTTCGGACAAGGTTGATCTAACTCTTGATCCCAGCTAAGAGTTCCTCCGCCGGTTTGTGAAGGTGGGTTTCCCAGGCTACGCTGAAAGTTCCCTTGAATTTGAGTGTTGGCCACGAAGTCAGAGCCACCCTCTGCCTTCCGTTTGCCCAAAAAACTCGCAGTAGCCGGATTAACTTGCACCGGTTTACCAGACTTGCTAACCTTCCCCGTCTTGTCTCCTTCAGCTTCTGGATACTTGGTATTATCAGAGTCCCCATATTTTACCAAGGCACTCATGAGAGTTCCCATATCATTACAATCCCTTTTAAGCCGTCCGAGTTTTAACTTTAAAGATTCAAACCGGCAATTGTTTTCCAAAGTCACTATCGCCGTACTAGGATTGATACTATTCGAAGAGTGCAAGATCTCCGCTACTCTCCGCACCCAAGCAGCTGTAGACTCCTGCTCTCCTTCTACACAAGCTGCTAGATCCACCACTGACATCGACTGCTTACATGTATCCTTGAAGTTTTTGATAAACTGGCTGCGCAGTTCCCCCCATGACCCGATAGAGTTCGGGGGCAAACCCTTCAGCCATGTCCTGGCCGTACCCTCAAGCATCATAGTAAAATACTTTGCACAAGCCGATTCATCCACGTCCAGCATCTCCATGGCCATCTCATAACTTTCAACCCAAGCTTCTGGAGCTAAATCTGCTGTGTAATTAGGTACCTTGCGGGGCCCCTTAAAATCTTTAGGCAGCTTGACACCCCGTAAAGCGGGGATAAGACATTGCACCCCAAAAGAACTCGTCATAGCTCCTGTTTCTGCTGTAGCTGTGTGAACCGGCGTCGATTGACGAACCTCCTCCCGGGCTCCTGACCGAACCCGGTTTGCATCCGGAGCTGGTGCTGCTGCGCCCGCCGGATTATCCTGTCTGCGCTGATGCCGCCTGCGTTCACTGCTAGATACTTCGGGTTCCTCCCAATGCCTAGTGTAACTCCGGCTGGGACGTGGTGTTGAATGTAGCCTTTCCCTGCTATGAGAGTATGCTTGCTGCTGTATCAACGCCGTATTAAGCAGCTCCTTGACCCTGCACGCCTCCAATGCCACCGGAGACGTCTCCTCCATGGGTAAAGCGGCCAAACGTGCAGCAGCTGCAGCGATGTTATCCAAAGGGTTTGAATAATGACCTGGAGGGGTGGGAATGTGAGGTGCCGACGTGATCCGACGATCCCGCTCTGCGGTGGGCTGCTGAACCGGCTCCTCCCTAGCTGGGGGTGCCCTCCGGTTTGAAGCCGGATTATTACTAGTCCCAGCCCCAGGTGTCCTGAACAGATTCGTTGCTTCATAAACCGGTGGTAGACGAGACTGGTACTTTCGTCCCCTTACTCCTTCCATGGAAGCTTGCTCCATCCTTAGGTAAAAAGCCTGATCATCCAGCTCCGCATGTCTCACCGCTATCATCTCTCTCTCTGCCTTCAGATCCTCCTTTAACTGATCAATCCGGCCTTTCAACTGAAGGAGCTCTGCATCATGATGCGCCTTGTCTGCTGGAGCTAATGTTTCCACCGCTTTAGCTGTGAATTCATCCATCAAGGTGGATAGAACGTCAGTAGGTGAGAGGGTCGTGCCGCTCCCCCCTACACCAGCTTCTGCTGTCGCCCCATTCACCGGGGGCTGTGAACCGGCCATAAAGACAGCCACCCGGTTTGGCGGGCCGAAGGGGTCCGGAATACTGTTTCCATCGGACTCGCCCTCAGACCGGCCGTCCTGCAACTGATACAGAGACTCAGTTTCCCCGGATGAGGATTCGTCGTCGGAGTAGACAATGGTTGCACCATCGGATTCCGATCCGTCCTCGGTTCGAACTCCGTGGACTGCTCCAACGAACACGTGCTTCATGGCGGGCTGAATCCGGACCGATCTTGCACGCTGAGCCGGCTCGACGATGCTGGGGAAGATGTCCGGCTCAGGTCCCGGTTCGCCGATTTTGCCAATGAAGACTTGGATGCCACCGAAGGGAACCCGGTACCCGTATTCGATTGAATCGGCCTCCGGTCCCCAACCTGCGTCGTCGATGTAGATCCGGCCGCGGCGACTCTTGGTCATCCAGCCGACCGCGTAACCCTTGAGCCCTTCAAAGCTGCCCTTCAAGAACTCGAAACCATCATGCGGAGGCCCCACGATGGGCGCCAACTGTCGTGGAAATAGCACGGCAGATGTCCGGTTTAGCGGACTTGATGATGGAACCATCGCACGGGTTAGCTTGAAGGGGTTCATAGCACACAAAGGACACAGAGAGTTTATACTAGTTCGGCCCCTTCGGTGAAGGAAAAAGCCTACATCTAGTTGGTTTGGTATTGCTTGGGCGTCGGTTTACATGGAGCGGATCGCTTGCCTGAGGTCTCGACGGGTTGATTCTTGCTTGTCCTTCAACCGTCGCCGGGTCGTCCCTTTATATAGAGGTGACGCCTGGTCCGGTTTACAGAGTCCCGAGGCCGGCTCATATTTGTGTCCGCCTCGGTCTCTGTCCTTTCTTCCTTATCTCTCAAGTTACATCGCTTGGCGGTTTACAAACCATAGTTCTATACATGGGCCCTAAGATTTTATGGGCCGTAGCCTTTACTAAATAATACAACCAAATATAATATAACTAAGCCGGTTTACACTAGCTGGTTCATACCTGCTAGTCATATCCCTGACATCATCCGTCATGTCAGTGTCTCCAATGACAACATTAGCGGTCTTGCCGCCTTTTCCAAGATGACGCTTTTCATAGCGATTAGGGAAACTAGGAGCCCAATGATTAGGATCTCCACACACATGACAGACACCTTTCATCTTGTCATTCTTCTTCTTGAAGTTGGTGTGTTGCACAACCTTGTTCTTCCCATCGAACTTTGCTTTACCATCAAACTTGCCCTTGTTCTTGAACTTGTGGGGCTGGAAGTTTCTCTTCTGTACCAGATTGGCACTAGATCCTCCCTCAATACCTCGAGCACGTGTGTCCTTTGCTCTCGCCTTATCTTCCACATCAAGAGTACAAATGAGATCCAGAATGGAAAACTCCTGCCTCTTATGCTTCAGTAAGGTAGCAAAGTTCCTCCGTGAAGGAGGAAGCTTAGTGATGATACCCCCGGCAACAAACTTGTTCGGTAGCATGCAATTGAAGTGCTCAAGTTCTCTAGCAAATGACTGTATCTCATGAGCCTGCTCAACCACGGAGCGCTCTTCAGTTATCCTGTAATCATAGAATTGCTCCATGATGTATAGCTCAGTGCCGGCATCCAAGACCCCAAACTTGGCCTCAAGTGCATCCAACATATCTTTTCCATTATCAATTGACGCATAAGCATCAACTATGTTCTCACCAAGAACACTCAAGAGAGAACCTGTCAGGGATATTACTAGCGGGTGTAAACCGGCTAGGGTAAACCAGGTTATGATAATATAGTTGTATAACTGTAAAGCTCAGTAGAGGTTACGGCCCATGAAGACTTAGGGCCCATGCATAGAGTTACGGTTTGTAAACCGTCTTATCGTGTAACTTGAGAGACAAGGAAGAAAGAGCAGAGACCGAGGCAGACACAAATATGAGCTGGCCTCGGGACTTTGTAAACCGGACCGGGCGTCGCCTCTATATAAAGGGACGACCCGGCGATGGTTCAAGGACAAGCAACAACCCGTCGAGACGCAGGCAGGCAATCAGCTACCTGTTTATCGACGCCCAAGCAATACCAAACCAAACTAGACGTAGGCTTTTACCTTCATCGAAGGGGCCAAACTAGTATAAACCCTCTGCGTCCTTTGTGTGCTTTTAACCCCTTCAAGCTAACCCGTGCGATGGTTCCTCACCTAAGTCTGTTAAACCGGACATCTGCCGTGCTAATTCCACGACAGTTGGCGCCCACCGTGGGGCCTCCGCACGATGGTTTCGAGTTCTTGAAGGGCAGCTTTGAAGGGCTCAGGGGCTACGCGGTCGGCCGGATGACCAAGAGTCGCCGCGGCCGGATCTACATCGACGACGCAGGCTGGGGACCGGAGGCCGATTCAATCGAATACGGGTACCGGGTTCCCTTCGGCGGCATCCACGTCTTCATCGGCAAGATTGGTGAACCGGGACCTGAGCCGGACATCTTCCCCAACATCGTCGAGCCGGCTCAGCGTGCGAGATCGGCCCGGATTCAGCCTGCCATGAAGCGCGTCTTCGTCGGAGCGATTCACGGAGTCCAAGCCGAGGACGGATCGGATTCTGGTGGCGAGACAGTTATCTATTCCGACGATGAATCATCATCCGGAGAGACTGAATCCTTGTGTCTATTGCGGGACGGCCGATCTGAGGGTGTGTCCGACGGAGATAATATTCCGGACCCCTTTGATCTGCCAAACCGAGTGGCTGTCTTTATGGCCGGATCACAGCCTACATCACAGCCCACGGTGACCGGGGCGTTCACAGCCGGAGCAGGGGGGAGCGGGCAAGCTCCCTCGGCCGCTGATGCTCTATCAACCTTGGTAGAGGAGTTAACAGCACGGGCAGTAGCAGTGGTGGCTCCCGCAGACAAGGCGCATCACGATGCAGAAATCCAACAGCTGATGGGCCGGATCGAGCAAGCAAGAGAGGATCTGAAGGCAGAGAGAGCTATGATAGCAACAAGACAGGCAGAGCGGGATTCTCAGGCTTTTCAGTTAAGGATGGATCAGGCCTCTATGCAAGGAGTAAGGGATAGAAGGCACCAGTCTCGTTTACCGCCGGTCTATGAGGCGATGAATCTCTTTGGGACGCCAGGAGCGGGAGCTAGCAATGATCCGGAGGTAAACCGGAGGACGGCTCCGGTGAGGGGTGAACCGGTCCAATAGCCCACTGCGGAGCAAGATCGCCGGGTTACGTCCACACCTCACATCCCCACTCCTCCAGGTCATTACTCAAACCCCTTGGATAACATAGTTGCTGCCGCTTCACGCCTGGCTGCTTTACTCATTGAGGGGACATCCCCCGTGGCTATGGAGGCACGCCGGGTCAAGGATATGCTTAACACGGCGTTGACACAGCATCAAGCATATTCTTATAGGCGGGAGAGGCTTCATTCAACACCCCGCCACAGCCGGAAGAACCGGAGGTGTCCAGTAGTGAACGGAGGCGACACCGTCACAGACAGGATAATCCGGCGGGCGCAGAGGCGCAAGCTCAGGAGGCAGCAAACCGGGTTAGATCAGCGGCCCGCGAGGAGATCCGCCAAACGACGCCGGTTCACACAACCACAGTAGAAACATGAGTCACGACGAGTTCCTTTGGGGTGCAGTGTCTTGTCCCCGCTCTACAGAGCGTGAAGTTACCCAAGGATTTCAAGGGTCCACGGAAAGTGCCTAATTACGCAGCAGATTTAGCTCCAGAGGCTTGGGTTGATAGTTACGAGATGGCCATGGAGATGCTGGACGTGGATGAAGCGGCTCGGGCGAAATACTTTACCATGATGCTTGAGGGTACAGCCCGGACCTGGCTGAAGGGCTTACCACCTAATTCAATCGGATCATGGGGAGAGTTACGCCGCCAGTTTATCAAAAAATTCAAGGATACGTGCAAGCAGCCAATGTCAGTGGTGGATTTGGCAGCCTGTATACAAGGAGACCAGGAGCCTACAAGTGCATGGGTGCGGCGAGTATCAGAAATCTTGCACTCTTCGAACGGTATCAATCCCAGTACGGCAATGGTGACGCTGGAAAACAATTGCCGGTTTGAGTCTCTGAAGTTAAAGCTGGGACGGCTCAAACGGGATTGTAATGACATGGGAACTCTCATGAGCGCTCTGGTGAAGTATGGGGACTCCGACAACGCTAAGTATCCAGAAGCGGACGGAGATAAATCTGGAAAGGCAAATAAATCCGGTAAACCGGCACAGGCTAATCCGGTAGGAACAAGCTTCTTAGGCAAACGAAAGGCAGAAGGTGGCTCTGATTTCGTGGCCAATACCCAAGTTCAAGGAGGCTTTCAGCGCAACAAGGGTAAACCGCCCCCACAAACCGGCGGGGGGTTCGTTACTTGGGAGCAAGAATTGAATGAGCCTTGCCCGAAGCACGGATCAAAGGAGCATCCAGCTAAACATACCATAGGAGAATGCAAGGCCATGATGGAGGCCATGAACCGGGTCAGATCTAACAACAGGCCACCAGGCGGTGGATCAAGCCCCGGGTTTTACGGTCCGGGTCATCAGGGGAATGGCTCCAGATCAGGATATTGTGGCAACAACAATAACCAAGGCAATCATCAGTATGGTCAGGGCGGTTACAATAACCAAGGCAACCATCAGTATGGTCAGGGCGGTTACAATAACCAAAACAACCAACAGCAAGGCCTGGGTAGTAACAACAAACAAGGAAATCAGCAGCGTCAACAGCAGCAGCAATCCGGATATCAGAGTAATCCAAAGGAGCTGAGTAGTGGACAGTATCATGTGTTCACTACGAGCTTGTGCAAACGGGATCAAAAAGTTTTAAAGCGGGCGGTCCACGCGGTTGAACCGGCCACACCACAGTTCCTGCGCTGGTCGGAGCAACCTATTGTGTGGAGCAGAGAGGATCATCCGCCGCGAGTTGATAATCCGGGCCAATTGGCCTTAGTGGTAGCACCACAGGTGGGTGGCTACAAATTCACCAAAGTCCTCATGGACGGCGGCAGCAGCATCAATATCTTATATTATGAGACTTTCCGTCGCATGGGGCTGACGGATAAGAAGCTAAGACAGTAAAAAACGGTGTTTCATGGAGTGGTGCCAGGTAAATCAGCTTACCCCATTGGGAAAATTGACCTAGAAGTTACCTTTGGAGATGAACAGGATTCCAGGTCAGAGATGATAACCTTTGAAGTGGTCAAAATCCGGAGCCCGTATCATGCCTTGTTCGGACGACCGGTTTATGCCAAGTTTATGGCTAGGCCGTGTTATGTTTATCTTCAGCTCAAAATGCCGGGTCACAAAGGAACCATCACGATTCATGGTAGTCGCAAGATTGCATTGGAGTGCGAAGAAGGAGACGTTGCTTATGCGGAGGCAGTATGTGCTACGGAAGAGCTGAAGTTTTACAAAGACAATGTTGATCCGGCAGATATGTCCCCGTTGAAGAAGCCAACTACAGAGCATGATCCGGCATTGAAGTTCAAGTCTACGGAGGAGACCAATCAAGTTGACTTTGTGCCAGGCGATTCATCCAAGCAGTTCACTATCAGCGCTAACCTTGATCCTAAATAGGAAAGCGCGCTCATCGATTTCATCCGTGAGAACCGGTCACGCAGTATCCTTGATCCTAAATAGGAAACCTTCCGACATGCCAGGTATACCGAGGGAACTCGCTGAGCACAGCCTTAACATTGATCCGAAGTTTAAACCGGTCACGCAGTATCTGCGCCGCTTCAACGAAGAAAGGCGCAAGGCTATAGAAGAAGAAGTGGCCAGGCTTTTCGCCGCAGGGTTCATAGTTGAAGTTTTTCACCCGGAGTGGTTGGCTAATCCGGTGCTGGTATTAAAGAAAAATGGCAAGTGGAGAATGTGTGTGGATTACACAGACCTAAACAAAGCTTGTCCGATCGATCCTTTTGCTCTCCCTCGTATTGATCAGATCATTGATGCTACAGCGGGATGTGAGCGGCTAAGTTTTTTGGATGCATATTCAGGGTATCACCAGATCAAGATGGCAGTTAAAGATCAGGAGAAGACGGCCTTCATAACCCCTTTTGGTGCTTTTTGCTATGTGTCTATGCCTTTTGGGCTCAAGAGTGCCCAAGCAACTTATCAGCGTTGCGTACAGAACTGTCTTAAGGGGCAGATAGGGAGGAATGTTCATGCTTATGTGGACGATATTGTGGTGAAATCAAGGAAGAAGGAGACGCTGATAGAGGACCTCAAGGAGACCTTTGACAATCTTTGAGCCTATAAAATGATGCTTAATCCGGAGAAGTGTGCTTTCGGTGTTCCGGCGGGCAAGCTCCTTGGATTCCTGGTGTCAAACAGAGGAATAGAAGCCAATCCGGAGAAGATCAAGGCAATCACATCCTTGACTAAACCGGCTTGCATCAATGATGTTCAACGTATCGCTGGCCGGATCACAGCGTTGAGCCGGTTCATCAGCCGTCTGGGAGAGAAGGCGATTCCGCTTTATCAGATGCTGAAGAAAACGGACCGGTTTATATGGAGTGATGAGGCGAACGTTGCGTTTGAGGATTTAAAGCGGCAACTGGCAGAGCCGCCGGTCCTTGCTGCCCCCGTTGATAATGAGCCATTACTGTTATACGTTGCCGCCAATGCATGGGCAGTCAGCGTGGCAATCGTGGTCGAGCGCAAGGAAGCAGGAAAGGAATATCCGGTTCAACGTCCAGTCTATTATGTCAGCGAAGTTCTCATTGAATCCAAAAAAGGTACCCGCATTGGCAGAAGCTGGTATATGGCGTGTTTATGGCAAACCGGAAGTTGAAGCATTATTTTCAAGACCACCCAATAACTATTGTCAGTTCAGCACCATTGGGGGATATAATCCAGAACAGGAAAGCTACTGGCAGAGTAGCGAAGTGGGCCATTGAGCTTAGCCCACACAGATTGAAGTATGTGCCACGCACCGCTATCAAATCCCAAGCATTGGTGGATTTCATCAATGATTGGACAGAACTGCAAGCACCAAAGGAGAAGCCGGATCTTACATACTGGACGATTCATTTTGACGGTTCAAGGCAGTTAGAAGGCTCGAGGGCTGGAGTTGTGTTAACTTCCCCACGAGGTGACAAGTTATGTTATGTCCTCCGTTTAATGTTTCCTTGTACTAACAATGCAGCAGAGTATGAGGCGTTGCTTCATGGCCTACAAATGGCTAAGGAGATGAACTTGAGCCGGGTCAAGTGTTTTGGTGATTCAGATTTAGTGGCACAACAAGTATCCGGCAAGTGGGATTCAAAAGACCCTCTCATGGCAGCTTACAGACGAGAAGTTGAAGCAGTCGCAGGATATTTCAAAGGGTATCAGGTGGATCACATAGACCGGCGAAAGAATGAAGCGGCCGATGCTCTGAGCCGGCTGGGTTCTCAACGTAAACTGGTACCACCGAATACTTTATTGGATGAGCTGCACAGTCCATCAGTTCAGGTACCATCGGAGGAAGACCTGGTTGTTCGTGATCCGGAGGCACAGCTAGTTGCAGCACTTCATGTTATTCCGGATTGGACGCTGCCATACTTGGCATATCTAAGCCGGGGAGAGTTGCCGGACGACGAAATTGAAGCAAGACAGATAATCCGGCGCTCCAAATCTATGACAATTGAAAACGGAGAACTTCATCATCGCAGTGTTTCTGGAGCGTTTCAGGGATGTGTGTCATCTGAGGAAGGTTGTAATATCCTTCGTGAGATCCATGAAGGAGATTGTGGTCATCATGCCGGTTCAAAATCCTTGGTGGCTAAAGCTTTTCGACATGGGTTATATTGGCTGACAGCCCATGCTGATGCAGCGGATCTAGTCCAGAGGTGCGATGCTTGTCAGAAATTTTCACGACGTGCTCTTGTTCCGGCACAGGAGCTCCGGATGATACCGATTACTTGGCCGTTTGCGACTTGTGGGCTTGATATGGTTGGGCCCTTCAAACGATCCCAAGATCAAAAAACTCATCTGTTGGTGGCTGTGGATAAGTTTACAAAATGGATTGAGGCAGAGCCTGTGAGCAAGTGTGATGCGGCAACAACGGTTAAGTTCATCAAAAAGGTAATTTTCCGGTTTGGCTTTCCACATAACATCATCACAGACAACGAGACCAATTTATCTAAAGGAGAGATGGAAGAGTTTTGTCAACGGGAGCATGTTCGCCTAGATGTGTCTTCTGTAGCTCACCCTCAATCCAATGGTCAAGCTGAAAGGGCTAATAAGGAGATTTTGCGAGTTATCAAACCCCGGCTTATGACTCCCTTGCAAAGAACACCAGGGTGCTGGGTTGAGGAGTTACCTTCTGTCCTCTGGAGCATCAATACTACACCGAACCGGTTCACAGGTTACACACCTTTCTTCATGGTGTATGGGGCTGAAGCGGTCCTTCCAAGTGATATCCGTCATGATTCGCCACGAGTGACAGCTTATGTTGAAGCGGCCAATGAGCAGGCAAGACAGGACAGTTTGGACCGGCTGGATGAAGAGCGTGACATCGCAGCAGCACGGTCCGCGATTTATCAACATGACTTGCGCAGATATCACAGCCGCCGGATCAAAACCAGGACGTTCCAGGAGGGAGATTTGGTACTCCGGCTCATCCAAGACCAAACAGATATGCACAAACTATCACCGCCTTGGGAAGGGCCCTTTGTAATGCCCAGGATGGAGTTATACCTCCTACGTGTCGAGGCACGACTTAAAGGCATAAATCCATCCTAGAATGATCTCAAGTTTGGTATCTTTGCACGACTCATGTAAAAGAGGGATTAAATTGCAAAAGGAGATAGTTGGCTTACACTCGCCACTTCACACAATACATTACATACGCAATCATCATTCAGAACATCACAACCCGACTACGGGTGAAGATCCAAAAGAAAGATACCAAAACAACAAAAGCCACAGGTCTGGATCGGATCCTAGTAGAAACCACTACTGATCGTCGAAACGTAACAAGCAAACGGCCACACTCTTCATCGAGCTCCCGGTGAAGAACTGAACCAACTCCTGCTTCATACTCGGCTGAACCTGCATCTGGTGTGGTGAAGTAACTGTGAGCCACAGAGGACTCAGCAATCCCGTTCCCGGGTAACACGACTATTTAAGCCTTGGGTGAGGACAAGGCTGAAGAAAGAACGAGAGGTGAAGGAACAACAAGAGTCTGCAGCAGCAACTAGCACTAACTTACGTATACGAGAGCGAGAAGAGAAGGCGCATCGGTCGAGAGATGATCACGAATTGATCCTAGCTAAAGCACGTCAAACATAACCCCACCGTGTTCAACTCCCGAATCCCTATTCGGAAATTGACAGTCACGGTACACACGCTGGTAGTGTATTAGAAACATGGTGTCAAGTTATCTACAACCGGATATTAACAAGCTCCCATCTGCCACATAACCGCGGGCACGGCTTTCGAAAGTTCAAACCCTGCAGGGGTGTTCCAACTTGACCCATTACAAGCCCACGATCCGCGGAGTCGCAACTCCATAGGTGGGAAGACCCGAGTATTCTCGGAATCCCGTGCTCAAGTTAAACCGAACTAAGGTAAGGCTAATCCAGCAAATCCTCCCGGCGTGTCGACACCCTGATAGTAGCCGCGCGTATCTAAGTCTCAGGACACGACCGGATGGGCGATTCTACAGGACCCAATCCTCGAGTTTCCCCGTGGTGGTTCCCGCAGAACCCCCGTTTGGGACCAACACCATCGGCACTGGCCCCCCCTGCTATGTAGAATTAAGAATCCTCGGGGACGCGACCCCCTATGCAAATTTAATTAATTAATTAAGTTGTTATTATGAGGCAAATAGTACCAAATGTTGGGACTTGCTGGAAAAGACTTAGCACTTAGCGGTTTATCAAGGGGGTCCCATACACCCCAACCGTGTTAGGAACGCAAAATCAAGGAACATAACACCGGTTTATACGGTTCCTAACGGCATGAGTGGAACAAATCACCAAGCAAAAGGCTTAGCCTTCCACCCTTGCCAATATATAGATGATTTCATTTAAGCATTTATATAGTGTGATAAAACCCAACCAATCTTCAACTGAAGCAAGCATCTTCAATCTTCACCTGCAACTAACAATGCTATAAGAGGGGCTGAGCGAAGCGTACTTAGCCAAGCAACGGTTTGCATAGGTAGGGTGGTTAAACAGGTTCATGGTTACAAGTAGGAGGCTGACAAGAAAGACATGGGCATCGAGGCAAAACTATAGAGCGGAACTACTAGCAATAGGCAAAGATAGTAATGGTATCCGGGTTCGGTCATCTTGCCTGGGATTCCACAAGGAAGAAGAACGGATCCATGAAGTAGACGGAGAAACAGTCAAGCGAATCCTCACAACTCCGGAACGAAACCGAAGCTAACAAGAGAAGCAAACCGGAAAGAAACAAACAACACGGTAAACACACAAGCATAAACATGGCATAAGATGCACATCCAAGTATGATGCATGTCCGGTTTAAATATGCATGGCATGGCAAAGTGCACAAACAAATCTACAAGTTAAGTGGAGATCAATATGCAACGAGTTGCATATTGACGAACACCACATAATAATTATTTAGTTGACTCTCGTTATTTACAAGACAAGATTAAAATGTTTTTAACATGGCAAGAGGTGAAGCATAATAAAACTACACTATTTAGACATTTTAAATGAGGCCGGAAAAATAACAACAGCATATCCGGAAAATCCCCATGAGCATGTTTAATAATTATAAGCAAACAACAATTAAACATTCAAGGTTGTTAACATGATGCGGATGATATGATCAAGTTTATGCAAGTTTTATTAAAAAGGTTGACAAGAAGAAGATATGAAGCATCGTCACCGTGGTGGAAGAAAAGGGTGCCACGGCAACGATCCGAAATGATGCCACGCAACATATCGGTTCCGGTAACTTGTTGAGAGACCGGTGCAAAAGGAAAGAATCGACGTGAGTACGTCGAACAAGATGAAAGGTGGGGGCGATCCCGTTACCGGGTTCCCACGAGTCGGCGACGAGGCAACCGAGGGACAAGACAAAAGGTCGAAACGGCCACGGTGCACACACGGGAAACATTTCATACAACACAAGCAAGCATCTCATTGGTCATCCACGGGGTTATACCTTCGAAACAATTGTTTCGGGGCGGAATCGAGTCGTTGAGGGACGTAGTGGAAGAAGAGGAAGTAGTCGTTCACATCCCGTTCGGAGAGGTACTTGCGGTCTTGGAGACGGTAGGGGTACACGGCGACGGTAGACGAACTCGTTCGTAGATGTACTTGGCGCATCCGTCTTTTCCGGGCGACGGTAGTGGAACACATTCCGTAGGGTACTTGCCGAGTCGGTCGTCGTGGTACTTGGGGGTTCTCGTTCTCGCGACGGTAGAGGTACTTGGTCTCGGCACATCGGAGGGGTACTTGTCGCATCCGGAAACACGGGTCTTCGAGGGTCGACGGTAGTGGTACTTGATCCGAGTAGTCGTTCGGGGTCACGATGACGATAGTCGTACGCGGATCGTAGACGAACTTGATGCTTCCCCGGTCTTCGGACTCCACTTGGCAAAAGAAACGGTCCCTGGACAATTCTCAACAGCACAAGGCAACAACGCAAAAGAAAGGAACACAGGCACGGTCTTGGGACGACGAGGCCAGGCAGCAGCACTGCGAGGCAGGGGCCGCGGGATCCGGGTTCGCTGGAGGAGCCGCAGGAGGGAGGACGGGCGCGTCGGGGTGGCTGGCCCTCTGGCTCGCTCGCAGGGGAAGTTGCGGCCCTGGACGAGGGACGCGAGAGGCCGGGCGCGGGCGCGCTGGACGGTCGAAGCGGCCCGGGGCGGAGGGGCTCTGCCGGCCCGCGGCACCGCGGCGCTGAGGCCATGGCCTCTGAAGGGAGGGGCGACCGGCGCGGTCCGGGCCGAAGGTAGCAGGGCCATGGCGCATGCTGGACGAGGGAAGGAATCCATGGCGCGGCTCCGCGCGGGGAGAAGGAGGCGGGGCTGAGGCCCTGGCGACGGAGAAAGAGCGGAGGAGGCCGGAGGGGCGGAGAGACGAGGCGCGTCGAGTGAATCGGGGGCTCGGGGGGAGATCGAGAGGAGTGCGGGGCGCCGAGGGAGAGAGGAGCGAGACTGGGTCGGGCGTCGGGCGAAGAGAGAGTGGCGGCGGGGAAGAGGGACGAGAGGGAGAGCGGGGGGTGCGCTAGGGTTTTCGGTGCGCTGGAGATGGGCCTGGGCTGAAGATGTGGGCCGGCTACTGGTGGGAGGGAGGCTTGGGCCGCTGGGGGGAAGGAGGAGGCCCAGATGGCCAGGAGGCCGGTGGGCTGCTGCTCTTCTTTCTTTTTATCTCTTTTCCCATTTAAAGAAAAAGAACAAAGAAATAGAAATGCCCAGAGAGTTTGGAGATGATTTTGACTGAGATAAAAATATCCCTACAACCCTGGAATTGTGGGCTATTTTAATAAAATGCTTTGGCAACTTTTAAAGACTACGAATTTATGCGAGTTCGGAAATAACTCAAACTTGCATAAATCTTTAGGCCAACCAAGCACTTCCAAAAGACATGAAAGAAAAAGGAGGAGGAGGTCTTGGCAAGGGATTGAGAAGAAAAAGGCATGGGGAAAAAATATGCACGTGTGTTGCGGGTAATTCCAAAGAATGGAATATTTTAATATAGCTCCCTAAAATATTGAGAGACTTTTATATGTTATAAAGAGAAGTCACCTTCCCTCGATTTAAATGGACCGAAGGTCCACACGAATTATTAGTTGAGATGCAAAAATAAAATATGACATGATGGCACGATGACATGATGCAATGCAAAAATAAATAACACAAGCACAAAAGAACACACGGGATAACCCGGAACATCTGGAATCTTCGGGAATCTTCTGGAATCTTCTGGGACGTCGGTCTCGGGCGTCACAACTCTCCCACACTAACAGAGGATCTCGACCCGAGATCCTAGAGATATCACCGGGTAAAAACGAAGAGGAAGAGGTAAAACAAAGTTGCTTCTTAGACAGACGAGTGAAACCAAAGAACCTTGAGAGGTTGAACAAAATGGAAAGAAGAATACAACGGAGATGAACGAAGATGAAAACTCCGTTAGAAAAGACGAACAAAGAGCATTATGAGAACCTTGAAGATTAAAAGACATGAAGCAAGTTCTTACGAACCAAAAGAATATGAACCGAAATGGTATAGCCAAGGAATAAGAATGACAGAATTTGGACAGCACTCCCTCTAAAAATGGAAGGAATTAACAAGAACTTGAGAAGATTGAATGATACTTGATGAAATCAACAACATATTTCCTCCGAAACAATTAAAAGAATGGCACAAGGGTTAAGAAAGATTTAGACAGCACTCCGGTTAAAAAGATAGGCAAAACTTGATAAGATGAGAGAACTAGAATGAAGAATACAACACTCCGGTTAAATGATAAGCAAGGGAAAGAACATGATCTCGATAAAAACGAGCTGATGGGACGAAGAGAGCAACATGACAAGACCTCCGGAATGAAAGAATAGCATATAATCAATGAAAGAAAGAATGGAGAAGAAAATGACAACTTCTCTCAAAATTGAATTTGAAAGAGCATCCTTACGAAGAAGGGTTGAACAGAGTTGTTGGAAATTCAACAACGAAAGAATAAGCTTGATGTGGGCTTATGGAAAACATCTCAAAATTAAGAGGTGACAACCAGCCACTAACGAAAACAATTGATTGGATTGAGATCAACAAGGAGATGAAAAACTTATTTCACCGGAATGATAAATGAAGAACTTGGGTCATTTATAAGCACCATAATTAGCAACAATCCTTAGGAAAAGCTTTTAGGTGAGATACAACCCAAAATAACTCCAATGGATAGATTGAAGGGTTGAAAAGATCTCTTGAACAAGGAAAATGATGGTTTAAATATCTCATTCTTGATAACTCGTGAATCATGAAACATGAAGGAATTGTCAAGAATGACATAACACCATCTTAAAGATGAGGTAGAAAGAATTGCAATTGGAAAGCATGATGAAGAAAGCTTGAGCTCCAACAAGGATCTTGATGAAACTTTGAGGATGAATTAAAACATGATGAACCACCATGAGAACTCCGGTAACAAAAGGGATGAGAAGTGAGAGATAAAAAGAATAAGATTCAAGGCCTGTGATGAATTAGATTGAGGTTGAAATGATATGATTGAAATAACTTGGAGCTCCGGAAACAAGATAAAGAATTTAGAACCGAGAATATGATATGATGAACAAGCTCCGAAGGAAGGAATTAAATCACCTTGAAGGAATAAGAATAAGAATTATGTTATGCATCTCCTTCACCAATTTAAATTGATGACAACCAAAGGATTTGGCATACTACTTATTCTCGTTGCAAAGAATTAAAGAGAGATCTAGCACAAGCTCAGATAATTATTCAACAAAGCACCGGTAGAATTGTGAAAAGAACAAATGAATTGATAAGATAACAACGGAAGGGTAAAGTTGAATGAACCACCATGAATATGGAGACGAACGAAGAGACATCAATGAAGAGTATTTGGAGGACGAAGTTGAAAACTGAGAACGAAGAAATCTTCTGAAATGATGGCCTTCGGAGGATCACAAAGAAAAAGAATTCTTGAAATGCTTCGGATGGCATAAAAGAATTCCTCACAAACGGAACAATAATGAGGATGGCATGAAGCTAGAACCACGAATGTTCAAGAGAAGGGGCCAAGGTTTAAGAGAAACACTTCTCCGGTCTTCAATTGTTGATAATGAAGACGAGAAATGCCATAAGAATTGTTGAGCACTCCGGAATGAAGAATTAAAAGGTTGAACCAACGATGAAAAAGAATTGAATGCGATCTTGGAGAAGGCATGTGACTGATGGAAATCATTCTTACGTCACACTTTGAAAGAATTTGAGAATAACTCCAGAAAAAATAGAAGAGTCAGGTAAGATCCTGGAAAAGACCTGTGGGTTAGGGCCCACTCAAAGAAAATTACCGTTGAAAAAGATTGCTTAAGAGATATAGCACCGGTTGAATTAAATGGCTTGAATAAGATGACAATGCTCAAAATAATTTGAACGGATTAAGAATGGAATTATCAATCTTCAGCACTCCGGATATGAATAGCAAGAAGAGAATGATTAATTGGTGCACCGGAATAAGAAAGCATTGTGGAAAGAGGAAAAGGATAAGATCAACACCGAAATCTTGAATTACAACCACCGGCAGAATTGAGAACAAAAGAATGATGAACTTGAAGCTCTTGAGCATCTTCACGATAAATCACCGGATAAGAACATTGAAGGAAAGAATGAAGAAACATCACATGAATAAAATGGATATTTCATTTGAGAATTTCTGACTCCAAGAAGAAAAAGGGAGGGAGGGTGGGGAAAACAGAGACAACTTGGAATGAAAGAAACAGACAAATCGTCAGATTTCTCAACGACGTCCGTAAGGAATAACTTGAAGAGAAGGCACACCGATTGGAAAAGGATTTAACATGACCATCTCGATGGTCAAGAGAATTAGCACTCCCATAGAAATATGAGAACACCGATTAGAAAAGGTATGGAATCAACATTTGACATCGAAGCAACTCGAATACCAGAATCAAAACAAGAACAAAGGGTAGATATGTAACAGCCTAATCTTCACAATATCATTCGAGCAAGGAATTGAACGAATGAATTCCGTAGGTACATCAGCTTGACGAGAAGCCAATTGGAGAACAAAAGATAAAATAAAAAGGAACAGGATCAGATAGAACAAATACAAGATAGAAGCTTCGTTCGACATCTTCGTGCTGAAAGCTCATGGAACGTGTTACAAAAGGGTTTTGCAATCCCCGGATCAGCATAGCCAAGGACCCTTTAAGATGCAACTCCCGATCAGAACAAGTCCATAAAACCACTTCACTCAATGTAGAACCCCGAACTTCATATCGAGCATCCGTTGGAAGAATGCCTAGAACTATTGGATGAACCCACCTATAGATTTCCGAAAGTTTCCAGTTATGCAATCAGGTGTTGGGGATACACGGGAAGCACCGCGCAATCAACTCTAAACCTACATCCAGGTGTATCCATCCTTCAACACATAACCAGTCTTTCTCGGAAACTGTGTACCTCGGACCTTCGAAACGCATCCACTATACAAGCTATGGCAATACTCTCGAACTACCTCCCCAGTACTGGGTGATGTCGGGGTTATCTTGCCACTAACCGTATAGGAGAGATTTTCGATGTCGGCCGTCTTAAGTATTTAGTACTGCCGCGATATGCTTGTGACAACAATACCCCGAAGCTCAACTCCTCGGTAATAGGAGGCATCGAGAACAATATCCTTGTCACAAGAACATCGAAACAATCCCAGAATACTCGCGGGATCCTAAAAAAAAATTGTGCAAATTTTGAAAGTAGAAGAGGCAAGAGTAATCGTCAGGAGTCCTCACCAGAATGAAAAGGGATGAGGAGCAAAAGAAATCCTACTCTCCGATATATATATAGGACTTAAAACATTTTCAGTGTGTGCCTAGACTCAACCGTCAACGATTCGATCAATCAGTGGGGGCTTCTAGGTCGGAGAAGGCTCTGATACCAACTTGTAATGCCCAGGATGGAGTTATACCTCCTACGTGTCGAGGCACGACTTAAAGGCATAAATCCATCCTAGAATGATCTCAAGTTTGGTATCTTTGCACGACTCATGTAAAAGAGGGATTAAATTGCAAAAGGAGATAGTTGGCTTACACTCGCCACTTCACACAATACATTACATACGCAATCATCATTCAGAACATCACAACCCGACTACGGGTGAAGATCCAAAAGAAAGATACCAAAACAACAAAAGCCACAGGTCAGGATCGGATCCTAGTAGAAACCACTACTGATCGTCGAAACGTAACAAGCAAACGGCCACACTCTTCATCGAGCTCCCGGTGAAGAACTGAACCAACTCCTGCTTCATACTCGGCTGAACCTGCATCTGGTGTGGTGAAGTAACTGTGAGCCACAGAGGACTCAGCAATCCCGTTCCCGGGTAACACGACTATTTAAGCCTTGGGTGAGGACAAGGCTGAAGAAAGAACGAGAGGTGAAGGAACAACAAGAGTCTGCAGCAGCAACTAGCACTAATTTACGTATACGAGAGCGAGAAGAGAAGGCGCATCGGTCGAGAGATGATCACGAAGTGATCCTAGCTAAAGCACGTCAAACATAACCCCACCGTGTTCAACTCCCGAATCCCTATTCGGAAATTGACAGTCACGGTACACACGCTGGTAGTGTATTAGAAACATGGTGTCAAGTTATCTACAACCGGATATTAACAAGCTCCCATCTGCCACATAACCGCGGGCACGGCTTTCGAAAGTTCAAACCCTGCAGGGGTGTTCCAACTTGACCCATTACAAGCCCACGATCCGCGGAGTCGCAACTCCATAGGTGGGAAGACCCGAGTATTCTCGGAATCCCGTGCTCAAGTTAAACCGAACTAAGGTAAGGCTAATCCAGCAAATCCTCCCGGCGTGTCGACACCCTGATAGTAGCCGCGCGTATCTAAGTCTCAGGACACGACCGGATGGGCGATTCTACAGGACCCAATCCTCGAGTTTCCCCGTGGTGGTTCCCGCAGAACCCCCGTTTGGGACCAACACCATCGGCACTGGCCCCCCCTGCTATGTAGAATTAAGAATCCTCGGGGACGCGACCCCCTATGCAAATTTAATTAATTAATTAAGTTGTTATTATGAGGCAAATAGTACCAAATGTTGGGACTTGCTGGAAAAGACTTAGCACTTAGCGGTTTATCAAGGGGGTCCCATACACCCCAACCGTGTTAGGAACGCAAAATCAAGGAACATAACACCGGTTTATACGGTTCCTAACGGCATGAGTGGAACAAATCACCAAGCAAAAGGCTTAGCCTTCCACCCTTGCCAATATATAGATGATTTCATTTAAGCATTTATATAGTGTGATAAAACCCAACCAATCTTCAACTGAAGCAAGCATCTTCAATCTTCACCTGCAACTAACAATGCTATAAGAGGGGCTGAGCGAAGCGTACTTAGCCAAGCAACGGTTTGCATAGGTAGGGTGGTTAAACAGGTTCATGGTTACAAGTAGGAGGCTGACAAGAAAGACATGGGCATCGAGGCAAAACTATAGAGCGGAACTACTAGCAATAGGCAAAGATAGTAATGGTATCCGGGTTCGGTCATCTTGCCTGGGATTCCACAAGGAAGAAGAACGGATCCATGAAGTAGACGGAGAAACAGTCAAGCGAATCCTCACAACTCCGGAACGAAACCGAAGCTAACAAGAGAAGCAAACCGGCAAGAAACAAACAACACGGTAAACACACAAGCATAAACATGGCATAAGATGCACATCCAAGTATGATGCATGTCCGGTTTAAATATGCATGGCATGGCAAAGTGCACAAACAAATCTACAAGTTAAGTGGAGATCAATATGCAACGAGTTGCATATTGACGAACACCACATAATAATTATTTAGTTGACTCTCGTTATTTACAAGACAATATTAAAATGTTTTTAACATGGCAAGAGGTGAAGCATAATAAAACTACACTATTTAGACATTTTAAATGAGGCCGGAAAAATAACAACAGCATATCCGGAAAATCCCCATGAGCATGTTTAATAATTATAAGCAAACAACAATTAAACATTCAAGGTTGTTAACATGATGCGGATGATATGATCAAGTTTATGCAAGTTTTATTAAAAAGGTTGACAAGAAGAAGATATGAAGCATCGTCACCGTGGTGGAAGAAAAGGGTGCCACGGCAACGATCCGAAATGATGCCACGCAACATATCGGTTCCGGTAACTTGTTGAGAGACCGGTGCAAAAGGAAAGAATCGACGTGAGTACGTCGAACAAGATGAAAGGTGGGGGCGATCCCGTTACCGGGTTCCCACGAGTCGGCGACGAGGCAACCGAGGGACAAGACAAAAGGTCGAAACGGCCACGGTGCACACACGGGAAACATTTCATACAACACAAGCAAGCATCTCATGGGTCATCCACGGGGTTATACCTTCGAAACAATTGTTTCGGGGCGGAATCGAGTCGTCGAGGGACGTAGTGGAAGAAGAGGAAGTAGTCGTTCACATCCCGTTCGGAGAGGTACTTGCGGTCTTGGAGACGGTAGGGGTACACGGCGACGGTAGACGAACTCGTTCGTAGATGTACTTGGCGCATCCGTCTTTTCCGGGCGACGGTAGTGGAACACATTCCGTAGGGTACTTGCCGAGTCGGTCGTCGTGGTACTTGGGGGTTCTCGTTCTCGCGACGGTAGAGGTACTTGGTCTCGGCACATCGGAGGGGTACTTGTCGCATCCGGAAACACGGGTCTTCGAGGGTCGACGGTAGTGGTACTTGATCCGAGTAGTCGTTCGGGGTCACGATGACGATAGTCGTACGCGGATCGTAGACGAACTTGATGCTTCCCCGGTCTTCGGACTCCACTTGGCAAAAGAAACGGTCCCTGGACAATTCTCAACAGCACAAGGCAACAACGCAAAAAAAAAGGAACACAGGCACGGTCTCGGGACGACGAGGCCAGGCAGCAGCACTGCGAGGCAGGGGCCGCGGGATCCGGGTTCGCTGGAGGAGCCGCAGGAGGGAGGACGGGCGCGTCGGGGTGGCTGGCCCTCTGGCTCGCTCGCAGGGGAAGTTGCGGCCCTGGACGAGGGACGCGAGAGGCCGGGCGCGGGCGCGCTGGACGGTCGAAGCGGCCCGGGGCGGAGGGGCTCTGCCGGCCCGCGGCACCGCGGCGCTGAGGCCATGGCCTCTGAAGGGAGGGGCGACCGGCGCGGTCCGGGCCGAAGGTAGCAGGGCCATGGCGCATGCTGGACGAGGGGAGGAATCCATGGCGCGGCTCCGCGCGGGGAGAAGGAGGTGGGGCTGAGGCCCTAGCGACGGAGAAAGAGCGGAGGAGGCCGGAGGGGCGGAGAGACGAGGCGCGTCGAGTGAATCGGGGGCTCGGGGGGAGATCGAGAGGAGTGCGGGGCGCCGAGGGAGAGAGGAGCGAGACTGGGTCGGGCGTCGGGCGAAGAGAGAGTGGCGTCGGGGAAGAGGGACGAGAGGGAGAGCGGGGGGTGCGCTAGGGTTTTCGGTGCGCTGGAGATGGGCCTGGGCTGAAGATGTGGGCCGGCTGCTGGTGGGAGGGAGGCTTGGGCCGCTGGGGGGAAGGAGGAGGCCCAGATGGCCAGGAGGCCGGTGGGCTGCTGCTCTTCTTTCTTTTTATCTCTTTTCCCATTTAAAGAAAAAGAACAAAGAAATAGAAATGCCCAGAGAGTTTGGAGATGATTTTGACTGAGATAAAAATATCCCTACAACCCTGGAATTGTGGGCTATTTTAATAAAATGCTTTGGCAACTTTTAAAGACTACGAATTTATGCGAGTTCGGAAATAACTCAAACTTGCATAAATCTTTAGGCCAACCAAGCACTTCCAAAAGACATGAAAGAAAAAGGAGGAGGAGGTCTTGGCAAGGGATTGAGAAGAAAAAGGCATGGGGAAAAAATATGCACGTGTGTTGCGGGTAATTCCAAAGAATGGAATATTTTAATATAGCTCCCTAAAATATTGAGAGACTTTTATATGTTATAAAGAGAAGTCACCTTCCCTCGATTTAAATGGACCGAAGGTCCACACGAATTATTAGTTGAGATGCAAAAATAAAATATGACATGATGGCATGATGACATGATGCAATGCAAAAATAAATAACACAAGCACAAAAGAACACACGGGATAACCCGGAACATCTGGAATCTTCGGGAATCTTCTGGGACGTCGGTCTCGGGCGTCACACCCTTTGTGGTCAGCAAGAATCTACACAACGGTTCATATTACCTGGTGGACGTTCGAGAGCACAAGGACTCAAGGACATCAGAAGAAGAGACAAAGAGGCCGTGGAACATCGCTCTCCTGCGGCCCTACTATACTTGAGCCATGAGCTCTGCTGTATCCTATGTATATATTATGATTAATGAATAAACCGGCACCCTCGATAAACCGGGGGGTCAGCTCTTTTTCCCAATATAAGTGTCTTATGGTGATATCCATCTACAGTTTATATCATTTTCATTAAAGAAAAATAAGATGCTTTGATCAGTCTATCTGGCTATGCAGGACAATTTTATAAGGGACCAAAGAAGGTTTGCCGCACAGTGCAACTCCAATATAGGTATCCTGCGTCTACACTTACTAAAGGGCTTCCTGTTCAAACATAGGTCGTATTCGAACCAAAGAGAACATAGTCAAACTTACTAAAGGGCTTCCTATTCAAACATAGGCCGTATTCGAACCACAAAGAACATAGCCATTCCTGTTCAAACATAGGTCGTATTCGAACCAAAGAGAACATAACAAAAGCCCTTTGGATCATATTCGAATCCATTGCTTGGCTAAAATTTCACGATCCCAAGGGGGCTATGGATCGTATCCGAATCCTAGCTTAGCCCCTTGCGGTCGGTTTATATGATCGTATTCGAATCATAAAAAGCTCCTTGGATCGTATTCGAATCCATTGCTTGGCTAAAATTTCACGATCCCAAGGGGGCTATGGATCGTATCCGAATCCTAGCTTAGCCCCTTGCGGTCGGTTTATATGATCGTATTCGAATCATAAAAAGCTCCTTGGATCGTATTCGAATCCATTTCTTGGCTAAAATTTCACGATCCCAAGGGGGCTACGGATCGTATCCGAATCCTTGCTTAGCCCCTTGCGGTCCGGTTTATATGATCGTATTCGAATCATAAATTTGATTTGGAGCCTGGCAGCTCGCAAAAAGCCTCGACTGCATGATTTTATTCGTAAACCGGTGTTTTTTGTATTTCTGTTCTCATGTGCTTCTATGATTCTTTGATCCGGAGTGGGACAACTTCAAGGTTGACCACATATCTTCAAAAGTCTGGACAAAGAGCTTCAGCATTATTCGTAAACCGGTAGTTCTTCTAAACCCGGAATAATTGGGTACGCCCCAATGGAGCCAAGAGCTTCCTCGGAATAGCAATGTTTGCCGGATTAAGGACATCAAGCAGACTTAAACACATGTATAAAGTTATTTCTGGCATAAACAGACACTTGTTTGATATATTTTGTGAGCAATTTAATTGGTCCGGCGACAAACCGCTAGGACATCTTTAAGTGTTATCTATGCAGAAACAGGTAGTATGCAAGATAAAACATAATCAGACAAAGGATTCAAATTGACAGACGTCAACACAAAGTTGGGACATCCGGGTTAAAACAAGCAATGTTTTGTGCTATCCTATTACAAGGCATAGCAAGCCTGAACGGATTAAAGTTTTTCCAACAAAATGAGACTGAAACTACAAAGATAAGCTATGTGGCCTATGCTTCCTCCTGCTGTGACGGCTGATGGTCGACCTGTTCTGGAGCTTCTTCGTCTTCTTGTAACGGCTGAAAGTTAAGGACGCACCAATCGATTTTCGTTAAAGCACGGAAGTACATCTCTTCCGTAATAAGATCAGACGGATCAACATCTGGGGCGAAAGTGTGGGGGCGCACTTGTGGGATTAGATTCACGGTATCATAAACCGGTCGATCCACACGCTCATTCTGTAAATCATACGCCGGATGATACCTGGTCAAATCTGATTCAACAGCAAGTTTGCTGGCAAGAGGACGCATCTCCTTCGTCAAGGCATGAAGGTCTTTCCCAGTGAAGGCCGATCCATCTTCTTTGGTGCTGGGGTACCCGTTCAGAGCTTCTTCCGGATCAAAGTCTGGAACCCACGCTTTGGCTGTGGTGAGCGCTACGAGAGAACCGGCTCGGGCAGCAGACTTCTTCACCTCTTCCAAGCGTGCAGGCAAGATAGACAACTTCTCCAGAGTGCCTTGGATGGTGGTAGGGCCCGGTTTATTGAAAGACATTGCACTTATAATCCGCTGAGCGCCGGAATACAGCTGCTCAACTAGAGTATAATTCCACGACAGAACCCCTAAACAGGGTATCCATTTTCAGAAAAGCTTGTTCCTGTTGAGCATCATAATCTCCTTCAAGTTTGCCGAGAGTGGCGTCATAGCAACTCATGGTTTGAAACCATAAGACCGCTCTCACGCGCCACCTCTTATAGTGGATACCCTCAAACACAGGAGGTCTCATGGTAGCAGCAAAACCACTTGGGGTAAATTGCCTATAATAAGGTTTTTGGATTGTTGGAAATATCAGCAATTTACCATATGATTTTATGAACAGAAATATTAGATAAAATATGACTAATATAATAGAGATGGAGCAAGTCATGTAATCTAGCAGAGTGATAGAAAACAGCATTTGTACATGTGAACTAAAGCAGAACTCATGTAGAACAGAGAATAGAACAAGATAAACTAGAGCAAAAAACTGTTGCATGATCTTAAACAGAGACATCATGGGGACGTACGAAGCAGCAGCAGAAGGCCCGGTCTTGGGTTCGGTGTCCTCACCGGCCATGTCGTCTAAGAGGTTGTCGACGTAGGGGAAGAAGTCGTCGTCGGGGAAGTATTCGTCGATGACCGGATCGTCCGGGATGAATTAGCCAGTAGTCGTGCCGAGCGCTCCCCAAAAACCTTATCACCCTTCTCCCGTACAAGACTCAGAAGGTGTGGTTTCGGAGGCCTAATATCCCGACTTGCGGTGCACGCCGCAAGCCGGGATGGGGAAGAATCTACCAGCAGCGAAGTGCTCAGGAACTTGGTGCCGAGAGGGAGATGATCTTTCTGATGTGTCTCTCTGGAGAGGAGCGACCTCTCTAATATAGCCATAGGAGAGAGAGGTGAACAGGCTGCGATGGGAGGTGAAGCAAAAGAGGGAGACGAAGCGAACAGGCAGCAGACAAAGAGGTGCGCCGTTTGTAATGAGTCTCCACTACAGCAAAACGTTTCAGCTCCCATGCGACCGTTCGTATACCCGTCGTGCACGGCAAAAATTTAGACATTGGCTCGTTCCCGCATCGCGGCGAGGCGGGCGGCAGAGGAGGAGCGCGTGTGGATGTCCCTCTTGTTCTCATGCTCGTACAAGTGGGGAAAGAACCTCCCTTATAAGGAGGTCCAACTCCCTCTAAACTAGCAATGTGGGACTAAACTTCAGTAGTGCCCCTTGCCTTCCACGCATGGGCTAAGTGGGCCTCTAGGATTTATTAGGAATTTCTGAAATTATTATTGGGCTAGCCCATAGTAGATAAAATTCCAGCACTTACTAGCCCAAGTACGGAATTCCCTAACAATAGCCTCATACCTGCCTCGTTTTCCCTCCAAGATGTCATTCACCACTGATACGTCCAAAACGTATCTATAATTTCTGCTTGCTCCATGCCTCTTTTGTGTGATATTGCTATGATATTTATGCACTTCCATACACTTTTGATTATATTTGGACTAACCTATTAACTCAGTGCACCCCAGTGCCAGTTTCTGTTTTCTGCTGTTTTTGTATTTCAGGTTTTCCCATTACGTAAACTGCCAGAAAAATTCCGGAAAAAATATATAAAAAATCAGCGTTCCGGAAGCTTCCACGCAGCCAAAGTAGGGCCGGAGGGGGGCCACCAGGGCTCCAGGCGCCCTTGGGGCGCGGCCCCCCTCCTGGCCGCGCCGGGGGGTGCCTGGGCCCCCCAGGCCTCCGCTGATGCCCCCCTTTGGCATATATTTACACCGCGTCCTGAAACCCTCGAGGACGGAACCCTTTTTCGCGATCTCATCTCTGTTCCGCCGCCGCCGTGCTTCCAAGATCGGGAGCACCAGGAGAACTCTTCCCGGCACCCTGTCGGAGGGGAGGATCACCACCAGGAGCCTCTCCACCACCATGGACGCCTCCCGGATGAGTTGTGAGTAGTCTCCCTTGGACCATGGGTCCATGACCAGTAGCTATGTGATGTTCTCCTCCCCTCTTTGTTCTTCACTAATTAGACCTCGTGAGCTGCCCTACATGATCGAGGCACATATGTAATCCTTATGCTGTTGCTATGATGAGTTTGCTGGGATCCGATGGATTATGAGATTATGTTCAGATTGTGTTTGAGTAATATATTTGATTTACCTCTTTTATATTTATGTTCTTGAGTAATTCTGGCATGTTCTCCGTTGCTGTCTATTGCTTTGGCCAAGTAGTAGGTAGTAACTCCAAGAGGGAACGTTATGCTTGATTGTGGGTTCATGCCCCTCGATGACTAGCTTGAGTGACAGAAACATGAGTCTAGGGGATGTGCTGTTGCCACAAGGGGGAAAACAACGGTGATTGTACTCGCGGGTGCAAGGATTGTTTACTTTACGCAAAGTTCTTTTAATGCAGTTGTCTGTTGCTTTGAGTTTACACTATGGGTGGGACTCGCAACTTAATACCAGCGAGATGTTCTGGATAGATATCTCAAGGTGGATGATTAGTAGTAGATGTAGATGGATTTCGGTCTACTTGCCTTGGCGTAGCTCCCATGCTTTTGAGCCTCTACCTTTCTTGCAACATAGTTAGCATTGGTTTGCGCACATAATCCTGTCAATTGCCCAGCTGTAATTCGTTTACCTCACATAGCTGTTTTATCGTCTTTTGGGAGAGAGACATCACTAGTGAACATCATGTGACCCCGGTCCATATTACCATCACTGATCACATCCGCTATTTACTTTCCGTTCTTACTTACTAGTTGCAGTTATACCTATCACTATTATCTCTTGCGTTTGATCCTTTGTAAACGACAAGGCCGGAGGGATTGACAACCTCTCTGTACTCGTTGGGAGCAAAGTTATTTGTATCTGTGTGCAGGTCCAGTCGATTGCTAAATATCTGGCGCCGTTAGTAGTTGACACCTTCTTGTTGAACCTTGGAGTCTCAGGGGAATTCGATCCTTGGTATCATTGCCAAGGGAAAACTACTGCTACACTGCATCTCAAACCTTCCACTTGGGGTAACCAACGAGGGGCGAGAAGCCATCAAGCAAAGTTTTCTGGCGCCGTTGCCGGGGACTCCACTCTTCAAGATAGGGGAGTTGCACGCTATCTTTTACCTTTGCTTTTTAGTCTTGTTAGTTTACCTTTCAGTTTTTGCTTTAGTATATTTTATCAAAAATCACAAAAATAGTTATCTTGCTTGGTTGCTGCTATGGGTTCCACCAAAAACACTAAGTGGGAGGAGTACACCCCTTCTTCCATCGCGCCAATCACCACTGTCGGGATCTACAAAAGTAATAAACCTTGTGATTACGTTAGTTTTAATGGGGAGTTATGCCCATGGCATGGTCTCCCAGGAAAAGAGTATGAGCCTCAGTTTAAAGTTGCTCCTATGCTTCCCCAAACTTGGGAAGACGTTCAAACTCTTATAATTGAGAGCAATTCAAACAAAGAAGATGACACTACAATTCTGCTCAATAATGATAAAATTGATTTTGATAATTGTAGTATCTCAGAAGTTATCACCTTTTTACAAAGAATGGCTAAAGATCCCCAAACTAGCACGCTTAATCTTGCCTTCACAGAGCATATCACTAATGCTCTCATAAAAGCTAGGGAGGATAAACTTAGAGTAGAAGCCTCCATACCTAGAAAGCTAGAAGATGGTTGGGATCCTATGACTAAAATTAAGTTGAATAACTTCTCTTGCTATGCTTTATGTGATGTTGGAGCTAGTACCTCCGTTATTCCCAAAAGAATATATGATATGCTTAAATTGAAACCTTTTGATTCTTGTTCTTTTGGTGTTCGTCTTGTTGATTCTTCCATAAAGAAACCTTTGGGGAGGATCGACGATGTTCTTATCATTGTCAATGACAATTACGTTCCCGTTGATTTTACTATTATGGATATTGAATGTGAACCTTCTTGTCCAATTATTTTGGGACGTCCTTTTCTTCGCACCGTTGGTGCCATCATTGACATGAAAGAGGGGAATATAAGATTCCAATTTCCTCTCAAGAAAGGGATGGAACACTTCCCTAGAAAGAAGATTAAGTTACCTTTTGAGTCCGTTATACGGGCTAGCTATTCTTTTACTCTTGATAATACTTGATCTCTTTGCATTATGCCTAGCTTAAAGGCATAAAAGAAAGCGCTTTTGGGAGGCAGCCCACAATGAATAAAATCTTATTTTGCTTTTGTTGTGTCTTGATGTTGTTACTACAGTAGCATCATCATTGTATCTTTACTTTTCAGCTTTGTGCCAAGTGTAGCCTCTGATTGCAAGAAAGTTCAAAAGTTGTGACGTGCTGTCCAGGAAACAGATTCTGTCCTTGGACAGAAAAATTCGTATAAAATCACCAGATCATCTTTTTGGTCTGAATTGTTTCGACAGCGTGCTCTATACAATTGTCTTTCGAGCGTCTGTTCTGAGTTTTTTGATTTGAGTTGCAGAAGTGCCCCGAAAAAATCATTTACTACCTGCTGGTCTGTTTTTCACAGATTCTGTCCTGTTTTGCCTTTTCTTCGTTTTGCAAACCTTGATCTTGCTTTTTCTTTGCAAAAACCTTTTGGCAATCTTGAGAAACAGTAGACCTTCAAGAATATCCTTATTTCCAGCAAGGAACAATTATTTTATTAAGGGTACTAACCTCGCTAATCAGATTATGATGAGTTATGTATGAAGGGAGTTTTCAAGTGTGCGAGGGAAGATGATAAAAAGATTCAGGAGTGTCAAACGCTCAAGCTTGGGGATGCCCCCGTGCACCCCCAAGAAATATTCAAGAAGTCTCAAGCGTCTAAGCTTGGGGATGCCCCCGTGCATCCCCTTCTCCATCAAAATTATCAGTTCGTCTTTCATTCCACTGTATTTTTATCACTTCATGTGTTATGTGCTATGCTTGGAGCGTCTTGCTTTTAGTTTCCTTTTTAGTTTTCTTTAGCTTTGCTTGATTTTCATAACGAGATGGAACTCAGCTTTCTTTGTGTGGGAGAGAAACACGCTCCACTTCAACCTAGAACATAACATAGAATTTTCATGTTTATCTTTGTTGTGTGTGTTCTTTGTCTTTCAATAGCTACTATAATGCTTAGCTCTTAGTTTTAATGCTTTACTTTTTAAAAGAGCTTTTGTTTAGTTGGTCGCTGGAACTCTCTTTAGTATCATGCTTATCTTGTTAAGAGAGTTGGCTTCTGTTGCACTGGTTGATATGTCTATGATAAAAATGCTATGTGCATAATGGTGCTTAGTAGTTCATGTTTTCTTATGGTTAGTCTCTGTTGACAGAGTAGTACCACGTCCATGCATTGCATGCACGACGCCCACGTCCAACCACCTCCTCCCTGTAATCTAGCGTGCTTATCCTCTCAGCTAGAGTAGCTCCTGGTGGTTAGACTTGGCGATCGCACCCTCTGTATATAATGTAACAGCTGAATCAATACTAAGTGCGTTGCATTCTATTCTTCACTCCCGTTTCTACAGTCTCAAATAGCTGGGGGGTTTTCAATGTGTTATTGGAGTACCAACATGATTTGTTTGCCTATGATGTGGTATGGTTTAGTGATATCTTCCTTCAAGAATTTATTTTGATTGACTTGGCGTATGCTCACGCATATTTAAGACTGTAAAGAAAGTCTATCAGTCCTTGAAGATCTTTTATTTCTGAGTAGCGATATAACTTCCATGCCTGATTCAATGTTGCTTTGTCGCTCTGCATGATTATGACCGTCATTGCTCTCTTAGTTGGTCGCTCCCAGTCTTTTGCTAACCTTCGCCTGTACTAAGCGGACTGACTGCTTGTGCATCCAAAATCCTTTAAACCAGTTATGCCATATGAGTCCACCATACCTTCCTATACATGGTATTTACCTGCCATTCCTAACGAAGACTTTCGTGTACCATCTTGAAATTAATCAAAAAAAAGCATTTCTCTTTTGTGCCTCTGTTTTAGTTCATGAGGAAGTAGTAGTTAATTCATGATCTTTTTAAGTTGGACAAGCTTCACCCCGGGATTGCATGTCTAATGTGCAAACCCATAATACGAGAAGGAACTGGCATAGAGTGCGTCCGGCTCATTAAAAATTATACAACAAACAAACCCTCCTTCACGCTTTGTTCATGAGAAATAAGAAAACTTTGGCAGTGATAAACAAAGGAGATTAAGAGGATGTGATCGTCCTCATTCGGGAGCCGTTCCTTGAAACTTGTCCAGCTCAAGAAGTAATTGAGTTATCTGCTAGCATTCGTTGACGAAATATGCATATTCTAAAAAAATAATTTTTACCTCTGTTTTTAAAACCAAGAGCTCTGGTACATGTTTAGTTTTTGTTTCCGACCACGGGTTTTCAACCTTGCCAAAAAAAGCCACGGTTCGAGAGTCTCCACCTTCTTTAAAGCACCAACTATTGAGAACATGATTGTCATTCTGAGTGTAATGTGCATTGTCCCAAAGTATCATTGTCTTTTGCATGATTATGATATCGTTTATTCTGAAATCATTGTATCTAGTCGTCACTTAAACTTTGGAGGTGCCCATGCATTTATGTTTTGCTTCACTAAAGGGGGCAAACGAGGTACCACTTTATCATATTTGCACACCATGCTCACTACAAATCTATTGAGTGTTTCAGTATCATATTGTAAAACTTTCAGTTCTTTGTGATTTTCTCATGAGGCAACTTAATTACTACAGATTCATTGTCTCAGTAAGCTTTTGTCATGTGACTGTGAAAAGTCCTTATATGGTTAATAGCATGTCACCACAGAAATTATGCTTGTTATCATTTACCTACTCGAGGACGAGCAGGAATTAAGCTTGGGGATGTTGATACGTCCAAAACGTATCTATAATTTCTGCTTGCTCCATGCCTCTTTTGTTTGATATTGCTGTGATATTTATGCACTTCCATACACTTTTGATCATATTTGGACTAACCTATTAACTCAGTGCACCCCAGTGCCAGTTTCTGTTTTCTGCTGTTTTTGTATTTCAGGTTTTCCCATTACGTAAACTGCCAGAAAAATTCCGGGAAAAATATATAAAAAATCAGCGTTCCGGAAGCTTCCACACGGCCAAAGTAGGGCCGGAGGGGGGCCACCAGGGCTCCAGGCGCCCTGGGGGCGCGGCCCCCCTCCTGGCCGCGCCGGGG
>LR738710.1:942286535-942343326 GCA_902687465.1 Secale cereale
GGGGGGGGGGGGGGGGGGGGGCGCCTGGGCCCCCCAGGCCTCCGCTGATGCCCCCCTTTGGCATATATTTACACCGCGTCCCGAAACCCTCGAGGACGGTGTTCGCACACGAACACGTCATCGTGTACCCTCGACGCCGGGGGTGATGCACCGCAGCTCACGTCGAAGGAGACCCGTCCGGAAGCGCGGTACGCAGGCAATCCGGCGGGTGCTTTTGTAGACCCGAAACCCCACGCGCCCGGGAGGGACCCCGTCAGGGCGCGCGGCGGCTATGGGCTGCCCTAGGTCGGCCTGACTGTCCCTAGGGCCTCGAGGTTCGCCGCCCTGCAACAAGAAGAACAGACGAAGAACGAGGAAGAAGAAGAACTAGGGTTAAGGAGAAAAGGTAAAAGATAAAAAGTGGTAGATGAATTGATCGATTGTGTGTTCTCAATCGGCCGTCACCCCTTAGGTATATAAGAGGCGGCTGGACTTCCCGTGCAAGGAAAAGGCTTGGATTCACGTCCAAAAACCTAGCCAAATTCGGATTGATTTTGTCCGAACTTTCCAAAACTGTTCGGTTTAAACTGGCTGTATCTTGCGGGTAATATTTGAGGTGGTAAACGACCTCGGATGGAAAAGAGTCCAAAAGCAATCTTGACCGCTTCGACGAGACGAACAACTTTCATGTAGAACGTTTTTCGATTTGAAGCCATCTTCTAGGCCAAAACGGTGACCCAATACAGGCTGTTATTCGCGCTACCCATCAGACACGTGGCTGGTGGGGCGCGCCACTTTTGGCTCTGTGACAGGGCTGTGTTCGGATGGCTGTAACTTTTCCATACGCACTCGGATTGGGATGAGTTTTATATCAAAATCGACCGTCTCGACGAGACGAAGACAATTCATGTAGGAAGTTTTTCCATATGAAGCAGTCTTGGTGGTCTAATCTGCCGAATACTGCTCTAGATATAAAATCTCAGTGCTTTGAGCATAGTTTTGGCACTCGAGATGAGATCGGATGACGATGGCCCAATCTTCAAAGATGTTCACCTCGACAATACGAAACTTTTTCACTTTGAGCACTTTTCCATTTGAGGCCATCTTATTTGCTTTTTATGCCGTGCCAAAATCTGGTGTCAACACATGCCCCCCTGTTTTCTGGCAGAGCTTGCGTGCCAGAAAATACTTCATCCAAGCACGATGTCAACACTACATCGGCTGTGCATGCTAAGAACGATAATTGTTATCGGTCATATGCTTAAGCGTGTTGCTTCTTGGGTAGAGCCTCTTGGATAATAGTCGTCCGAGAACAACAATTGGACGTCACAAAGGCCTCCACGTAAGTTTCTTATGTCAATCCGGACCTTGCTTTGTCCAGGCACTCCCTGGGAATATTAGAATCCTTCGATGGTAAGCCGGTTGCTGAACGATTATGACCATGCACCACAAAGGAATACTGTCAACTGTTCGGCGACTCAACTCATTATTGATCAAAGTAAACCATCAAGCCTCCGCCGAACAATGTCTCTCTCCTGACTTGGGTCCTGCAAATAACTAACACCAGGAGTCAGAGTTTTTTATGTACTAAACCCTTGATCAGTGGCCGACTCAATAATTAAGTCGGCCTTGCCAGTATTGGCAAACACTAAGCATCGGCTATAGCAGTACGAGATCAACCATGGTGAACACCGTTAGCCAGATGCCGGCTTTGCCAACACAATGAATTCTGAGGGCGATATGCAAATATCGGCCATGCGTTCTCATCTCAAAGGTGCTCGGGAATCCGTCCACCAAAGTGTGAATAACCGAAATAAGTCAGATGTTTCGGCCGAGGATAAATTCCATAGCGTTGATTTTGATGATACGATTGAAGAATGTGGAGGACACGCCTCCTGGAGTTTCCTATAGTGAGATGAAAATTATCGTCCTCACCTACGGGATTTACACTTGTACTCCCTTATTTCTGCTGGCTTCACAACAGGAGATGTGATGCCTCACTTGTCTCGAGGATTTTCCTTAGGAACCTAGGCCATGTTCCTTTTCTCCAGCTCTTTGGCCCTAAGCTGTTTCAGTTTCTTCTGTTGCGAATATGGTAAGCCGAGAGGGCATCCCGACTGGGATTTTGGTTTATGCACTGGCAAGTTCTTCCTGGCTTTGGGCATCTCCGGCTTGGCCTGTCCAAAATCGGTGATCAGATCCCTGAGATTTACTTGCTTCACTTTCTTGTCCTTAGCAACCAACATAGACTCGACTGGCTTTTTGTCATTTGGAGTCAGATCTAAAATAACACTCTTGCGGCCATCCTTTTCTTTCTTCACTTTTTTAACACTTGTTGCAATAGAAGGTCGGACATCATTTCTATTTTGACTGCTCCTCTTGGGAACCCATGCCATGTTTTTCTTTCTCAACTCATGTGCACTAAGTTTTTGTAATTCCTTCTCTTGCCAATGCGCTAAGCCGAGTGGGCACCTCGGCTGTGATTCTATTTCAACCAATGCCAACTCTTTTTTGGCCTTGTGCACTCTCAACTTCTTCCCTTCAGATTTGGCACTTGATTGACTTGAATCGTTGCCTTTTGTAGCCAATGTCAATACTTTAACTGGCTCTTTGTTATTTGAGAACAAATCCGAAGTAGCACACTTACGACCATCTTTCTTGACCTGGTACACTTGCTTAACCACCTCTTTCTTGTTCCTTGAGCTCCGGACCGATTCCTTATGATTGAAACGGTCTTTGACGTGTGATTGTTCATCAAATGTTGATCTTTTTGGAGCTGCATAATGTTGGCGAGATGATCTAAAATAAGATGGATAATGTGCCCTTGTATCATACCTGCCCCATGATAGATATGGATTTACATGAGCGTAGGGAGGCATCCACGACATTGCCACTAGCGGCCCAAAAGGAGGATATGAAGTCTGCTTGCTCAACGTCTTCCTTTGCCAATTCCAGTCTTCAGATTTATGCCTTGGGGGTGACCTCGATGCTTTTGCTTCACTCGGCCGATAAGCACTCTTTCCCTCACTTATCTTTTGGTACTTTTCTAATAACTGCGCAAAAGTGACTTTCGGCTTTTTGCTTTTGTGCTTATCATGGCCTTTGCTTTCTTTGGTTGTGCGTGCAACGGTCTTTGAATTCTCTTGTTGCCCCCTAGTGCTAGATGTTACCATTTTAGCTTCGATGGAATTTTCGTCTTCAAGATTGCTCTTGATGCACTTTTTAACAATATCCTTGCTCGAAGACTTGACCCCATCATCATTTACGTGGACATATCCACTTTTAGATAAATCGGCTGGAGATAGCCGATTCAACATTTGATGGCCGTCAAAATGATCCGACTGTCCAAATGATCATGCATCAACAAACTCCAATCGTCCTATCTTGACCGATTGCTTGACATGATGGATCATGTTGCAATCTTTGACATTTTGCTTGAACGAACATTGCGTTGGCTCTTGTCTTGACGGCTCGACATCGTGATCAATTATAATAATAGGATTAGTCAGCGATGTACCGATGATGTGATCAACTATGCCTGCACTGGACGTACACTCCTGGTCCATTAACCGATATTGTGATACCGGCTTTGATACAAAACAACCGAGCGGTGTGAGTTTAATATCATCTGACTCGGCTGGACAGCACGTCACAACTTTTGAACTTTCTTGCAATCAGAGGCTACACTTGGCACAAAGTTGAAAAGTAAAGATACAATGATGATGATACTGTAGTAACAACATCAAGACACAACAAAAGCAAAATAAAAATTTATTCATTGTGGGCTGCCTCCCAAAAGCGCTTTCTTTTATGCCTTTAAGCTAGGCATAATGCAAAGAGATCAAGTTTTATCAAGAGTAAAATAATAGCTAGCCCATATAACGGACTCAAAAGGTAACTTAATCTTCTTCCTAGGGAAGTGTTCCATCCCTTTCTTGAGAGGAAATTGGAATTTTATATTCCCCTCTTTCATGTCAATGATGGCACCAACGGTGCGTAGGAAGGGACGTCCCAAAATAATTGGACAAGAAGGTTCACATTCAATGTCCATAATAGTAAAATCAACGGGAACGTAATTGTCATTGACAATGATAAGAACATCGTCGATCCTCCCCAAAGGTTTCTTTATGGACGAATCAACAAGACGAACACCAAAAGAACAAGAATCAAAAGGTTTCAATTTAAGCATATCATATATTCTTTTGGGCATAACGGAGGTACTAGCTCCAACATCACATAAAGCATAGCAAGCGAAGTTATTCAACTGAATTTTAATCATAGGATCCCAACCATCTTCTAGCTTTCTAGGAATGGAGGCTTCTACTCTAAGTTTCTCCTCCCTAGCTTTGATGAGAGCATTAGTGATATGCTCTGTGAAGGCAAGGTTAAGCGTGCTAGTGCGGGGATCTCTAGACATCTTGTGAAGGAAATCAATAACTTCGGTAAGGGTGCAATTATCAAAATCAAGGTCACTACTATCAAGTAAAGTGGTAGTGGTGTCCTTTAGGCTCACTTGTTTGGTAGTTTCTATAGTCATAGCATCACCATTAATAGGTCCAATGGGACCAGGAGTGCATTGGGTGCTAAGAGTTTGGATACCCTCAACAACTTGTATAGTAGCAACAGTGTGGTGGGTAGGAAGGCTCTTAATTCTACCTTCTTCCTCCTTTTCTCTAGCCCATCTCTCTTTAAGTTTAGCCAAACATCCTAATGTTTTCATTAATTTGCACTTGAATAGCATTCATAGGAGTGACCTTCCTCTCCTCAAGAGGAGAAGTTCTAATTTTAAGCAATTCTACCTCATGGGCTAAATTGTCTACCTTCGAAGAGAGATCATCTAGTTTGTTTAGTTTTTCTTCTACACTTTTATTGAAGGCTTTTTGGGTAGTGATGAAATCTTTAAGCATAATCTCTAGTTCAGTAGTTGAGTTCTTGGTGCTAGGATAAGCATTGTTGTTCCCATAGGAATTAGAGGGGAACGGTCTAGGATTGCTACCAAAATTACTCCTATAAACATTGTTATTAAAATTGTTTCTAGAGATAAAGTTAACATCTACTTGTTCTTGAGCAATCAAAGAATTTAAAGGAACATCACGAGGATCAACAGAAGATTGCTTCGAAAGTAGAGACATGGTCAAGTCAACTTTTTCATTTAGGGAGGAAATCTCCTCGACTGAGTTTACCTTCCTACCTGTTGGAGCGCGTTCGGTGTGCCATTGGGAATAATTGGTCATCATCTCATCGAGAAGCTTCGTGGCAGCACCAAGTGTAGTTGACATAAAGGTTCCTCTCGTGGCCGAATCTAACAAGTTCCGCGAGGTAAAGTTCAAGCCTGCATAAAAAGTTTGGATAACCATCCAAGTAGTCAAACCATGAGTAGGGCAGTTCTTGACAAGAGATTTCATACGTTCCCAAGCTTGGGCAACGTGTTCATTATCCAATTGTTTGAAATTCATTATGTTACTCCTTAGTTGGATAATTTTAGCAGGTGGATAGTACTTTCCAATAAAAGCATTTTTGCACTTGTCCCATGAATCTATGCTATTTCTAGGCAAAGATTGAAACCAAATTTTAGCTCCTCCTCTCAAGGAGAAAGGAAAAAGCTTAAGCTTAACAATATTACCATCTATTTCTTGGTACTTTTGCATATCACAGAGTTCAACAAAATTGTTTAAGTGTAAAGCAGCATCATCTCCAGCACCGGAGAATTGATCTTTCATAACTAGATTCAGTAAAGCAGGTTTAATTTCACAAGAAGGTGCTGAAGTGGCAGGTGTAGTGATAGGTGTGCAGATAAAGTCATCGTTGTTATGACTAGTGAAGTCACACAACTTGGTGTTCTCGGTGGAACCCATAGCAGCAAGCAAGCAAGATAACTATTTTTGTGATTTTTGATAAAAGATACTAAAGCAAAAACTGAAAGGTAAACTAACAAGACTAAAAAGCCAAGGTAAAAGATAGCGTGCAACTCCCCTATCTTGAAGAGTGGAGTCCCCGGCGATGGCGCCAGAAAACTTTGCTTGATGGCTTCTCACCCCTCGTTGGTTACCCCAAGTGGAAGGTTTGAGATGCAGTGTAGCGGTAGTTTTCCCTTGGCAAAGAGACCAAGGATCGAATTCCCCTGAGACTCGAAGGTTCAACAAGAAGGTGTCAACTGCTAACGGCGCCAGATATTAGCAATCAACTGGACCTGCACACAGATACAAATAACTTTGCTCCCAACGAGTACAGAGAGGTTGTGAATCCCTCCGGCCTTGTCGTTTACAAAGGATCAAACGCAAGAGATGATAGTGATGGGTATAACTGCAACTAGTATGTAAAAACAGAAAGTAAATTGCGGATGTGATCAGTGATGGTAATATGGACCGGGGTCCCATGATGTTCACTAGTGATGTCTCTCTCCCAAAAGACGATAAAACAGCTATGTGATGTAAACGAATTACAGCTGGGCAATTGACAGGATAATGTGCGCAAACCAATGCTAACTATGCTGCAAGAAAGGTAGAGGTTCAAAGCATGGGCGGTATGCCAAGGCAAGTAGACCGAAATCCATCTGCATCTACTACTAATCATCCACCTTGAGATATCTATCCAGAACATCTCGCTGGTATTAAGTTGCGAGTCCCACCCATAGTGTAAACTGATGGCTTCTCGCCCCTCGTTGGTTACCCCAAGTGGAAGGTTTGAGATGCAGTGTAGCGGAAGTTTTCCCTTGGCAATACCAAGGATCGATTTCCCTGAGACTCCCAGTTTCAACAAGAAGGTTCAACTGCTAACGGCGCCAGATATTAGCAATCAACATGGAACTGCACACAGATACAAATAACTTTGCTCCCAACGAGTACAGAGAGGTTGTCAATCCCTCCGGCCTTGTAGTTTACAAAGGATCAAACACAAGTGATAATAGTGATAGATATAATTGCAATAGTAAGTAAAAAGCGGAAAAGTAAATAGCGGATGTGATCAATGACGGTAATATGGACCGGAGTCTCATGATGTTCACTAGTGATGTCTCTCTCCCAAAAGACGATAAAACAACTATGTGAGGTAAACGAATTACAGCTGGGCAATTGGCAGGACCATGTGCGCAAACCAATGCTGACTAAGTTGCAAGAAAGGTAGAGGTTCAAAGCATGGGCGGTACGCCGAGGTAAGTAGACCGAAATCCATCTGCATCTACTACTAATCATCCACCTTGAGATATCTATCCAGAACATCTCGCTGGTATTAAGTTGCGAGTCCCACCCATAGTGTAAACTCAAAGCAACAAACAACTGCATTAAAAGAACTTTGCGTAAAGTAACAATCCTTGCACCCGCGGGCACAAGCACCATTGTTTTCCCCCTTGTGGCAACAGCACATCCCCTAGACTCATGTTTCTGTCACTCAAGCTAGTCATCGAGGGGCATGAACCCACAATCAAGCATAACGTTCCCTCTTGGAGTCACTACCTACTACTTGGCCAAAGCAATAAATAACAACGGAGAACATGCAAGAATTACTTACGAACATAAATATAAAAGAGGTGAATCAAATATATTACTCAAACACAATCTGAACATCATCTCATAATCCATCGGATCCCAGCAAACTCATCATAGCAACAGCATAAGGATTACATATGTGCCTCGATCATGTAGGGCAGCTCACGAGGACTAATTAGTGAAGCACAAGAACGGGAGGAGAACATCACATAGCTACTGGTCATGGACCCATGGTCCAAGGGAGACTACTCACAACTCTTCCGGGAGGCGTCCATGGTGGTGGAGAAGCTCCCGGTGGTGATCCTCCCCTCCGGCAGGGTGCCGGGAAGAGTTCTCCTGGTGCTCCCGATCTTGGAAGCGGCGGCGGCGGCGGAACAGAGATGAGATCACGAAAAAGGGTTTCCGTCTTGAGGGTTTTGGGAGACGGTCTAAATATATGCCAAAGGGGGGCACCAGGCTAGGCTCGGGGGGCCCAGGCGCCCCCCCCCCGGCGCGGCCCGGGGGGGCGCCACCAGGGCGCCTGGAGCCCTGGTGCCCCCCCCCCGGCTGTACTTTGGCTACCGGGAACCTTCTGGAACGCTGATTTTTTATATAATTTTTCCGGGATTTTCTGGCAGTTCTCGTAATGGGAAAAACTGAAATACAAAAACAGCAGAAAATAAAAACTGGCACTGGAGTGCACTGAGTTAATAGGTTAGTCCAAATATGATCAAAAGTGTATGGAAGTGTATAAATATCATAGCAATATCACCCAAAAGAGGCATGGAGCAAGCAGAAATTATAGATACGTTTTGGACGTATCAACATCCCCAAGCTTAATTCCTGCTCGTCCTCGAGTAGGTAAATGATAACAAGAATAATTTCTGTGGTGACATGCTATTAACCATATAGGACTTTTTCATAGTCATATGACAAAAGCTTACTGAGACAATGAATCTATAGTAATTAAGTTGCCTCGTGAGAAAATCACAAAGAACTGAAAGTTTTACAATATGATACTGAAACATCAAATAGATTTGTAATGAACATGGTGTGCAAATATGATAAAGTGATATCTCGCTTGCCCCCTTTAGTGAAGCAAAACATAAATGCAGGGGCACCTCCAAGGTTTAAGTGATGACTAGATACAATGATTTCAAAATAAACGATATCACAATCATGCAAAAGACAATGCTACTTTGGGACAATGCACATTACACTCAGAATGACAATCATGCTCTCAGTAGTTGGTGCTTTAAAAGAAGGTGGAGACTCTCGAACCGTGGCTTTTGTTGGCAAGGTTGAAAACCCGTAGTCGGAAACAAAGACAAAACATGTACCAGAGCTCTTGGTTATAAAACAGAGGTAATAAATTTTTTTTAGATCATGCATGTTTCCTCAACGAATACTAGCAGATAACTCAATCACTTCTTGAGATGGACAAGTTTCGAGGAACGGCTCCCGAATGAGGACGATCACATCCTCTTAATCTCCTTTGTTTATCACTGCCAAAGTTTTCTGATTTCTCATGAACAAAGCGTGAAGGAGGGTTTGTTTGTTATATTAATTTTGAGCCGGGCGCACTCAATGCCAGTTCCTTCTCGTATTATGGGTTTGCACATTATACATGCAATCCCGGGGTGAAGCTTGTCCAACTTAAAAAGATTATGAATTAACTACTACTTCCTCATGGACTTACAACAGAGGCACAAAATAGGAATGCTTTTCTTTGAATAATTTCGAGATGGTACATGCAAGTCTCCGTTAGGAATGGTAGGTAAATACCATGTAGGAAGGTATGGTGGACTCATATGGCATAACTGGTATAAACGAATTTGGATGCACAAGCAGTCAGTCCGCTTAGTACAGGTGGGGATTAGCAAAAGACTGGGAGCGACCAACTAAGAGAGCAATGACGGTCATAATCATGCAGAGCGACAAAGCAACATTGAATCGGGCATGGAAGTTATATCGCTACTCAGAAACAAAAGATCATCTAGGCTTGACAGACTTTCTTTACAGTCTTAAATATGCGTGAGCATACGCCAAGTCAATCAAAATAAATTCTCGAAGGAAGATACTACTAAACCATACCACATCATAGGCAAACAAATCATGTTGGTACTCCAATAACACATAGGGAACCCCCCCAGCTATTTGAGACTAACCATAAGAAAACATGATCTAGTAAGCGCCATTATGCACGTAGCATCTTTATCATAGACATATCAACCAATGCAACGGAAGCAAACTCTCTTAATAAGATAAGCATGATAACTAAAGAGAGTTCAAGCAACCAACTAAACGAAAGCTCTTTAAAAAGATAAGCATGAATACTAAGAGCTAAGCATGATAGTAGCTATTAAAAGACAAAGAACACACACAGCAAGGATAGACATGAAAATTCTATGTTATGTTCTAGGTAGAAGTGGAGCGTGTTTCTCTCCCACATAAAGAAAGCTGAGTTCCGACTCGTTATGAAAAGCTAAAAGAAAACTAAAAGGAAAACTAAAACAAGACGCTCCAAGCATAGCACATAACACATGAAGTGATTAAAATATAGTGGAACGAAAGACGAACTGATAATGTTGATGGAGAAGGGGATGCACGGGGGCATCCCCAAGCTTAGACGCTTGAGTCTCCTTGAATATTTCTTGGGGGTGCACGGGGGCATCCCCAAGCTTGAGCGTTTGACACTCCTGAATCTTTTTATCATCTTCCCTCGCACACTTGAAAACTCCCTTCATACATAACTCATCATAATCTGATTAGCGAGGTTAGTACCCATAATAAAATAATTGTTACTTGCTGGAAATATAGATATTCTTGAAGTTCTACTGTTTCTCAAGATTGCCCAAAGGTTTTTGCAAAGAAAAAGCAAGCTCTAGGTTTGCAAAATGAAGGAAAGGCAAAACAGGACAGAATCTGTGAAAAACAGAACAGTAGGTAGTAAATGATTTTTCCGGGGCACTTCTGCCACTCTACTAAAAAAACTCAAAACAGACGCACAAAAGACAATTATATAGAGCACGCTGTCGAAAAAATTCAGACCAAAAAGATGAACTGGTGATTTTATACGAATTTTTCTATCCAAGGACAGAATCTGTTTCCTGGACAGCACGTCACAACTTTTGAACTTTCTTGCAATCAGAGGCTATACTTGGCACAAAACTGAAAAGCAAAGATACAATGATGATGCTACAGTAGTAACAACATCAAGACACAACAAAAGCAAAATAAATTTTATTCATGTGGGCTGCCTCCCAAAAGCGCTTTCTTTTATGCCTTTAAGCTAGGCATAATGCATAGAGATCAAGTTTTATCAAGAGTAAAAGAATAGCTAGCCCATATAACGGACTCAAAAGGTAACTTAATCTTCTTTCGAGGGAAGTGTTCCATCCCTTTCTTGAGAGGAAACTGGAATTTTATATTCCCCTCTTTCATGTCAATGATAGCACCAACGGTGCGTAGAAAATGACGTCCCAAAATAATTGGACAAGAAGGTTCACATTCAATATCCATAATAGTAAAATCAACGGGAACATAGTTGTCACTGACAATGATAAGAACATCGTCAATCCTCCCCAAAGGTTTCTTTATGGAAGAATCAACGAGACGAACACCAAAAGAACAAGAATCAAAAGGTTTCAGTTTAAGCATATCATATAGTCTTTTGGGCATAATGGAGGTACTAGCTACAATATCACATAAAGCATAGCAAGAGAAGTTGTTTATTTTAATTTTAATCATAGGATCCCAACCATCTTCTAGCTTTCTAGGTATGGAGGCTTCTACTCTAAGTTTCTCCTCCCTAGCTTTGATGAGAGCATTAGTGATATGTTCTGTGAAGGCAAGATTAAGCGTGCTAGTGTGGGGATCTTTGGCCATTCTTTGTAGAAAGGTGACAATTTCTGAGATACTATAATTATCAAAATCAATTTTATCATTATTGGGCAGAATCGTAGTGTCATCCTCTTTGTTTGAATCGCTCTCTATTATAAGAGTTTGAACGTCTTCCCAAGTTTGGGGAAGCTTAGGAGCAGTTTTAAACTGAGGCTCATACTCTTTCCATGCCATGGGCATAACTCTCCGTCAAGACTAACATAATCACAAGGTTTATTACTTTTGTAAATCCCGACAGTGGTGATTGGCGTAATGGAAGAAGGGGTGTACTCCTCCAATCTAGTGTTTTTGGTGGAACCCATAGTAGCAAGCAAGCAAGATAACTATTTTTGTGATTTTCAATAAAAGATACTAAAGCAAAACTGAAAGGTAAACTAACAAGACTAAAAAGCAAAGGTAAAAGATAGCGTGCAACTCCCCTATCCTGAAGAGTGGAGTCCCCGGCAACGGCGCCAGAAAACTTTGCTTGATTGCTTCTCCCCCCTCGTTGGTTACCCCAAGTGGAAGGTTTAAGATGCAGTGTAGCGGAAGTTTTCCCTTGGCAATACCAAGGATCGATTTCCCTGAGACTCCCAGTTTCAACAAGAAGGTGTCAACTTCTAACTGCGCCAGATATTAGCAATCAACGTGGACATGCACACAGATACAAATAACTTTCCTCCCAACGAGTACAGAGAGGTTGTCAATCCGTCCGGCCTTGTAGTTTACAAAGGATCAAACGCAAGTGATAATAGTGATAGATATAATTGCAATAGTAAGTAAAAAGCGGAAAAGTAAATAGCGGATGTGATCAATGATGGTAATATGGACCGGAGTCTCATGATGTTCACTAGTGATGTCTCTCTCCAAAAAGACGATAAAACAGCTATGTGAGGTAAACGAATTACAGCTGGGCAATTGACAGGACCATGTGCGCAAACCAATGCTGACTAAGTTGCAAGAAAGGTAGAGGTTCAAAGCATGGGCGGTACGCCGAGGTAAGTAGACCGAAATCCATCTGCATCTACTACTAATCATCCACCTTGAGATATCTATCCAGAACATCTCGCTGGTATTAAGTTGCGAGTCCCACCCATAGTGTAAACTCAAAGCAACAGACAACTGCATTAAAAGAACTTTGCGTAAAGTAAACAATCCTTGCACCCGCGGGCACAAGCACCGCTGTTTTCCCCCTTGTGGCAACAGCACATCCCCTAGACTCATGTTTCTGTCACTCAAGCTAGTCATCGAGGGGCATGAACCCACAATCAAGCATAACGTTCCCTCTTGGAGTCACTACCTACTACTTGGCCAAAGCAATAAATAACAACGAAGAACATGCAAGAATTACTTACGAACATAAATATAAAAGAGGTGAATCAAATATATTACTCAAACACAATCTGAACATAATCTCATAATCCATCGGATCCCAGCAAACTCATCATAGCAACAGCATAAGGATTACATATGTGCCTCGATCATGTAGGGCAGATCACGAGGACTAATTAGTGAAGCACAAGAACGGGAGGAGAACATCACATAGCTACTGGTCATGGACCCATGGTCCAAGGGAGACTACTCACAACTCATCTGGGAGGCGTCCATGGTGGTGGAGAAGCTCCCGGTGGTGATCCTCCCCTCCGGCAGGGTGCCGGGAAGAGTTCTCCTGGTGCTCCCGATCTTGGAAGTGGCGGCGGCGGCGGAACAGAGATGAGATCGCGAAAAAGGGTTTCCGTCTCGAGGGTTTTGGGAGACGGTCTAAATATATGCCAAAGGGGGGCACCAGACGAGGCTCGGGGGGCCCAGGCGCCCCCCCCCGGCGCGGCCCAGGGGGGTGGCGCGCCACCAGGGCGCCTGGAGCCCTGGTGGCCCCCCCCCCGGCTGTACTTTGGCTACCAGGAACCTTCTGGAACGCTGAATTTTTATATAATTTTTCCGGGATTTTTCTGGCAGTTCTCGTAATGGGAAAAACTGAAATACAAAAACAGCATAAAACAGAAACTGGCACTGGGGTGCACTGAGTTAATAGGTTAGTCCAAATATGATCAAAAGTGTATGGAAGTGTATAAATATCATAGCAATATCACCCAAAAGAGGCATGGAGCAAGCAGAAATTATAGATACGTTTTGGACGTATCATAAACTCAAAGCAACAGACAACTACATTAAAAGAACTTTGCGTAAAGTAAACAATCCTTGCACCCGCGAGTACAAGCACCGTTGTTTCCCCCTTGTGGCAACAGCACATCCCCTAGACTCATGTTTCTGTCACTCAAGCTAGTCATCGAGGGGCATGAACCCACAATCAAGCATAACGTTCCCTCTTGGAGTTACTACCTACTACTCGGCCAAAGCAATAAATAGCAACGGAGAACATGCAAGAATTACTTACGAACATAAATATAAAAGAGGTAAATCAAATATATTACTCAAACACAATCTGAACATAATCTCACAATCCATCGGATCCGAGCAAACTCATCATAGCAACAGCATAAGGATTACATATGTGCCTCGATCATGTAGGGCAGCTCACGAGGTCTAATTAGTGAAGCACAAGAAGGGGAGGAGAACATCACATAGCTACTGGTCATGGACCCATTCTCCAAGGGAGACTACTCACAACTCATCCGGGAGGCGTCCATGGTGGTGGAGAGGCTCCCGGTGGTGATCCTCCCCTCCGGTAGGGTGCCGGGAAGAGTTCTCCTGGTGCTCCCGATCTTGGAAGCGCGGCGGCGGCGGAACAGAGATGAGATCGCGAAAAATGGTTCCGTCCTCGAGGGTTTCGGGACGCGATGTAAATATATGCCAAACGGGGGCATCAGCGGAGACCTGGGGGGCCCAGGCGCCCCCCCCGGCGCGGCCAGGAGGGGGGCCGCGCCACCAGGGGGCCTGGAGCCCTGGTGGCCCCCCTCCGACCCTACTTTGGCCGCAAGGAAGCTTCCGGAACGCTGATTTTTTATATAATTTTTCCGGGATTTTTCTGGCAGTTTACGTGATGGGAAAACCTGAAATACAAAAACAGCAGAAAACAGAAACTGGCACTGGGGTGCACTGAGTTAATAGGTTAGTCCAAATATGATCAAAAGTGTATGGAAGTGTATAAATATCATAGCAATATCACACAAAAGAGGCATGGAGCAAGCAGAAATTATAGATACGTTTTGGACGTATCACCATGCGAACTATCGGTGTTAAAGCACATAGCGATGTGAACTAGATTATTGACTCTAGTGCAAGTGGGAGACTGAAGGAAATATGCCCTAGAGGCAATAATAAAGTTGTTATTATATATTTCCTTATATCATGATAAATGCTGACTATTCAGGCTAGAATTTTATTAACCGGAAACTTGATACATGTGCGGATACATACACAAAACACCGTGTCCCTAGTAAGCCTCTACTAAACTAGCTCGTTAATCAAAGATGGTTAAGTTTCCTAAATGATACGTCTCCAACGCATCCACTTTTCCTAACGCTTTTCCTCTTGTTTTGGACTCTAATTTGCATGATTTGAATGAAACTAACCCGGGACTGGTGTTGTTTTCAGCAGAACTACCATGGTGTTGTTTTTGTGCAAACCTAAAAGTTCTCGGAATGGAACAAAACTTTGGGAGGAATATTTATACAATAAAAGAAAAATACAGGAGCCAAGAACCACCGGAGGGGGGCATCTAGGTGGGCACAACCCACCAAGGCGCCCCCCTCCTGGCACGCCAGGTGGGTTGTCCCCACCTAGTGGCCCCGCAGACGTCAACCCTGAAACTATATATTCCCATTTACAAAGAAAAAACACGAGGGAGAAAGAATTATCGTGATCCACAAGACGGAGCCGCAACCACCTCCTGTTCTTCATTGGGAGGCCACATCTGGACTCCGTTTGGGGCTCCAGAGAGGGGAGGGGGTCTTCATTCTTCGTCATCACCCACCCTTCTCCATCGCCAATTCCACGATGCTCCCCACCGGGAGTGAGTAACTCTTTTGTAGGCTCGCTGGTCGGTGAGGAGTTGGAGGAGATTCATCATGTAATCAAGTTAGTTTTGTTAGGGCCGATCCCTAGTGTCCACTATGTTCTGAGATTGATGTTGCTATGACTTTGCAATGCTTAATGATTGTCACTTTGGGCTGGGGTGCCATGATTTCAGATCTGAACCATTTATGTTATCACCATTATATTCATGTTCTAGATCCGATCTTGCAAGTTATAATCACCTACTACGTGTTATGATCCGGCAACCCCGGAGTAATAATAGTCGGGACCACTCCCGGTGATGACGGTACTTTGAGGAGTTCATATATTCACCGTGTGTTAATGCTTTGTTCCGGTTCTCTATTAAAAGGAGGCCTTAATATCCCTTAGTTTCCAGTATGAACCACGGTGCCACGGGAGGGTAGGACAAAAGATGTCATGCAAGTTCTTTCCATAAGCATGTATGACTATTTACGGAATACATGCCTACATTATATTTATGAACTGGAGCTAGTGATGTACCGCCCTAGGTTATGACTGTGACATGATGAATATCATCCAACAAATTACCAATCCAATGCCTACGAATTTATCCTATATTCTTTCTACTTCAAAATTATCATATTACTGTGCTACTGATCACTTTGTTGTAGATAATTAATCTCCAGGTGTGGTTGAATTGACAACTCAGTTGCTAATACTTACAAATATTCTTTGGCTCCCCTTGTGTCAAATCTACAAATTTCGGTTGAATACTCTACCCTCAAAAACTGTTGCGATCCCCTATACTTGTGGGTTATCAAGACCTTTTTCTGGCGCCGTTGCCGGGGAGCATAGCTATATTTTTCGAGTAACTTGGGTTTATTATCAATCTATCACTATGAATAATCTAAAGGATGCTAAGACTAAGATTTTTTCCCTCTAAGACGAGGGGAGGTAAGGAACTGCCATCCAGGTCTGCCTTAGATTCACCTTCTGTTATAAGTCAACTTGCAACACCACCGCATGCTATTAATCCTAATATGTCGCAAGTTATTGATTATGCTACTTCTTCTATGAATGATACTTATGATGATGCTAGTAGCTTGCATGATGATGATGTGCCACTTGGTGAATTTCTTGATGAACAAATTACAAGGGTAAGACAACATGATGTTGTTGAATCTGATGATGAGCCTGAAACTAGAAATTTTGAAACACCTGCTAGAACTGGCCTTCCTAGCAGATATGAATTGCCAAAGGTACCTGAAGGTTATGTTATGAATGAGGAAACAACTAGAGATATTCTTGCTTATAAGGATAGATATGATCTAGAGAAATTATTATGCAGGTATAAAGAAAATTCTCTGAATGCTAGAATGAAATGTGATCCTAAGTTTGCTGCCTCACATATTGTCAGGGAAACTGGTCGCCCACGAACACCTATGGGACCGGAGCCCCTTTTCGGTACGGTAAGGGAGCGGAGGATGCACAAAGAGCAGATCGAGGCGAGCACGCGAGCAGTTTACCCAGGTTCGGGCCGCACGGGTGCGTAAAACCCTACTCCTGCCTTGGTTGTATTGAGTTCTTGGCTCGGGAGCAAGAAGATCTACAGTCCTTGAAACTAGCTACACCGAGCGTCCGAGTGATCAGGAATCGGAACCTCCTCTACGTTGTGCATGGGCCTCCTTTTATAGGTCAAAGGGGTCACCGACAGGTGGCAACGTAGGCGAGGGTAAAAATGTAAAAGTGGTGGTAGTTGTAACAGTGTGTGTATAGTGCTCTGTACCTAACTCTGACCGTGGGGGACAAGGGCATTGAATGCCCGTCGCCGTCGCCCCCAAATAGTGCAAAAAATGTCCGTCTGGGCGTCTCCGTTCGCCACGATGGTGGCCTCGTCATCGTGGCTTGCCACCGTGTACCCCAGGCTGCACAGCCATCTGCCACGTGCCCCTGGAAGTGCCCCAGGGCGACGCGTGGCCAGATGAGCTGGAGCGCAGGCACACAGTGAAAGCTTGCGGCGGCAAGTGCCTTGCCGCGGTCGCTACCTTGCCGCGCCCGGAAGCTTGTCGCCCTCCGGGCCTTGTCGGGGCGCGCGAAGCGCCACGGCAAGTCTCCTGAAATGCCATGTTTTGGCCTTCCTGGCAAGCTCCTCTTGCCAGGGTCTTGTGCTGAAGGGATGGTTTTTGAGCCTGGAGCGGCCTTCCCGGCAAGCTCCTCTTGCCGGGGCCTTGTTTCTTTAACTTGAATACTTTGTTCTTGAATGGCTCCAAAGGAACCAAAGCGGGCCTTGGCGGGCGCGTGGCAAGCCCTGCCACGGGACGCTGCTACTGCCCGTGCACAAGTCGGGATACTAAGGTACCCCTACTTTAGTACACCGACAGGAGCTCCCGGGCCTGGGCCACACACGGTGCCGAGCGCTGTTGGGCCAGGCCCAAAACAGTGCATGGGCACACGCGGCCCACGGCGCGCCGCATCCCGCTCCGTATCCGCCGCATCCCTCCCTAACGGCACGCGTCGATTGCGGCGTCGTGGGAGAGATCGTGGCCTGTTTCTTTAATGGGAAAATGCGGAACGTCCCCCTCTCCCCCTTAAAAGCAGAGGAAAACAGGGGCAGTTTCCCCCATTGCTTCATTGCGTCTTCAACCTCCAGAAACCCCCGCCGCTCTCCTCCTCCCCAAAGGTCGAAAGAGAGCTGAGCTCCACCCTTCTTCCGCCGCCGCCAGCCTCCCCAGTGCCGCCGGCCTCCCTCGCCGTCCCCGCCATGGCCCCGAAGAGCGACAAGGCGAAAACCGCGAAGACCGACCGGGCGGCGAAGCTAGCAGCAATGCGGGAGAGGATGGTGGTCTTCCCGCCGAGGCTCGGCGCGAGGGAGTTGAAGGACAAGTTTTACCTCTTCTGGTCGAGGGAGACGAAAGCTCACCCGCGCACCAGGGTTCTCCCCGCCGAAGCCTGCGACATGTTTCCGGGAGGTTATCCTTACTTTGCCTTGTTCTTCCATTGCGGACTCTGCCCTCCATACTCTGAGTTCTTCTGCGACGTTATGAACACGTATGGATTCCACCTTCTGGATTTCACCCCGAACGCAGTCTTAACCATGGCCGTTTTCGCACATCTGTGCGAAAACTTTGTCGGAGTCACCCCCAACGTAGCCCTCTTCCGCCATTTCTTTACGCCTCGGGTAGAGTCTGGATCTCCTTTGTCCGGTGGGATCTCTTGGATCTTTAGGCTCATTAAGAAAGAGGCATACTTGATTGGAGAGCTCCGCGGCAAGTGGGAGGAGTGGAGGGCTGACTGGTGCTGGGTCATGGAGGAGGGACCCCAGCAGTTTACTTCCCCGCGCCAAGCTGCAATAGTGCGCCGCAAAGATTGGAGTGATCTGGCCCCGGAGGACGAGAAGCTGAAGATAGCTCTCACTAGGATTCTTCGCCTCCGGCAAGCCAACCTTACTGTAGGTGAGGTCGGGGCAGATTTCCTTCGCCACCGCATTGCCCCCTTGCAGGAGAGGAAGAGGGCTGCTTGGGATTTCGGCAACGCGGCAGACTGTATGAGGCTGCGCCCCGGCCTTAACTATAACTTCACTGTCCTGGAGCTCAAGGGGATGCTCCGTGAGCTATTCAAGCATGATGCCAAGCACCCGGAGTGGTTTGCCCCGTCGCGGGGGGGTAGTTCCACTATGTAACAATTCGTCACTTAGTGCTATCCGCGCGGCGATGCCGCTGTGCGACTCCCACGGGGTTGACCCCACTTGGCTGGCGCCTTCAGACGAAACTGCACAAACCTTCTTTGACAACTTGGTTGAGCTACCGATCAATCTCGATGAGAAGAAATGTCTCACCCCCGAAACCACCGACCGGGATGTGGCGTATATCGCCAGCAGAATGGAGGAGGCAGCCGCAGCCGAGGCCGCGGGTGAGTTTGGGTACTCCTTGGATGAGGCGGATGCAGCGGATGCGGTGAGTCGGGCCGAGGAGGAAGAGATCCTCAAACTGCTGAAGCCTGCCGGGACGAGCGAGGCTGTCGGGCAGGGCACAGAGTCAAGTGAGCCCGCCGAGGAGGACGCCGAATCGGGCGACCCTTCAGAAGACTCAGGCGGGTCTTTGGGCCTCGACGACTCCTCTTCATCCTCGGGGAGTTCTCCGCCACCACCAAGTCCTCCGCCTCAGCCAAAGAAACGCCTCTGCAAGGTCACTGACACGGCGAGGCAGCCGGTGGTCCAGCAGCAGCCGCAGCGTCGCTCGACGCGCGCCACCACGACGAGCACGGCCGTCAAGGGGGCGCCTCGCGCCTCAGCGGCAGGCGGAGGAGGATCTTCCCGAACTGGTTCTGGAGTTCCTTCCGCCCCTCGGGCTTCGGCGACGACCGGAGCGGGATCTTCTCAGACCACGGCTCCGCAGCCCGCCAAGCGCCCGAGGGAGCCTACTCCTCCAGCTCCTCGCGCCGGGACGCGCGAGGCGGACTTCGACTTCTCCGTCCTCAGTTCCGACGAGGAGGAGGAAGAGTAAGCACTTGCAACTCTTATTTCTTTTGATTTTTGTTGCTCTTGTCTTGAATTTTCTTCGCCTGACTCTGATCCTGTTTATCTTCCAGGACCTTGGCCCAGAGAGCGGCGAAAAGGGCCAAGATTCCGGTGGTCGATCTCGAGGCCGAGCCTGTCGCAGCGGCGGGGGATGCGCCAGCGACAAGCTTGCCGGACCAGCCTGCTGATCCGCAGAGCAGCCCCCAGCACAGCCCCCAGCGTGAGTCTTCTTTTTACTTCTTTACTTGTCGGGCGCGCGTGGGCTTCTTTTCCTTACTAATGTCTTGTTTGTTTGCTGATTTGTGCAGAAGCAGAGCCGCAGCCTCAGGAGCGTCAAGAGACTGCTCCCGAAGAGCCGCTCGTCTCAGCCTCCCCGCCAAGGAGGAGCTCCCCGGCGAGGGAGAATACCCCGCCAAGGGCGAGTACTCCGCCAAGGGCGAGCACCCCGCCAAGGGCGAGTACTCCGCCAAGGGCGAGCACCCCGCCAAGGGAAGGCGCCAGCGGCCCTCCGCCGGCGGGGGCTACCACCACGCCGCCGAGGGAGGACCCCCCGGCGAGGAACCCCGTCGAAGAAGAGGCTCGCGCAGGTAACCCTTGTGCTTTTCTTCTCTTGAACTTTCCTTTTTGGATATTTGCTTGACAATTTTTCTTCCTTTCTTCTTCTTTTCTAGTCCTCAGACTCGTCTGCCCCGGAGCCGATGGAGACGGAGGCCCCCGTCGATGAGACCGCCGCGGCCACTGACGCGGCAGCTGAGGAGGGGACCGGCGACCGCATTGACGGCCCTGAGGCCGCAGGAGCGCCGGACGCTGCGCCGGCCGCCGACCCTTCTGCTGCCGCGACCGAGCCGGGCGTCTATCTGGAGGCCGCCAACGGGGTCTTCATCCAAGTCCCGTGGGCTTCTTCGTCGAGGGCGCCCGCGGAGGGAGAGGTTTTCGATGGAGAAGTCCTGGCCTTCGCCGGGCTGAGGCTTGTCGACGCGCCCGGCAGCACCAGCGAGCCCGAGGAGGAGCAGCTCCTGCGTCGGCTCCTGGCCATGTACCGCGCCAGGCAGGCCAAGCTGGAGTCCCGGGAGGCTCTGGCTGCCAAGGCTGGCGTCGGTCTGGAGAAGCGCGCCGAGGAGCTCCGCGCCGCCAACCAGGCGGCCCTCCGGTCCTTAGCAGAGGAGCGGGAGGAGCTTGCCGAGGCGCACCAGGCGTTCGTCCTTGAAAAGGCCGAAGCGGAGGAGCAGCAACGGCTCGCCGCCGAAGATCTGTCTCGGTGGGAAGGAGAGCTGAGGCAGCGGAAGGTCGACCTCGATAGCGATGAGGACGACCTTACCGCGCGCGAGCAGTCCCTTGGCGGGGCTCTGCAGGAGGCGAGGGACGCCGCTGCAGCTGCAGAGACCGCCAAGAGAGACTTGGAGGCGAGGGTGGCACAGTTGGAGACGAGCTTGAAGACGAGCGAGGAGAAGGTTGCCGCGCTCACATTGGAGAGGGAGAAAGACGCCCACAGCCACTCGGAGCTGCAGGTTCGTCTCTCCGACAAGGGCAAGGAACTCGCCATCGCCAAGGACTCCATCGCGGACTTGGAATTAAAGCTGTCCACCCTCACTGAATCACTTGACGGCGCCAGGAACAGGGAGACGAAGCTGAAGGAAGATCTCCGGGCTGAGAGGGCACTGTTGGACAGCGCCGCCCTCACGCAGAACAACTTCAGGCAGACGGTGGAGCAGTGGACCGAGGGGCTCGCCGGGATACACCTGCAAGCTTAAATAATGAACATAGTTGTGACAGATATAGCAAGTGTTCACCGGGATGTCTGTCTCCTGCATAACGATTAGCCAAAACATAATCGATAATGCCAGCTGGTATTTTATAAGGCACAATTTCAGTAGGGGGAGGATCAACCACCACAGGTGTGGGGCGTCTTCCCGCAAGCAACGATCCAATAATAGGGTTGTCCATAAGGACAAGGAGCTGCAAATAGCAAAAATAAAAACAGAATTATAAAAAAAAACTTCCTTACCAGTTTCACTTTACCAATAGCGCTACGCTCCCCGGCAACGGCGCCAGAAAACGGTACTTGATGACCCACAACCGTAAGGGATCTATTGCAGCATTTTCGATAAGTAAGAGTGTCGAACCCAACGAGGAGCAGAAGGTATTGATAAGCGATTCTGAGCAAGAAATTACTTCAAGCACTGAAAGATAACTTTTAGGGGTTTTCTCGGTATAAGCAACAGGAAAGTAAAAGCAAGTAATGTAAAAGGTACTGAGAGTAACAAGTGGCCCAATCCTTTCTTAGCAAAGGAGAGGCCTAGCAACTGAACTTATAAAGACTAAAGCGTTCTTGAGGACACACGGGAGAGGTAGTCATGTGCTTTCACCATATTCCGTATCGATACTATGTTATGTGTTGATAAGTGTTGAGTGGGTGGATCTATGCTAGTGCACTCTCTAGACTAAGATGAATGCACTCTTATGATTAAACACCTTGTAAGCATCTGCAAATACAAGATAGAATTTAAGGCAAAAGCCTAACCATAGCAATACGATCGAGGATCCATTATTCCCTTATGCAAAAGCGTGCGAACTGGGGTTCAGGTTTCTGTCACTCCGGCAACCCACCATAAGCATTCTTTATACACAATGTATTCTCCTAGGTCCTTAATAAGGCGAAGTGTTGGGTGTTCGACTCACACAACACCACTAGTAGAATGACAACACAACTTAAGTATCAAACAACACATATTACTTCAACAGCATATGACTACTAACAACAAGACTTTCCCCATGTCCTCAAGAACTAAGGTAACTACTCACGAGACATAAAAGAGATCATGATCAGTGGGGATAAATATGTGATAAACAATCTGGACATAATAGTATTTCTCCAACAAGACTCAATAGCATTCACCACAAAGTAGTAATCAACACTGATGGAGTAGAGAGGATAGGTAGTACGAGTTACAACACAAGTTGCGATTGTAAGATGAGATTTGGATGAAGATGGAGATGGTGCTGGTGTTGGGGATGATGTTGATGATGATCTCGATGATGCCCGTGACGATGGTGATGACGATGGCGACGATCTCCCCTTCCGGGAGGTGATCTCCCCGGCGGAATCTGCCCGCCGGAGATGGCTTTTTCTTCTCTGTAGGTTTCCGCCACAGAGCGGCGGCGGAACTCCGTAAAAATTCCCGTCCCTATGGTTTTTGGATAACGGAGAGCATATATGCAAAAGGGGGCGGCCAGAGGTGGGCCAGGGGCTCCAGGCGACCCCCCGGCGCGGCCAGGGGGGCGCGCCCCCAGGCCGCCTGGGCACCCTGTGGCCCCCCTCTGGTTGCCCTTTCGCGTGCCTTCGTGATCCGTCTGAAAAATATCTCCCGTCAATTTTCAGGTAATTTGGAGGTATTCTTCTTCAGCAACTCAGCGTCCACTTTTTACTGCTGAATCCTGCGTCTGCTGCTTCGGCAACGGAGAGTTTGCAAACTGTGTAAAATAGACCAAAACAACATAAGAACATCACCGTAACGTGAAATATATCAATGAATAAGGATAAATTATGATTCAAAATAGTGATGCATTTTGGACGTATCAACACCCCCAAGCTTAGACCTCGCTTGTCCCCAAGCGAATATGAACTCGGTAAACCTGTCCACAAGTTTAGAGAGTGAAGTGTCGATAAATAGAATACGGACAAGAAGCATCATAGTTTCTTTACCAACTCAAATATCCTCAACAACAATCTTCAACTCATAAGGCCCTTATGAAAGAGTGATAACACTTATATTCGAAAGTAGGGCTAAGGAAACTCATTATATCATGGCAAACATGTCCTTCGGTCAAAGAACAACAAATAGATTTAATTTTTGCTCTTATATTTTGATGAGATCAATTGAAGCTTTTTGAAATAACATGTTAATAGGCAAGAAGTGAAAGTGTTAACACAAAGGAAGATATTTGCCTTAGCTGGGCATGACAAACAACTTACTTATCAAATGATAATGTCAACAAGGATATGATATGACAAATCTTAATGCAACTTTATATGAATGAATCCTTATCAACATTAAATGTCTGCTCTCTTAAAGAATAGAAGGGAATAGGAATAACTGACTCAACTTAAAATTAAAAGATAGGCCCTGTTCTAGGGTAGTAGGGAAAACTCATGTGCTATCCTCAAATCAAACAGAATGAAAACAAGTTTTTAGGGGTGCATGATTTTTCAACGAATGCTAATAGATAACTCAATTGCTTTTTGAGCTGGACAAGTTTCGAGGAACGGCTCCCGCACGAGGACGATAACATCCTCTTATTTCCTTTGTTTATCACTGCCAAAGTTTTCTGATTTCTCATGAACAAAGCGTGAAGGAGGGTTTGTTTGTTATATTATTTTTAAGCCGGGCGCACTCTTTGCCAGTTCCTTCTCGTATTATGGGTTTGCACATTAGACATGCAATCCCGGGGTGAAGCTTGTCCAACTCAAGAAGACCATGAATTAGCTATTACTTCCTCATGAGCTAAAACAGATGCACAAAACAAAAGATTTTGAACATTTAAGGATAACACATAAATTATATACTTTAGGAGGTGGTAGTGGAATACCACGAATAGGAAGGTATGGTGGACTCATATGGAAGGTATTGGTTTTAAGGGTATGGATGCACAAGCAGAATACCGCTTAGTACAGAGTTAGGCTAGCAAAGGTTTTGAGAGAGCAGACAACTGATGATGACTAAGATGCAAAGCAATATAAAGCATGAACATTGAAATAAGCATAACACATCAAGTTGTCTTCCTTGTCAGCATAACACTTCAAGCATAATAACATAAAGGTTTTGGCTATGTTGATACTTTAAGAAAATCATGCTTGTTGTTATGACCAAAGCTATGTTTGCCAAGATTAAATAAAGTTTTCACAGCCATACCTGACATAAGGTCAATACTCCCCATTAGAATCATCATACAAGGTCGATTGCGTGAAGAGAATACCGAGTGCAGCAAAAGGAACCGATAAACTTCTCATTAATATTCCATCATAGACGACTCCACACTCACGGATACAATTCTTCACCAAAGGAGTGATAGACCTCAATGCACACACCTATCTCATATGATTACCTCCCTAGACATGATACGACTCTACTTGACTATAAAAGACAAAAGGTAAAGATAAAGATACCGGGCACTCCCCCAAGCTTGGAACAACCAAGGGAATGCCATTACCCCAGGAGATTTCACTCATCATTCTTGTTGGCGTTGATCACGTAGTTCTTGGCGAAACTCTTCCATGGAAGGGGTTCTCCAGTCTCATATGAGAAGCTCGTCTCCTGAATCCTGCATTCAGCACCCAAACTCATGCACATAAACCTTAGTTCATACTAACAGTTCTGGTTATGTAGATCATTAATTTGCCCTTGGAGCTCTATAATTCTTTCTTCAGACGCGGTGATGCTTTTCCACATCTCATTCATCTCCTTCAGGAAGTAGGTCTTCAGCTCGTCGATGATGTTAAAGTTAGCTTCAACACCACGCTCGATCATCTTCTTGTACTTGAAGACTTCTTGATCCACTTCTTCCAGCCTGGCCTGGATGCTCCCCTCCTTGATAGGTCCCTTCAGATCTTCTTGATGAAGGAAGCCGTCCTTCATCTGAACAACCTGAGGGTGCTTCTTCACCTCAGCGAGGTAAGGGTTGATGACGTTGACGACGAACTTGTCCTTGGGGGAACATGGAAAAGCCATGGCACCTAAATTCAGCTGAAAGATTCCCTGGCAGAAACAGACCGAAGAGAAAACACGCGAAATCGCAAGATACGTTGCCGAAACAATCCAGGCAAATATATAGGAAAAATTTATGCATAGAAAGGAAGGTAACGGACCAAAGGAGGGTCGGAGGCGGACTCCCGGGTGTCCAGGCGGCCTCCCGGCGCGGCCCAGGGGGGGGGGCGCCAGGGTGGCGCCTGGACTCCCTGGAGGTCGTCTCCGGCTCCACTTAGGTTCGGAATTTTACTAATTTTGCAGAAACTCGTAAAACGGAACTTTTATGGCGGTTCGCGATGTTTCCTTACCGTACTACATACCTTTTCTTTATTCTGCTTCTGCTGGCGTCTGAAACAGGGCTGCAACATGTTCTTCATGGTTTGTTGTGTATATTATATTCACATCAACATTGACAGGGTCTCCTGCTATGTAATGTTTAAGTCTTTGCCCATTCACAACTTGAGGTTTGGTACCTTCAAAATTATTAATCTTAATTGCACCGGTCCGATAAACTTCTTCAATATGAAATGGTCCTTCCCACCTGGAAAGTAGTTTACCTGGAGAAAACCTGAAACGGGATCTGATTGAAGAACCTTATGTGCAGTCCTCTCACCGGCATGATGTCCTCCATAGGGACTATCATGACACCGTCTGAGAATGTCCTTCTGCTCATGTTCCGGAATGCATCTTCTCACGATCCCATCGGGACCTTCTTTGAAAAGTTGTGGGTCATCCCAAAAGTGGTGCCTCAAATCATGAAAGAACTTCTTCCTTTGCTGAAATGTTAGACCTGGAGGCAAATACTTTGCAACAATAAAATTAGCATAATCTGCATACCAAGGATCGGAAAGAGATTGTACTTTTACAACGGCAAGTTGCTCGTCTGGAAAACTATCGTTAACTGGGATGGGGTCGTGCGGTATATCTTCCATCCTTGAAAGATTGTCCGCCACCGGATTGTCTTCCCCTTTCCTATCAACAATCTGCAAATCAAATTCTTGAAGAAGGAGTACCCATCTGATAAGCCTTGGCTTGGCATCCTTCTTTGTCATAAGATACTTAATGGCAGCATGATCAGTATGAATAATAACTTTGGAATCAACAATATACTGCCTAAACTTATCACAAGCAAAAACTACAGCTAAGAATTCCTTCTTAGTAGTAGCATAATTTCTTTGAGCACTATCAAGGGTTTTACTAGCATAATGTATAACATTCAATTTCTTATCAACTCTTTGTCCTAAAACAGCTCCAACAGCAAAATCACTTGCATCACACATAATCTCAAAAGGTAAATTCCAGTCAGGTGGTTGTACTATAGGAGCAGTTATTAAAGCTTTCTTAAGGACTTCAAAAGCTTCCTTACAATTTTCATCAAATACAAAAGGAACATCCTTCTGGAGAAGATTAGTGAGGGGTCTCGAGGTTTTAGAAAAGTCTTTAATAAATCTTCTATAAAAACCTGCATGACCGAGAAAACTGTGAATACCTTTGATGTCCCTTGGATAGGGCATCCTCTCAATAGCTTCGATCTTGGCCTTGTCCACTTCAATTCCCCTTTCGGAAATCTTGTGACCAAGAACAATTCCTTCATTAACCATAAAGTGGCAGTTTTCCCAGTTGAGTACCAAATTTGTCTCCTCGCATCTCTGCAAAACTTTATTAAGGTTGTGAAGACAATGGTCAAAAGAAGTTCCATAGACGGAGAAATCGTCCATGAAGACTTCCATAATATCCCCGTAGAAACCATGAAAGATAGCAGACATACACCTTTGAAAAGTAGCAGGGGCATTACATAAACCAAAAGGCATACGCCTGTAAGCATAAGTACCAAAGGGACAAGTAAAAGTGGTCTTCTCTTGATCGGCAGTGTTAACATGAATTTGAGAGAAGCCAGAATAACCATCGAGATAACAAAAGTGGGTATTTTTGGATAACCTTTCAAGCATTTGGTCGATGAACGGCAACGGATAGTGATCCTTCCTGGTTGCCTTGTTCAACTTCCTGTAATCAATACACATTCTATATCCAATAATAATTCTCTGAGGTATTAATTCATTTTTATCATTAGGAACCACAGTTGTACCTCCTTTCTTAGGAACACAATGTACCGGACTTACCCACTTACTATCAGCTATAGGGTAGATAATACCTGCGGCTAGAAGATTGAGAATCTCAGTTCTCACGACATCCATCATCTTCGGGTTCAACCGTCGTTGATGATCAACAACTGGTTTAGCGTCAGGCTCAAGGTTGATAGTATGTTGACAGATAGATGGACTAATCCCCTTAAGGTCATCAAGGGTGTAGCCAATTGCGCCTCGGTGTTTATGAAGTACTTCCAATAATCGCTCCTCTTCATATCCTGAAAGGTTAGAATTGATAATAACAGGATATACTTTCTTTTCATCTAAATAAGCATACTTGAGCGTATCGGGAAGAGGTTTAAGATCGAACACCGGGTCTTCTTTCGGTTTTGATAAAATTCCCAATGGTTCAACCAGAAGGTTGTGCTTCAGGATAGCAGGCTGCCTCAAGAATATTTCATCTAGTTCATTTCTTTCCTGCATATGCAAATCATTCTCGTGGTCCTCCATGTATTGTTGCAAAGGATCATTAGGGGGAATAGCAATAGAGGCAATACTTTCAATAATTTTATCATCACTAGGTAAATCAGTACCACGAGGCTGCTTAGAGAACTTAGAAAAATTAAATTCATATGGTTCACCCTCGAATTCAACAGAAACTTTACCTTTCTTGCAATCTATTATAGCTCCACAAGTTCTAAGAAAAGGTGTACCAAAAATAATTGGACAAAAATTGTCCCTCTCTGAACCAAGTACTAGAAAGTCGGTAGGGTATTTTACCTTTCCACATAGGACTTCAACGTCCCTCACAATTCCGATAGGAGAGATAGTTGTTCTGTTTGCAAGATGAATGGTAACATCAACTTCTTCAAGTTCACAAGGGGAAATCTCACCGATGATCTCTTCATAAAGTGAATAGGGGATAGCACTTGTACTCGATCCCAAATCGCATAGCCCATAATAATTGTGATCTCCTATTTTAACAGATACCACTGGAGTACCTGAAATTGGGCCTTTATTCTTGGCTGTGACAAGGTTAGTGGAAACAGCACAAAAATTTATATTGGAATCCAAAACATCATTAGTACCAAGGTCTTTAATAAATGCAACTTGAGGATCGACCCTGATCTGGTCCTCAGGCTCATCAACTCTTCTCTCACTTTTATTTATTATGCCTGTCACAAGAGTGTGCTCCCTTATCCTCGTGGGAAAAGGAGGCTATTCATATATAACTGCAGGCAAAATAGGGTCAGCAACATAAATATCAATAGGTGGTTCTTTAAAAGGTTCATGGTGCTGGTCTCTCTTCTTTTTAAAAGAATCAACGTGAGAGGCAAAATTCTTACAGAAATCAATCACTAGATGGGAATAAGGACCAATCTTAGAGCAAAAAGTATTGAAGTAATCAGTTTTTACATAGCTCTCAATATAATCATGTTCATAATTTATAGCGGGTTCAATACCTTTATCAATTTCCCAATCTTCGGTATTCCTCTGGATCCTTTCAATGAGATCCCACCTTTCTTCAACACTCTTCTTCTGAAATACCCCACTAGAGGAGGCATCCAGCATCTCCTTATCCTGACGAGAAAGCCTGGCATAAAAATTTGTAAGTATAATTTCCTTGGGAAGCTTATGAATAGGGCATTTGAGCATTAGGGACTTCAATCTCCCCCAAGCTTGAGCAATGCTTTCTCCGTCACGAGACCTAAAGTTATAGATATAATTCCTGTCTCGATGAATTTCATGAAGAGAATAAAACTTAGTATAAAAGAGAGACATAAGCTCCTGCCAGTCCAGCAAGTGTGAGTTATCAAGAAGCCCATACCAATCTGAAGCTTTATCTATAAGTGATACGACAAACAATTTCCTCATGACAAACTCCCTCGGTACACCTGCAAGCTTAAATAATGAACATAGTTGTGACCGATATAGCAAGTGTTCACCGGGATGTCTGTCTCCTGCATAACGATTAGCCAAAACATAATCGATAATGCCAGCTGGTATTTTATAAGGCACAATTTCAGTAGGGGGAGGATCAACCACCACAGGTGTGGGGCGTCTTCCCGCAAGCAACGATCCAATAATAGGGTTGTCCATAAGGACAAGGAGCAGCAAATAGCAAAAATAAAAACAGAATTATAAAAAAAACTTCCTTACCAGTTTCACTTTACCAATAGCGCTACGCTCCCCGGCAACGGCGCCAGAAAACGGTACTTGATGACCCACAACCGTAAGGGATCTATTGCAGCGTTTTCGATAAGTAAGAGTGTCGAACCCAACGAGGAGCAGAAGGTATTGATAAGCGATTCTGAGCAAGAAATTACTGCAAGCACTGAAAGATAACTTTTAGGGGTTTTCTCGGTATAAGCAACAGGAAAGTAAAAGCAAGTAATGTAAAAGGTACTGAGAGTAACAAGTGGCCCAATCCTTTCTTAGCAAAGGAGAGGCCTAGCAACTGAACTTATAAATACTAAAGCGTTCTTGAGGACACACGGGAGAGGTAGTCATGTGCTTTCACCATATTCCGTATCGATACTATGTTATGTGTTGATAAGTGTTGAGTGGGTGGATCTATGCTAGTGCACTCTCTAGACTAAGATGAATGCACTCTTATGATTAAACACCTTGTAAGCATCCGCAAATACAAGATAGAATTTAAGGCAAAAGCCTAACCATAGCAATACGATCGAGGATCCATTATTCCCTTATGCAAAAGCGTGCGAACTGGGGTTCAGGTTTCTGTCACTCCGGCAACCCACCATAAGCATTCTTTATACACAATGTATTCTCCTAGGTCCTTAATAAGGCGAAGTGTTGGGTGTTCGACTCACACAACACCACTAGTAGAATGACAACACAACTTAAGTATCAAACAACACATATTACTTCAACAGCATATGACTACTAACAACAAGACTTTCCCCATGTCCTCAAGAACTAAGGTAACTACTCACGAGACATAAAAGAGATCATGATCAGTGGGGATAAATATGTGATAAACAATCTGGACATAATAGTATTTCTCCAACAAGACTCAATAGCATTCACCACAAAGTAGTAATCAACACTGATGGAGTAGAGAGGATAGGTACACTAGTAGAAAATAGGGCATTGGTCCAGCACATTAGCCCCGGTTCAATCTAGAACCGGGTCCAATGGGGGTACTGGACCCGGTTCGTGAGCCCAGGGGGGCGGCCGGGCCACGTGGGCCATTTGTCAAGGTTCGTCTGGACCTATTGGTCCCGGTTGGAGCTAAAAACCGGGACCAATGGCTCTTGCTCCTGGCCCACCACTATTGGTCCCGGTTGGTGTTATGAACCGGGACCAAAGGCACCCCTTTAGTCCCGGTTTGTAGCACCAACCGGGACCAGTGAGTTGCCTATATATACCCCCTCACTCAAGAGCAGAGCTCACTGCTCTGTTTTTTTTTTCTGGCCGAGGGGGAGAGGGGTTAGTGGTGCTCTAGCTCACCTCCTATGCACACAACGTGTTCGTGGAATGCCCGAGCCACACTAGTTAAGCTTTTCTCCTCTCGAAGCTCTATTTTCTCCAAGATTTGTCTAGGTTGAGCGGTCCGTCACGTCCCATCCCCGTCTTCGCCGCCGTCGATCGCCCCCGCCGATCTCGTCACCGGCACCACCGTGGTGAGCCTCTTGTTATGTCCATGCTTTTCTTACTTTTATTATTGCTTTAGATAGATATTTGTCTAATTTTCTTACGTTTATTATTGCTTGTTATTATATAGTGCGATGGTTTTGATATCCGCCCATGTGGGCCCTCGTCCGGTCTACGATTCGGATGTGGTATATTATCTTTAATTTATAACTATTTGTTTTAGTGTTTATGATAGTTTTGCCGACCAACCTGACATGCATAGATGTTTTATTATGTCTAGGAGGTAGTTGAACCGGAAATTCCAACCGACCCTCTTGTGGAGAGGTTAAATTTAGTTGAAGAGGAAAACATTTCGTTAAAGAAAAAATTGGAAAAAATGGAGGTGGAGAAGATGGAATTGGAGTTGCATGTTGCGGAAGTTATCGATGATCACAAGATCAAGATAGACCCTATTGTCGAGAGGTTAAATTTAGTTGAAGAAGAAAACAAATTCTTGAAGGAAAAAATAAAAAAATTTGTGGACGAGAAGATGATATTGGAGTTGCATGTTGCGGATGTCGTCGATGATCACAAGATCAAGATGGATGCAATGCGGTTGAAGATTAAAAAGATTAGAAAATATGCCATTCATACCGAGGCTTGGTATCATTATGCCGTTGGATCAATTGTTACCTTGGTTGCGATTATGATAGCATTTGTTTTCGCGTTGAAATGTTTTACATAGTTTCGATGTGTATGGAGAGCTATATGTTGTTAGATCGGAACTATATATGTATGTACTTTGGTTTTAATGTGATGATGAACTTTTATCCATTTGGTCACTTAATTATCTATTTATGATGTTCTGTAATGGTTTTTGACACACTTAATTATATATAAATGCACGCAGATGAACCGGCAATGGATGTACGATGACAGACACACCTCCGAGTACATTAAGGGCGTGCATGAGTTTCTAAATGCGGCTGAGGCAAACAAGCAGAATGGTTTTATGTGTTGTCCATGCACTAAATGTGTGAATACGATGTCTTACTCTAACCGGAAAATCCTTCACTCCCACCTGCTTTACAAGGGTTTCATGCCACACTATAATGTTTGGACGAGGCACGGAGAAATAGGGGTTATGATGGAAGACGGCGAAGAAGAAGAGTACGATGACAACTATGTGCCCTCTGAATACGGTGATGCTGCAATGGGGGGAGCTGGTGAAGATCAAGAGGAACCAGACGATGTGCCCAATGATGCTGCAACGGGTGAAGCTGCTGAAGATCAAGAGGAACCAAATGATGATCTTCGCCGGGTCATTGTCGATGCAAGCACACAATGCGAAAGTCAAAAGGAGAAGCTGAAGTTCGATCGCATGTTAGAGGATCACAAAAAAGGGTTGTACCCCAATTGCGAAGATGGCAACACAAAGCTCGGTACCGTACTGGAATTGCTGTAGTGGAAGGCAGAGAATGCTGTGGCTGACAAAAGATTTGAGAAGCTACTGAAAATATTGAAGAAGAAGCTTCCGAAGGATAACGAATTGCCCGACAGTACATACGCAACAAAGAAGGTCGTATGCCCTCTAGGATTGGAGGTGCAGAAGATACATGCATGCCCTAATGACTGCATCCTCTACCGCGGTGCATACAAGGATCTGAACGCATGCCCGGTATGCGGTGCATTGCGGTATAAGATCAGACGAGATGACCCTGGTGATGTTGATGGCGAGCCCGCCAGGAAGAGGGTTCCTGCGATGGTGATGTGGTATGCTCCTATAATACCACGGTTGAAACGTTTGTTTAGAAACAGAGAGCATGCCAAGTTGATGCGATGGCACAGTGAGGACCGTAAGAAAGACGGGAAGTTGAGAGCACCCGCTGACGGGTCGCAGTGGAGAAAAATCGAGAGAAAGTACTGGGAGGAGTTTGCAAAGGACCCAAGGAACGTATGGTTTGCTTTAAGCGCGGATGGCATTAATCCTTTCGGGGAGCAGAGCAGCAATCACAGCACCTGGCCCGTGACTCTATGTATGTATAACCTTCCTCCTTGGATGTGCATGAAGCGGAAGTTCATTATGATGCCAGTTCTCATCCAAGGCCCTAAGCAACCCGGCAACGACATTGATGTGTACCTAAGGCCATTAGTTGAAGAACTTTTACAGCTGTGGAATGGAAACGGTGTACGTGCGTGGGATGAGCACAAACAGGAGGAATTTGACCTAAAGGCGTTGCTGTTCGTGACCATCAACGATTGGCCCGCTCTCAGTAACCTTTCAGGACAGACAAACAAAGGATACCACGCATGCACGCACTGTTTAGATGACACTGAAAGTATATACCTCGACAAGTGCAGGAAGAATGTGTACCTGGGCCATCGTCGATTTCTTCCGACCAACCATCAATGTCGAAAGAAAGGCAAGCATTTCAAAGGCGAGGCAGATCACCGGAAGAAGCCCGCCATGCGTACCGGTGATCACGTACTTGCTATGGTCAATGATTTACACGTAATCTTTGGAAAGGGCACCGGCGCACTAGCTGTTCCGAATGACGATGAGGGACACGCACCCATGTGGAAGAAGAAATCTATATTTTGGGACCTACCCTACTGGAAAGACCTAGAGGTCCGCTCTTCAATCGATGTGATGCACGTGACGAAGAACCTTTGCGTGAACCTGCTAGGCTTCTTGGGCGTGTATGGAAAGACAAAAGATACAGCTGAGGCACGGGAGGACCTGCAACGTTTGCACGAAAAAGACGGCATCCCTCCGAAGCAGTATGAAGGTCCTACCAGCTATGCTCTTACGAAAGAAGAGAAAGAAATCTTCTTTGAATGCCTGCTCAGTATGAAGGTCCCGACTGGCTTCTCGTCGAATATAAAGGGAATAATAAATATGGCAGAGAAAAAGTTCCAGAACCTAAAGTCTCATGACTGCCATGTGATTATGACGCAACTGCTTCCGGTTGCATTGAGGGGGCTTCTACCGGAAAACGTCCGATTAGCCATTGTGAAGCTATGTGCATTCCTCAATGCAATCTCTCAGAAGGTGATCGATCCAGAAATCGTACCAAGGCTAAGGAGTGATGTGGCGCAATGTCTTGTTAGTTTCGAGCTTGTGTTCCCACCATCCTTCTTCAATATCATGACACACGTCCTAGTTCATCTAGTCGACGAGATTGTCATTCTGGGGCCCGTATTTCTACACAATATGTTCCCCTTTGAGAGGTTCATGGGAGTCCTAAAGAAATATGTCCGTAACCGCGCCAGGCCAGAAGGAAGCATCTCCATGGGCCATCAAACAGAGGATGTCATCAAGTTTTGTGTTGACTTCATTCCTGGCCTTAATAAGATAGGTCTCCCTAAATCGCGGTACGAGGGGAGACTGACTGGAAAAGGCACGCTTGGAAGGGACTCAATAATATGCAGGGACGGATATTTTTGGTCTCAAGCACACTACACAGTTCTACAGAACTCTACATTGGTGACCCCGTATGTCGATGAACACAAGAACAGTCTGCGCTCCAAACAACCGGAGCAGTGCGACGACTGGATTACACGTGAACACATCAGGACTTTCAGCAGTTGGTTGGAAACACGTATCAGAGGTGACAACACTGTTTGTGATGAGTTGTACTTGTTGTCCAGGGGACCATCTTCGACTGTATTGATTTACAAAGGATACGAGATAAATGGGAATACATTTTACACGATTGTCCAAGATCAAAAGAGCACCAACCAAAACAGCGGTGTCCGCTTTGATGCAACAACCGAGTGGGGAAAGGACACATATTATGGTTACATAGTGGACATATGGGAACTTGACTACGGACATGATTTTAAGGTCCCTTTGTTTAAGTGCAAATGGGTCAATCTGTCAGGAGGCGGGGTACAGGTAGACCCACAGTACGGAATGACAACAGTGGATCTGAAAAATCTTGTATACACTGACGAACCGTTCGTCCTAGCCAATGATGTGGCACAGGTTATCTATGTGAAGGACATGTCTACCAGACCGAGAAAAAGAAAAGATAAGGAAGCGAATACATCATACGATGAGCCAAAGCGCCACATAGTTCTTTCAGGAAAAATGGACATCCTGGGAGTGGAGGGCAAGACAGACATGTCTGAAGATTATGAAAAGTTTCATGAAATTCCTCCCTTCAAAGTCAAGGCTGACCCAAGCATCCTGATAAACGATGAAGATTATCCATGGTTACGCCGCAATAAGAAAATGACACAAGCGAAGAAAAAGTGAAGAGTTTTTTCCGCAACTATTATGATGATACCATGCCAACTTTGTAACAAACGAGTATGATACCATTGTCCGTTTGTACTATTCAAATTTCAATACTACTTGCACTAACAGAGAAAGTTTGTAATTGGTTTTACCAGAAAGAATTAAAAAAATAAAGCAAAAAACAAAAGAAAATAAATAATGCAGAAAACAAAACAAAAAAACTTGAAAAAAAATAGCAACAATAAGTATTTTGTTGTAAGTAGAAACAAAATAAAATAAATAAAGCAACAAAGAAAACAAATAAATACAAATAGCAACAGTAAGTATTTTGTTGAAAGTAGAAACAAAACTAAAAAATAAAGCAACAAAGAAAAAAAATAAAAAAAAATGCCACCTACTGGGCCCACACGGCCTGAATACGACTAGAAACCCAACCATGGGCCAGGATTCAGGCCCGTAGAAAGCCCAGCAAGCCCACAGGCAAAGCAGTGTCAGTTTAGGCCCTTAGGCCTGCAGTTAAGAGGAGTTCGAGAGGAGAGAGGCAGCGGGGCTTATAAACTAGTGCTGGCCTCTCTCAACTAGCGAGGTGGGACTAAACTTCCCACCGCACCGCGCTAGCAAGGCCTTTCGTCCCGGTTGGTGGCACCAACCGGGACTAAAGGGTGGTATTAGTCCCGGTTGGTGGCTCAAACCGGGACTAATACCCCCCTTTAGTCCCGGTTGCTGCCACCAACCGGGACTAAAGGCCCCTCCTTCCCGCCCTTTGGGCTGCAGAAAAGGGACCTTTAGTCCCGGTTGGTGGCAGCAACCGGGACTAAAGGGGTGTATTAGTCCCTGTTTCAGCCACCAACCGGGACTAATGCCCCTCCTATATAACCAGGACTTGCGAAAATTTCGCCAGTTTCCTTCTTCCGCGCCCTCGACCCCTCCCTCTCCTTCCCCGCCCCCGTCGCCCCGTCGCCGTCGCCGTCGCCCCCGTCGCCGTCGCCGTCGCCGTCGCCCCCGACGCCGCCCCGATGCCGCCTCGTCGCCGTCGCCCCGCCCCGCGACCCCGTTCCGCCCCGCCCCGCGCCGTCGCCGCGCCCCGGCCCATCGCCGTCGCGCCGCGCGCCCCGCCCCGCCGCCGCGCCCCGTCGCCGTCGCGCCGCCCCGCCCCGCCGCCGTCGCGCCGCCCAGCCCCGCCGCGCGATGTGAGGGCTCCCTTTTTTTATGTTTAAATATAGTTGCTGTGTATATATGTATATATGTGTATATTTTTTTTATGTTTATATAAATTGCTGTATATATAGTTGCTGTATATATAGTTGCTGTATATATATGCATGTGTATATATAGTTGCTGTATATATATGTATGTGTATATATATTTTTTTTCTTAGGAATTTGCTAAATATATATGTTAAATATATATGTATGTGTATATAAATATATTTTTTCTTAGGAAGTTGCTGTATGTGATGTGTGTATGTGATGTATATATATGTGTATGTAGCTATATAGTTTTTTGTGTTTATATATACTAAATATATATAGAAAGTTTTATATATGCAAAAGTTACAAATTTAGAAAAAGAAGGATAGGAAAGAAGAAAATAAGAAAGAGGAAAGAAAGAAGAAGAGGAGAGGAAGAAGAGGAGAAATAAATAAGAAGAAGAAAAAAAAGAAAAAAAGAGGAGAAGAAGAAAGGAATAGAGGAGAAGAAGAGAAATTTTCTCTTCTTCTCCTCTATTCCTTTCTTCTTCTCCTTTTTTTATCTTTTTTTTTCTTCGATCTTCTCCTCTAGCGGTTCCTTTTTTCTTCTTCTTCCTCTTTTTTTTATCGGATATGTCTATGTCGATATACACCCTCCAAGATAACTTCGACATTAGGGGGGGCCGGGGTCGAGGGTTGTCGAGGGACCGAGGGACCGGTCGAGAGATCGCCGAGGGGCCGAGGGTCGTCGAGGGGTCGAGAGGTCGAGAGGTTGCCTAGCAGTCGGGGGTCTAGGGTTGTGGATCGCCGAGCAGTCGGGGGTCAAAGTATTGAAGAATTCCATGACTTCATCATTTGCCAGAAGTAACCGGGGCATTTTGGTACAAAGTTATGCAAAGTTATTCTGGAACGGAGTTCCTGATAGGATAATCCGTCTTTTGTTACGAATTATCCTATCTGGGACTCCGTTCCAAAATAACTTTGGAGAGCTTCGTACCATCATGCTACTGTTACTTTCGCCTAATGATGAAGTATTGGTTTTGTTGAATCCTTTGACACTCGACAAAATGTGACATGAGGGGGTCTAGGGTTGTGGATCGCCGAGCAGTCGGGGGTCGAGGGGTCGAGAGAGGTTGCCTAGCTAGTGTCAAAGTATTGAAGAATTCCATGACTTCATCATTTGCCAGAAGTAACCGGGGCATTTTGGTATGAAGTTATGCAAAGTTGTTCTGGAACGAAGTCCCTGATAGGATAATCCGTCTTTTGTTACGAATTATCTTATCTGGGACTCCGTTCCAAAACAACTTTGGAGAGCTTCGTACCATCATGCTACTGTTACTTTCGCCTAATGATGAAGTATTGGTTTGTTGAATCCTTTGACACTAGACAAAATGTGACATGAGAGGGTCTAGGGTTGTGGATCGCCGAGAAGTCGGGGGGGTCGAGAGGTTGCCTACCTTTGTCAAAGTATTGAAGAATTCCATGACTTCATCATTTGCCAGAAGTAACCGGGGCATGTTGGTACGAAGTTATGCAAAGATGTTCTGGAACGGAGTTCCTGATAGGATAATCCGTCTTTTGTTACGGATTATCTTATCTGGGACTCCGTTCCAAAACAACTTTGGAGAGCTTCGTACCATCATGCTACTGTTACTTTCGCCTAATGATGAAGTATTGGTTTGTTGAAAGGATACCCGAAAGTAAGTACTATATAGTAGCATGTTCCGCGCGCGCATCTCCTATATCTTGATTCAAGCGCTAGTTTCATCAATACCAATTTGGCATTCTTGCTTATCAGTTTGATTGACCTCTATTTCTTGTAAAGTGGTTGTGGCAGGAACCCAGGAATGATTATTGTGGATACTACATTTGCGAGTCCATCCGCCACACGACCTGTGAGCGGGGCTACACTGAAGAACAATTTGAAGTGCGTAAGCAATCAATAATATTCACAAATTTATAGCATCATTTCATGTATTGACCCCCTACTTCAAATTAGATGTTTCGGATGCGGGATGAACTCCTAACACCAGATCGTCTGCGAGCAATTCAAGAGGAATTGGCGGCATTCTTCCTTGAACATGTGATCGCTGAAGACGGAGAATACTATGTGGACCATGCATCCATATGATAGGATATTATTTTTGTAAGAGATAATTATTGTATATATGTGCCCGGTAGTGTCGGATAGATATACGAGAACTTGTTGTTCGGCCAATCTCTCGGAGAAGGAGAGGTGGTCGATATTACTTCTCTCTGTATGCATATATATATATATATATATATATATATGTGTTGATTATACGATCTTCTGTTTCCTTCGTTTGCTTTACTAGCTAGCTAGCTAGCTACCGTGTCTAGTCATCTCTATACGTATGTGTAGTACGTAGCAAGCACGGACATAAGAGAGGACACTTCTCTCTATTAATTAGCTAGCTAACACAATATGAAACATCTAAATTAACCCCCCAAAACCTCCAACCCCCCCTCCCCTTTCAAAAAAAAAACAAAAACCACAGCCACAGAAATGCTGACGCGTGGATGCCTTTTGGTCCCGGTTGGTACCACCAACCGGGACTAAAGCCCCTCCTGCCTGGGCTCGGTGCACAGGCCACGTCGACACCCTTCTGCCCCGGTTCTGGATTGAACCGGGACTAAAGGGTCAGAGCATTAGTACCGACCCTCTTGTCCCAGTTCTGGAACCAGGGCTAAAGGCCCAAATGAACCGGGTCCGATGACCCTTTATCTACTAGTGGTAGTACGAGTTACAACACAAGTTGCGATTGTAAGATGAGATTTGGATGAAGATGGAGATGGTGCTGGTGTTGGGGATGATGTTGATGATGATCTCGATGATGCCCGTGACGATGGTGATGACGATGGCGACGATCTCCCCTTCCGGGAGGTGATCTCCCCGGTGGAATCTGCCCGCCGGAGATGGCTTTTTCTTCTCTGTAGGTTTCCGCCACGGAGCGGCGGCGGAACTCCGTATAAATTCCCGTCCCTAGGGTCTTTGGATAACGGAGAGCATATATGCAAAAGGGGGCGGCCAGAGGTGGGCCAGGGGCTCCAGGCGACCCCCCGGCGCGGCCAGGGGGGGCGCGCCCCCAGGCCGCCTGGGCACCCTGTGGCCCCCCTCTGGTTGCCCTTTCGCGTGCCTTCGTGATCCGTCTGAAAAATATCTCCCGTCAATTTTCAGGTAATTTGGAGGTATTCTTCTTCAGCAACTCAGCGTCCACTTTTTACTGCTGAATCCTGCGTCTGCTGCTTCGGCATCGGAAAGTTTGCAAACTGTGTAAAATAGACCAAAACAACATAAGAACATCACCGTAACATGAAATATATCAATGAATAAGGATAAATTATGATACAAAATAGTGATGCATTTTGGACGTATCAACACCCCCAAGCTTAGACCTCGCTTGTCCCCAAGCGAATATGAACTCGGAAAACCTGTCCACAAGTTTAGAGAGTGAAGTGTCGATAAATAGAATATGGACAAGAAGCATCATAGTTTCTTTACCAACTCAAATATTCTCAACAGCAATCTTCAACTCATAAGGCCCTTATGAAAGAGTGATAACACTTATATTCGAAAGTAGGGCTAAGGAAACTCATTATATCATGGCAAACATGTCCTTCGGTCAAAGAACAACAAATAGATTTAATTTTTTCTCTTATATTTTGATGAGATCAATTGAAGCTTTTTGAAATAACATGTTAATCGGCAAGAAGTGAAAGTGTTAACACAAAGGAAGATATTTGCCTTAGCTGGGCATGACAAACAACTTACTTATCAAATGATAATGTCAACAAGGATATGATATGACAAATCTTAATGTAACTTTATATGAATGAATCCTTATCAACATTAAATGTCTGCTCTCTTTAAGAATAGAAGGGAATAGGAATAACTGACTCAACTTAAAATTAAAAGATAGGCCCTGTTCTAGGGTACTAGGGAAAACTCATGTGCTATCCTCAAATCAAACAGAATGAAAACAAGTTTTTAGGGGTGCATGATTTTTCAACGAATGCTAATAGATAACTCAATTGCTTTTTGAGCTGGACAAGTTTCGAGGAACGGCTCCCGCACGAGGACGATAACATCCTCTTATTCTCCTTTGTTTATCACTGCCAAAGTTTTCTGATTTCTCATGAACAAAGCGTGAAGGAGGGTTTGTTTGTTATATTATTTTTAAGCCGGGCGCACTCTTTGCCAGTTCCTTCTCGTATTATGGGTTTGCACATTAGACATGCAATCCCGGGGTGAAGCTTGTCCAACTCAAGAAGACCATGAATTAGCTATTACTTCCTCATGAGCTAAAACAGATGCACAAAACAAAAGATTTTGAACATTTAAGGATAACACATAAATTATATACTTTAGGAGGTGGTAGTGGAATACCACGAATAGGAAGGTATGGTGGACTCATATGGAAGGTATTGGTTTTAAGGGTATGGATGCACAAGCAGAATACCGCTTAGTACAGAGTTAGGCTAGCAAAGGTTTTGAGAGAGCAGACAACTGATGATGACTAAGATGCAAAGCAATATAAAGCATGAACATTGAAATAAGCATAACACATCAAGTTGTCTTCCTTGTCAGCATAACACTTCAAGCATAATAACATAAAGGTTTTGGCTATGTTGATACTTTAAGAAAATCATGCTTGTTGTTATGACCAAAGCTATGTTTGCCAAGATTAAATAAAGTTTTCACAGCCATACCTGACATAAGGTCAATACTCCCCATAAGAATCATCATACAAGGTCGATTGCGTGAAGAGAATACCGAGTGCAGCAAAAAGAACCGATAAACTTCTCATTAATATTCCATCATAGACGACTCCACACTCACGGATACAATTCTTCACCAAAGGAGTGATAGACCTCAATGCACACACCTATCTCATATGATTACCTCCCTAGACATGATACGACTCTACTTGACTATAAAAGACAAAAGGTAAAGATAAAGATACCGGGCACTCCCCCAAGCTTGGAACAACCAAGGGAATGCCATTACCCCAGGAGATTTCACTCATCATTCTTGTTGGCGTTGATCACGTAGTTCTTGGCGAAACTCTTCCATGGAAGGGGTTCTCCAGTCTCATATGAGAAGCTCGTCTCCTGAATCCTCCATTCAGCACCCAAACTCATGCGCATAAACCTTAGTTCATACTCATAGTTCTGGTTATGTAGATCATTAATTTGCCCTTGGAGCTCTATAATTCTTTCTTCAGACGCGGTGATGCTTTTCCACATCTCATTCATCTCCTTCAGGAAGTAGGTCTTCAGCTCGTCGATGATGTTAAAGTTAGCTTCAACACCACGCTCGATCATCTTCTTGTACTTGAAGACTTCTTGCTCCACTTCTTCCAGCCTGGCCTGGATGCTCCCCTCCTTGATTGGTCCCTTCAGATCTTCTTGATGAAGGAAGCCGTCCTTCATCTGAACAACCTGAGGGTGCTTCTTCACCTCAGCGAGGTAAGGGTTGATGACGTTGACGACGAACTTGTCCTTGGGGGAACTTGGAGAAGCCATGGCACCTAAATTCAGCTGAAAGATTCCCTGGCAGAAACAGACCAAAGAGAAAACACGCGAAATTGCAAGATACGTTGCCTGAACAATCCGGGCAAATATATAGGAAAAATTTATGCACAGAAAGGAAGGTAACGGACCGAAGCGGGGTCGGAGGCGGACTCCCGGGTGTCCAGGCGGCCTCCCGGCGCGGCCCAGGGGGGGCGCGCCAGGGGGCGCCTGGACTCCCTGGAGGTCGTCTTCGGCTCCACTTAGGTTCGGAATTTTACTAATTTTGCAGAAACTCGTAATACAGAACTTTTATGGCGGTTCGCGATGTTTCCTTACCGTACTACATACCTTTTCTTTATTCTGCTTCTGCTGGCGTCTGAAACAGGGCTGCAACATGTTCTTCATGGTTTGTTGTGTATATTATATTCACATCAACATTGACAGGGTCTCCTGCTATGTAATGTTTAAGTCTTTGCCCATTCACAACTTGAGGTTTGGTACCTTCAAAATTATTAATCTTAATTGCACCGGACCGATAAACTTCTTCAATATGAAATGGTCCTTCCCACCTGGAAAGTAGTTTACCTGGAGAAAACCTGAAACGGGATCTGATTGAAGAACCTTATGTGCAGTCCTCTCACCGGCATGATGTCCTCCATAGGGACTATCATGACACCGTCTGAGAATGTCCTTCTGCTCATGTTCCGGAATGCATCTTATCACGATCCCGTCGGGACCTTCTTTGAAAAGTTGTGGGTCATCCCAAAAGTAGTGCCTCAAATCATGAAAGAACTTCTTCCTTTGCTGAAATGTTAGACCTGGAGGCAAATACTTTGCAACAATAAAATTAGCATAATCTGCATACCAAGGATCGGAAAGAGATTGTACTTTTACAACGGCAAGTTGCTCGTCTGGAAAACTATCGTTAACTGGGATGGGGTCGTGCGGTATATCTTCCATCCTTGAAAGATTGTCCGCCACCGGATTGTCTTCCCCTTTCCTATCAACAATCTGCAAATCAAATTCTTGAAGAAGGAGTACCCATCTGATAAGCCTTGGCTTGGCATCCTTCTTTGTCATAAGATACTTAATGGCAGCATGATCAGTATGAATAATAACTTTGGAATCAACAATATACTGCCTAAACTTATCACAAGCAAAAACTACAGCTAAGAATTCCTTCTTAGTAGTAGCATAATTTCTTTGAGCACTATCAAGGGTTTTACTAGCATAATGTATAACATTCAATTTCTTATCAACTATTTGTCCTAAAACAGCTCCAACAGCAAAATCACTTGCATCACACATAATCTCAAAAGGTAAATTCCAGTCAGGTGGTTGTACTATAGGAGCAGTTATTAAAGCTTTCTTAAGGACTTCAAAAGCTTCCTTACAATTTTCATCAAATACAAAAGGAACATCCTTCTGGAGAAGATTAGTGAGGGGTCTCGAGGTTTTAGAAAAGTCTTTAATAAATCTTCTATAAAAACCTGCATGACCGAGAAAACTGCGAATACCTTTGATGTCCCTTGGATAGGGCATCCTCTCAATAGCTTCGATCTTGGCCTTGTCCACTTCAATTCCCCTTTCGGAAATCTTGTGACCAAGAACAATTCCTTCATTAAACATAAAGTGGCACTTTTCCCAGTTGAGTACCAAATTTGTCTCCTCGCATCTCTGCAAAACTTTATTAAGGTTGTGAAGACAATGGTCAAAAGAAGTTCCATAGACGCAGAAATCGTCCATGAAGACTTCCATAATATCCCCGCAGAAACCATGAAAGATAGCAGACATACACCTTTGAAAAGTAGCAGGGGCATTACATAAACCAAAAGGCATACGCCTGTAAGCATAAGTACCAAAGGGACAAATAAAAGTGGTCTTCTCTTGATCGGCAGTGTTAACATGAATTTGAGAGAAGCCAGAATAACCATCGAGATAACAAAAGTGGGTATTTTTGGATAACCTTTCAAGCATTTGGTCGATGAACGGCAACGGATAGTGATCCTTCCTGGTTGCCTTGTTCAACTTCCTGTAATCAATACACATTCTATATCCAATAATAATTCTCTGAGGTATTAATTCATTTTTATCATTAGGAACCACAGTTGTACCTCCTTTCTTAGGAACACAATGTACCGGACTTACCCACTTACTATCAGCTATAGGGTAGATAATACCTGCGGCTAGAAGCTTGAGAATCTCAGTTCTCACGACATCCATCATCTTCGGGTTCAACCGTCGTTGATGATCAACAACTGGTTTAGCGTCAGGCTCAAGGTTGATAGTATGTTGACAGATAGATAGACTAATCCCCTTAAGGTCATCAAGGGTGTAGCCAATTGCGCCTCGGTGTTTACGAAGTACTTCCAATAATCGCTCCTCTTCATATCCTGAAAGGTTAGAATTGATAATAACAGGATATACTTTCTTTTCATCTATATAAGCATACTTGAGCGTATCGGGAAGAGGTTTAAGATCGAACACCGGGTCTTCTTTCGGTTTTGATAAAATTCCCAAAGGTTCAACCGGAAGTTTGTGCTTCAGGATAGCAGGCTCCCTCAAGAATATTTCATCTAGTTCATTTCTTTCCTGCATATGCAAATCATTCTCGTGATCCTCCATGTATTGTTGCAAAGGATCATTAGGGGGAATAGCAATAGAGGCAATACTTTCAATAATTTTATCATCACTAGGTAAATCAGTACCACGAGGCTGCTTAGAGAACTTAGAAAAATTAAATTCATATGGTTCACCCTCGAATTCAACAGAAACTTTACCTTTCTTGCAATCTATTATAGCTCCACAAGTTCTAAGAAAAGGTGTACCAAAAATAATTGGACAAAAATTGTCCCTCTCTGAACCAAGTACTAGAAAGTCGGTAGGGTATTTTACCTTTCCACATAGGACTTCAACGTCCCTCACAATTTCGATAGGAGATATAGTTGTTCTGTTTGCAAGATGAATGGTAACATCAACTTCTTCAAGTTCACAAGGGGAAATCTCACCAATGATCTCTTCATAAACTGAATAGGGGATAGCACTTGTACTCGATCCCAAATCGCATAGCCCATAATAATTGTGATCTCCTATTTTAACAGATACCACTGGAGTACCTGAAATTGGGCCTTTATTCTTGGCTGTGACAAGGTTAGTGGAAACAGCACAAAAATTTATATTGGAATCCAAAACATCATTAGTAGCAAGGTCTTTAATCAATGCAACTTGAGGATCGACCCTGATCTGGTCCTCAGGCTCATCAACTCTTCTCTCACTTTTATTTATTATGCCTGTCACAAGAGTGTGCTCCCTTATCCTCGTGGGAAAAGGAGGCTTTTCATATATATAACTGCAGGCAAAATAGGGTCAGCAACATAAATATCAATAGGTGGTTCTTTAAAAGGTTCATGGTGCTGGTCTCTCTTCTTTTTAAAAGAATAAACGTGAGAGGCAAAATTCTTACAGAAATCAATCACTAGATGGGAATCAAGACCAATCTTAGAGCAAAAAGTATTGAAGTAATCAGTTTTTACATAGCTCTCAATATAATCATGTTCATAATTTATAGCGGGTTCAATACCTTTATCAATTTCCCAATCTTCGGTATTCCTCTGGATCCTTTCAATGAGATCCCACCTTTCTTCAACACCCTTCTTCTGAAATACCCCACTAGAGGAGGCATCCAGCATCTCCTTATCCTGACGAGAAAGCCTGGCATAAAAATTTGTAAGTATAATTTCCTTGGGAAGCTTATGAATAGGGCATTTGAGCATTAGGGACTTCAATCTCCCCCAAGCTTGAGCAATGCTTTCTCCGTCACGAGACCTAAAGTTATAGATATAATTCATGTCTCGATGAATTTCATGAAGAGGATAAAACTTAGTATAAAAGAGAGACATAAGCTCCTGCCAGTCCAGCAAGTGTGAGTTATCAAGAAGCCCATACCAATCTGAAGCTTTATCTATAAGTGATACGACAAACAATTTCCTCATGACAAACTCCCTCGATACACAATTTTATAAGGCACAATTTCAGTAGGGGGATGATCAACCACCACAGGTGTGGGGCGTCTTCCCGCAAGCAACGATCCAATAATAGGGTTGTCCATAAGGACAAGGAGCAGCAAATAGCAAAAATAAAAACAGAATTATAAAAAAAACTTCCTTACCAGTTTCACTTTACCAATAGCGCTACGCTCCCCGGCAACGGCGCCAGAAAACGGTACTTGATGACCCACAACCGTAAGGGATCTATTGCAGCGTTTTCGATAAGTAAGAGTGTCGAACCCAACGAGGAGCAGAAGGTATTGATAAGCGATTCTGAGCAAGAAATTACTGCAAGCACTGAAAGATAACTTTTAGGGGTTTTCTCGGTATAAGCAACAGGAAAGTAAAAGCAAGTAATGTAAAAGGTACTGAGAGTAACAAGTGGCCCAATCCTTTCTTAGCAAAGGAGAGGCCTAGCAACTGAACTTATAAAGACTAAAGCGTTCTTGAGGTCACACGGGAGAGGTAGTCATGTGCTTTCACCATATTCCGTATCGATACTATGTTATGTGTTGATAAGTGTTGAGTGGGTGGATCTATGCTAGTGCACTCTCTAGACTAAGATGAATGCACTCTTATGATTAAACACCTTGTAAGCATCCGCAAATACAAGATAGAATTTAAGGCAAAAGCCTAACCATAGCAATACGATCGAGGATCCATTATTCCCTTATGCAAAAGCGTGCGAACTAGGGTTCAGGTTTCTGTCACTCCGGCAACCCACCATAAGCATTCTTTATACACAATGTATTCTCCTAGGTCCTTAATAAGGCGAAGTGTTGGGTGTTCGACTCACACAACACCACTAGTAGAATGACAACACAACTTAAGTATAAAACAACACATATTACTTCAACAGCATATGACTACTAACAACAAGACTTTCCCCATGTCCTCAAGAACTAAGGTAACTACTCACGAGACATAAAAGAGATCATGATCAGTGGGGATAAATATGTGATAAACAATCTGGACATAATAGTATTTCTCCAACAAGACTCAATAGCATTCACCACAAAGTAGTAATCAACACTGATGGAGTAGAGAGGATAGGTAGTACGAGTTACAACACAAGTTGCGATTGTAAGATGAGATTTGGATGAAGATGGAGATGGTGCTGGTGTTGGGGATGATGTTGATGATGATCTCGATGATGCCCGTGACGATGGTGATGACGATGGCGACGATCTCCCCTTCCGGGAGGTGATCTCCCCGGCGGAATCTGCCCGCCGGAGATGGCTTTTTCTTCTCTGTAGGTTTCCGCCACAGAGCGGCGGCGGAACTCCGTAAAAATTCCCGTCCCTATGGTTTTTGGATAACGGAGAGCATATATGCAAAAGGGGGCGGCCAGAGGTGGGCCAGGGGCTCCAGGCGACCCCCCGGCGCGGCCAGGGGGGCGCGCCCCCAGGCCGCCTGGGCACCCTGTGGCCCCCCTCTGGTTGCCCTTTCGCGTGCCTTCGTGATCCGTCTGAAAAATATCTCCCGTCAATTTTCTGGTAATTTGGAGGTATTCTTCTTCAGCAACTCAGCGTCCACTTTTTACTGCTGAATCCTGCGTCTGCTGCTTCGGCATCGGAAAGTTTGCAAACTGTGTAAAATAGACCAAAACAATATAAGAACATCACCGTAACGTGAAATATATCAATGAATAAGGATAAATTATGATACAAAATAGTGATGCATTTTGGACGTATCACCCACATCGTGGCAAGGTGGGCAAGATCAGGAGAGTTGATGGTGATCGTGTAGACTAGGCTGTTTTCCCTTTGCTTCCTTTGTCGCTGTGAACCATGTCATGGACAAGAATCTATTAGTGCTGCGACAAGTCGCTTGTAATATAACTTTATTTTGGGTAGTTAATGCAGTGTTATTTCCTTGGTTTGACTCCTTTACTTTGTATGCTTTTACCCTACGCTTTTAGGGAAACTTGCCGGCAAAGGGACCCTTGCCGCGAGCGCTGAGTGCGGGACTTCAGCAGCCTGCTGGCAATGCCCCTACCGGCAAGAAACCTCGCCACAGCTAGTCGCAGCGCACTTAGGTTGTTGAGCAAACTCGAAAACGAAGTAAGGGCGCGACACTTGTCGCAGCTCACTTAAGCCGTTGTGCGTGCTCGAAACAAAGTAAGGGCACGGCTAGCCACGGGTAGGTTCCTCCGCGCACAGGTTTTCCATACAAAGTGCGGTCGTTCAAGGAAGATAACCTTAAAAATTTAAAAAAATTGGATGCTCAAACTTTGGCAACTTAGCTTTTGTGTGCGGTTTGCTTCCCGGCAAGGCAAAGCTTTCTTGAACGGCACTTCGTCCAGACCACTGTCTCCTTCCCCCCCGGCGAACTTGTGCGCGAGGAATCCTTCTTCTGTTTGAGAAAAGAAAGAAAAACAGAGGAAACATAGGCATGGAGCCTTGCGGCCAGTTATTGCTTACCGGGGGTGTGTGCTGCACAAGGTGTCAGATAATACATGCAAGAGAAAAGAAGAGGCATGAAATGACAAGTTGTGCAAGGCACAAAAGATTTACTGATGCACGGGGTCTGCGCCCGGCTTTGTACAAAGGTTTACATGCAACAACGGCAAGACTTGTACAAAAGGTGGTTGCCGGAGCGGATCACGGCAACCGCGCCTTATGGGTGAAACTTGCGAAGGTGCTCAATGTTCCAGGAGTTGCTCACCGGTAAGCCCTCTTCGGTCTCAAGGCGGATAGCGCCGGGCCTTGTGACTTGTCTCACCCGATAAGGGCCTTCCCACTTCGGCGTTAACTTGTTGGAATTCTTGGCGGACTGAACGCGCCGAAGAACAAGGTCGCCTTCCTCGAGACTTCTGGCCTTAACTTTGCGGTTATGGTAGCGACGCAAAGCTTGCTGGTATCGAGCAGCTCCTACAGCAGCCTGAAGACGGTTCTCCTCGAGGAGTAGTGCATCATCTTGCCGCAGCTGCTCTTGCTCGAGCTCATCGTAAGCGAGCACTCGAGGAGACTCGTATACGAGTTCTGTGGGGAGAACTGCCTCTGCTCCATAGACAAGAGCAAAGGGTGTCTGTCCGGTGGCTCGATTTGGCGTCGTCCTGATTGACCAAAGAGCAGCCGGCAACTCCTGAATCCAGTTTCTTCCGCACTTGTGCAGCCTATCGAAAGTTCTTGTCTTGAGTCCGCGCAAAACTTCAGCGTTTGCCCTTTCCGCTTGACCATTGCTCCTCGGGTGAGCAACAGAAGCGAAGCAGACCTTGGCGCCAAGGTCTTGGACGTACTGCATGAAGGTGCGGCTTGTGAATTGTGTGCCGTTGTCGGTGATGATCCTGTTGGGGATTCCGAAACGGCAACCAATCGACCTGAAGAACTTGACTGCTGACTGCGCGGTCACCTTTCTCACTGGTTCCACTTCCGGCTACTTTGTGAACTTGTCGATAGCGACGTACAAGTACTCAAAGCCCCCGACTGCACGGGGAAAGGGGCCGAGGATGTCGAGCCCCCAGAACGAAAAGGGCCAGAACAAAGGGATCGTCTGGAGAGCTTGAGCTGGCTGATGTATTTGCTTGGCATGGAACTAGCACGCTTCACACTTGGTTACTTGTGCAGTTGCATCTTGGAGGGCTTCTGGCCAAAAGAAACCTTGCCGGAACGCCTTGCCGGCAAGTGCTCTTGCGCCAATGTGGTGGCCACATATGCCTCCATGTATTTCTGCCAACAGCTTTTGCCCATCTTCCCGGGGAATGCACTTCAATCTGACACCATTGAGTCTTCTTCTGTACTGTTCATTGCCGATGAACTGGTACATACTTGACTGCCTGGTTATTCTTTCTATCTCTTCTGGCTCTTCGGGAAGTTCCCCAGTTTGAAGAAAACGGACAATTTGCTGCGCCCATGCTGGAGCCTGAGGCTCAACAACAAGGACTGAAGGCATCAGTGCTGCTGCGGGAACGTCAGCTTCTACGGCAAGAACCTGCGGCTCGGCCGGAGCTGGACGCTCCCTGGCAAGCTTGCCGGGGCAAGACTTGTCGAGAACGCCTACTTCAACTGTACGAACCCTAGGGTCCGCAGGAGCAGACTGTTCCTCAGCAATTTGGTCGTTGATCTTGGGGACCTTGGCGGCGGCTTCAGGAAGATCCGCCGGCGAGTAGTCACCGGAGGCCAACTTTCTCTTCTTGCTTTGCCCAATTGATGGTGTAACGGATGGTTGAGTTAGCTTGAGCACGAAGATCCTTGGTTCCACAGGTAGCTTTAGTGCAGCACACTTTGACAGGCCGTTTGCAATGTCATTTTGAGCTCTTGGAACGTGCTCCATCTGTATGCCTTCAAAGTGTTCTTCGAGCTTTCTCACTTCGTCGACGTAAGATTCCATCAATGGGCTCTGGTAGCTCTTGTTCACTTGTCGGACAACCAACTGCGAATCTCCCCGCACAATCAGCTTCTTGATCCCAAGTTCAGCTGCAATTCTGAGGCCGGCAAGCGAACCTTCATACTCTGCAGTATTGTTTGTCGCTTGCTCCTTGGGAAAGTGCATTTGGACAACGTACTTGAGGTGCTCTCCGGTGGGTGCGACAAGCAGCACACCAGCACCGGCGCCTTGCAGCGAGAAGGCTCCATTGAAGTACATTACCCATTCTTTGTTTGCTTCTTTGGCGGGGACGTTTGTCTCTGCAATCTCTTCGTCTGGTGTTGGTGTCCATTCTGCTATGAATTCTGCCAATGCTCTGCTCTGGATAGTTGAAGTGCTTTCAAACTTAAGACCAAAGCTTGACAGCTCTAGTGCCCACTCGACAATCCTGCCTGTTGCCTCTGGATTTTGCAATATCCTCTTCAGCGGAAAGCGAGTGACCACTGTTATCTCATGTGCTTGGAAGTAATGGCGCAGCTTTCTCGAGGCCATGAGGAGACCGAAAAGCAGCTTCTGCACCCCAGAGTATCTTGACCTAGCCCCCTGCAGGAGGGAACTGACAAAATAAACTGGGCGCTGCACCATCTTCTTTCGCACTTCTTCTTGCATCTGCGCAGACTCTCCTTTGTCGGGGCCAGAGCTTGTCGGGGAAGCCCCCTGCTTGTCGCTGGACGTGCTTGCCGGGGCTGTGGGCTCCTCATATGCCTCCCTTTCTGCTAGCAACGCAGCACTAACCACTTGATTGGTCGATGCTAAGTATAGCAGCAACTTATCTTGTGGCCTAGGTGCGACAAGTATTGGAGTGGAGGATAGGTACCCTTTCAAGTCTTGCAGCGCTGCCTCCGCTTCCGGAGTCCACTTCATTGGACCTGCCTTTTTCAAGATTTTGAAAAACGGCAGGGCGCGTTCTGCAGACTTAGAAATGAACCTGCTGAGGGCAGCCACACAACCAGCAAGCCTCCGTACATCCTTGACGCGCTTCGGAGCTTCGATCTGCTCGATGGCTTTGATCTTGTCGGGATTAGCTTCAATCCCCCTCTGGGATACAAAGAACCCGAGAAGCTTGCCGGAGGGGACTCCGAAGATGCACTTCTCGGGGTTAAGCTTGAGTTGTATCTTGCGCAGATTCGCAAAAGTTTCATCCAGGTCTTGAATCAGGGTATCTTTGTCCTTGCTCTTGACCACTATATCATCCATGTAAGCTTCTACATTCCTGTGTATCTGTGGCTCAAAAGCAGTGTGGACCACCCTTGCGAATGTTGAACCCGCGTTCTTCAATCCAAAGGGCATGCGTATGAAGCAATAGGTGCCACATGGAGTAATGAATGCGGTCTTCTCTTCATCTTCTTCAGCCATGAATATCTGGTGGTATCCGGAGTATGCATCTAGGAATGAAAGCAACTCGCATCCAGCCGTGGAGTCAACGATCTGGTCGATGCGCGGCAAGGGAAATGGATCTTTGGGACAAGCTTTATTCACATCAGTGAAGTCTATACAAAGCCTTCACTTCCCGTTTGCTTTGCGCACGACAACAGGGTTGGCCAGCCACGTGGGATGAAGTACACCTGTAACAAGGCATGCTGCTTCCAACTTCTTGATTTCCTCAGCGATAAACTCTTGGCGCTCCACCGCTTGCATCCTGACCTTCTGCTTGACGGGCCGCGCGTGAGGACAAACGGCAAGCTTGTGCTCAATCACTTTCCTGGGAACACCGGGGATGTCAGACGGTTGCCATGCAAACACGTCAACATTCGCACGCAGGAAAGCAACGAGCGCGCTTTCCTATTTAGGATCAAGCGTGGCACTGATGGTGAAAGTACCACCAGTGCCGTCCTCCTTGGCGGACACCTTCTTGGTTGCAGGTGGAGCTGTCATTCCCTTCTTGCACTTGCCGGTGGAGCTCGATGGTGCGTCCTCGACGGCAACGCAGCACTCCGAAGAGGTGCGTTTGCCGGAGTTGGCCCCAGAGCTCTTGCCGGACTTGGTCTTGTTCTTCCCCCCGGGAGCTTCAGCGGCAAGTGTCCTGCTATCTGCTGCGGCTGCTGCGTCCCGGTAGATCTTGTCGGCGCAGATAAGCGCGTCCTTCTTGTCGCCGGGGACAGAGATGACGCTTATCGGGCCAGGCATCTTGAGCATGTTGTAGGCGTAGTGAGAGGCTGCCATGAACTTGGCAAGCGCCGGACGGCCAAGTATCCCATTGTATGGCAATGGGATATCGGCAACGTCGAATGTGATCCTCTCAGTTGTGAAGTTTAGCTCTCCGCCAAAGGTTACTGGCAGTGTAATCTTCCCCTTCGGCTTGCTCCTTCCCGGGTTGATCCCTTGGAACGTGCCGGTCTCCTCGAGCGCGCTGTCGGGGATCTGCAGCTTCCGGATCACAGCGGAGGAGATCAGGTTCAGGCCGGCCCCGCTGTCAACCAGCATCTTGGTGACCTTGAGGTTGCGGATGGTTGGCGAAACCAACATCGGCAAGCACCCGACCGCAGTTGTGCGGTCAGGGTGGTCCTCAATGTCGAAGATGATGGGCGTGCTAGACCACTTCAGGAGTTTGCGGGACTCGACGGGTGGCTCTGCTGCATTAACTTCCCGCACCCATTGTTTGAGTTGGCGGTGGGAAGTATGCAGAGAGGCACTTCCATCGACGCACAGAACTTCTGTGGCCTTCTGGAACTCCTGCTCGCTGTTGTCTCCGTCATCCATATCTTCGTCGTCGTCTTCGTCTTCGTCCTTGTTGCGGCCGCGGGGAGGCCTATCTCCTTGCCGCAGCTTGGCCTTGCCGCGGCGTCCTCCCCGTCCATTGAATGGCCGCTTCTTGCCGGACTCTCCTCCACCTCCCTGGGCCTTCTCCTTGTCCCGTCGCTCGTACTCAGCCTTCTGCTGCTCGACGAGGTACTCGATCCTTTTGCAGTTCTGGAGATCGTGGCCCTTGGTGTGGTGGATCTTACAGTACTGCTTGTCGGAGCCGTCCTGCTTGTCGGCGGCGGCTACAGTGGCGGCTTCCTTACCGGAGCCACCAGCCTGAGCTTTCTTGGCGCCAGCCTCCTTGCCGGACTGCTCCACGGCCAATACTTCCTTGTTCTTCTTCTTCTTATTATTCCGCCGCCGGTTTTTCCTTGCCGGGGCGGCATCCTCACTGTCCGTTCCTCCTGCTCCAACATCCTCTCCGGGGAGTCTCCTCCCCTCTTCAGCGCGCGCGCACTTGTCGGCCAGGGCATAAAGCTCACTAACGTCTCGTATCTTGCACATCGCCATTTCCTCCCTCATCCGGCGGTTACGCACGTTCTGATGGAACGCGCTAATAACCGCGGCAGGGTGGACGTCCGGGATGTTGTCCTGGACGCGGCTGAATCTCTGGATGTATTTCCGCAGGGACTCTCCTTCCTTCTGGGAAAGTATGTGGAGATCACTTTCCTGGCCATGGGGCTTGTGGCCGCCCGTGAAGGCGCCGACAAATTGGTGGCACAGGTCGGCCCATGAAGAGATGGAGTTTTCCGGCAAGTGCATAAGCCAAGATCTGACGTTTGGCTTAAGCACGAGCGGGAAGTAGTTTGCTAGTATCTTCTCGTCTCGTCCCCCGGCAGCCTGCACCACAATGGTGTAGATGCTGAGGAACTCTGAGGGATGGGTTTTGCCGTCGTACTTCTCGGGTAAGTCGGGCTTGAAGTTCTTCATGCTGGGCCATTGGACTTGCCGCAGCTCACGGGTGAACGCGGGGCAACCTGCCGCGTACGGCAAGTTGCCCGGTTCTCCGGGCGCACGCATGTCAACAGCGGTCCCAGCGCGCTGGTCGGACTGTCGTCGCGCTTCTCTTCGACGCTCGATGCGAGTTCGAGCGTCTTCTTGTCGCCTGTCGTCGAGGACTTGGCGTTGGTCGCGGCGAGCTCGCGGATCCGACGACGCCGTGGAGTCGTCGTCGACGTTGATCCGGCGAGTCGGCGATTTCTGCTTCCGCGGCGGGGAGTGCACGGTAGTTGCACCCCCGGCGGTCTTGTCTCCATCAGCCCGCGCCTGGCTGACTTGCCGCGGCCGTGACGCCGCCGGCTGCTGCGGCGTGTCGTTGTTGGCGAAGGCGATGAGGCTTTGGATGGTGGCCCTCCAGTCTTCGGCCTTGTCTGCCGCTGGAGGGAAGTCGAGGAGCAGCTGAGCTCTAGCTAGAGCTTCTGCTGGAGTGGAGGGAAGCGGTGGCGAGCGGTGCGAGGAGCGAGATATGCTCGGACTTCTAACAGCGTTAGAAGGAGCAGGTTCTCGCCCCGGCGACCGCGCCTTGCTCGTGCCAGCACGTTGGCCTTGAGCATCCCGCGACCCGCCAACTTGTCCTTGTCCTAGCAAGCGGATGGTGCCCTGCGTACCACGCCGCTGCCGTTCCGGCACCTCCTGAGAGGGGCGCGGTGCGTGTACGGACACCGAGGTCTTGGAGTGCGCTCGGTCGCCCGTCTTGTCCTTGGACTTGGCGGCACCGTGAGTTTCCTCGCCGGCGTCCGTCCTTCCGCCAGAGTCTACCCCACCAACCGTTGGTTCTGGTGGTGGTGGGATCGACGCGGACGGGCCTCCTACCTCCAAAGCTTTCTTCTTCGGCGGCATGTCGATGAAGCTAACGAAGTTGGTGAAGTTGCTGAAGATTGCGCCCGCGTGAACGCCGGATCAGGTTCGCCCAACCTCGACGCTCCCCTACCTGGCGTGCCAAAGATGTCGGGGAAACTGATCGCCCACGAACACCTATGGGACCGGAGCCCCTTTTCGGTACGGTAAGGGAGCGGAGGATGCACAAAGAGCAGATCGAGGCGAGCATGCGAGCAGTTTACCCAGGTTCGGGCCGCACGGGTGCGTAAAACCCTACTCCTGCCTTGGTTGTATTGAGTTCTTGGCTCGGGAGCAAGAAGATCTACAGTGCTTGAAACTAGCTACACCGAGCGTCCGAGTGATCAGGAATCGGAACCTCCTCTACGTTGTGCTTGGGCCTCCTTTTATAGGTCAAAGGGGACACCGACAGGTGGAAACGTAGGTGAGGGTAAAAACGTAAAAGTGGTGGTAGTTGTAATAGTGTGTGTACAGTGCTCTGTACCTAACTCTGATGGTGGGGGACAAGGGCATTGAATGCCCGTCGCCGTCGCCCGCAAATAGTGCAAAAAGCGTCCGTCCGGGCGTCTCCGTTCGCCACGATGGTGGCCTCGTCATCGTGGCTTGCCACCGTGTACCCCAGGCTGCACAGCCATCCGCCACGTGCCCCTGGAAGGGCCCCAGGGCGACGCGTGGCCAGATGAGCTGGAGCGCAGGCACACAGTGAAAGCTTGCCGCGGCAAGCGCCTTGCCGCGGTCGCTACCTTGCCGCGCCCGGAAGCTTGTCGCCCTCCAGGCCTTGTCGGGGCGCGCGAAGCGCCACGGCAAGTCTCCTGAAATGCCATGTTTTGGCCTTCCTGGCAAGCTCCTCTTGCCAGGGTCTTGTGCTGAAGGGATGGTTTTTGAGCCTGGAGCGGCCTTCCCGGCAAGCTCCTCTTGCCGGGGCCTTGTTTCTTTAACTTGAATACTTTGTTCTTGAATGGCTCCAAAGGAACCAAAGCGGGCCTTGGCGGGCGCGTGGCAAGCCCTGCCACGGGACGCTGCTACTGCACGTGCACACGTCGGGATACTAAGGTACCCCTACTTTAGTACACCGACACATATCTTTATTAATGATAAGGATCCTGAGTTAACCACTTTGGTTGAATCTGATCCTTTCCATGGTTATGAAACTGAAACTGTCACTACTAGAAAAAAGCTCATTAGTGGCGCACCACTTTTGGGTATTAGTGGCGCACCTCTGGTGCGCCACTATTACCACGCCACTAGTAATGTGTATTAGTGGCGCACCAGAGGTGCGCCATTACTAATCCAGATATCAGTGGTGCACCCCCTGGTGCGCCACTACTAAGTATAAGGGTGCGCCACTGATATTTTTTCGGAATTTTTTTTTTCAATTTTTTTTTTCAATTTTTTTTCCAGAATTGCTACAGGTGCGCCACTGATATTGCTACAGGTGCGCCACTAGTAACAATTTTTTTTTTCAAATTTTTTTCCAGAATTTTTTTTTCAATTTTTTTTCCAGAATTGCTACAGGTGCGCCACTGATATTGCTACAGGTGCGCCACTAGTAACAATTTTTTTTTCAAATTTTTTTCCAGAATTTTTTTTTTCAAATTTTTTTTTCA
>LR738710.1:942343692-942412787 GCA_902687465.1 Secale cereale
AAAATATATATTAGTGGCGCACCACACCCACGGTGCGCCACTACTATTTTCAAAAAAAAAATATTTATTCCAAAAAAAAATAGTTTTTCAAAAAAAAAATATATATATTAGTGGCGCACCACACCCACGGTGCGCCACTACTATTTTCAAAAAAAATATTTATTCAAAAAAAAAATAGTTTTTCAAAAAAAAAATTTCAAAAAAAAAAAATATATTAGTGGCGCACCAGGGCAAGGTGCGCCACTACTATCAAAAATAGTAGTGGCGCACCTTGGCCTGGTGCGCCACTGGTAAGGCTGGGCATGGCTGGTTACTGTTCAAAAACATAGTAGTGGCGCATCCCACACCTGGTGCGCCACTAGTAATGTCACTATTAGTGGAGCACCTGTTTGTGGTGTGCCACTGCTATATAGTAGTGGCGCACCACATCTCTGGTGCGCCACTAACAGTGATATTACCTATAGCCTTTTTTCTAGTAGTGTGTTGTGGGTCATCTCACTAAGTTGAATGACATAGCTACCCTTTTTACTCATGATGAGAAAACTCGTTACTACTATTTCTCAAATTATTTCCGTTCTCATTAAAGGGTTATGCAAAAGCTTGGTACAATACTCTTGCTCCTGGTTGTGTGCGTTGTCCCCGGGATATGATTTATTACTTCTCTGTAAAATATTTTCCTACTCCTAAGAAACAAGCTGCCTTACAGGAAATATTTAACTTTGTGCAAACTAAAGAAGAGAGTCTCCCACAAGCTTGGGGGAGGCTTTGCCAGTTACTTAATGCTTTTTGCTAGATCATTCTCTTAAGAAAAATGAAATACTTGATATCTTCTATAATGGACTAACCGATGTTTCTATTCACTTTTGAGATAGTTGTGTTGGTTGTGTTTTCAGGGAGCGAACTATTGGACAAGCTGAAGAATTATTGAATAACATATTGAAAAATTATGATGATTGGACTCTTCCTGAATCACCGCTTAAGCCCACTCCGAAGAAGAGGGGTATATTATATCTCAGTCCTGAAGATATGCAAGAGGCAAAGAAAACCATGAAGGAATAAGGTATTAAAGCTGAGGATGTTAAAAATTTACCTCCTATTGAAGATATACATGGGCTTGATGCACAATCACTACCTAAGGTGGTAGAGGTAAATTCTCTAATGAAATTTAATAATAATGATAATCCTCACAATATGCACCCTAGTCAATTCCTTCATGAGTTTGAGAATTATATTAGGAAATAAGATCACTTAAATGTAAATGTTATGAAACAATTGAAATACATTTCTGATATGATTGCTCGCTTGAGTGACTTGTTATTTAGAATCTCAAATGATGTTAGAGGTGTGGGAAAGCATGCTTCTATGGTACAAACCCAGGTAGAACAAGTTGTTATATCACAAAGAGAATTGCTTGATGAAATGAATAGCAACATACATGACTTTGCTGTTAGAGTTGCAACTAGAGGAGGAAAGATGACTCAGGAACCACTTTATCCCGAGGGACACCCAAAAAGAATTGAATAGGATTCACAAAGAAAGAACACCATTGCACTTAGTCCTTCTAAAAAGAAAAAGAAAAAGAAAAAGAAAAATGATAGGACTTTGCATACTACTAGTGAACCTGAAGTAGAAAAAACTCCTGATAATGATAATGATGTTTCTATCTCTGATGCTGAAACTCAATCTGGTAATGAACATTCACATAGTGATAGTGAAAAAGATAATCCTGAGGTTCATGAAGATACTCAACCAAATAATGAAAAAGAACCAGATAATGATGTTGAGATAGAACCACCAGTTGATCTTGATAACCCGCAACCTAAGAATAAAGGATATGATATAAGAGACTTTGTTGCTGGGAAACACGGTAAAGAAAGAGAACCATGGATTCAAAAACCTATGACTTTCCCACCTGAGCCAACTAAAAAGAAAGATGATGAAGAATTTGAACGCTTTGCTGAAATGCTGAGTCCAGTCTTTTTGCGTACTCGCTTGACTGATATCTTGAAAATTCCTCCTTATACATAGTACATGAAAGACATCATCACCAATAAGAGAAAAATAACGGAAGCTGGAATCTCCACCATTCTTGCTAATTATACTTTTAAGGATGGAGTACCTAAAAAACTTGGAGACTCAGGAAGACCAACTATACCTTGCTCCATCAAAAAGAATTATGTGAAAACTGTTGTATGTGATTTAGGAGCTGGTGTTAGTGTTATGCCTTTCTCTTTATATAAAAGACTTGACATGAATAAACTCAAACCTACTGAAATATCTTTGCAAATGGCTGATAAGTCAACTGCCATACCTATCGGTATCTGTGAGGATGTGCCCGTTGTTGTTGCTAATGTTACTATTTTGACTGACTTTGTTATACTTGAGATGCTCCAGGACGACAACATGTTGATTATCCTTGGTAGACCTTTCTTGAGTACTGCAGGGGATGTTATTGATTGCAACAAAAGGAAGGTCACTTTTCATATCAATGGTAATGAGCATACGGTGTACTTTCCAAAGAAACAGTTTCAAGTCAATGGTATTAATGTTATTGAAAAATCACCGACAATCACTATTGGAAGTTTTCAAATACCTCTAACTATTGTTAAAAAGAAATATGAAATGCTTATTCTTGGGGACATTCATATCCCCATTGAGGTAACTTAGTGAATTACGAAAGTTCTTTGATTTCATGCTAATCGAAAGTTGTTGCTAATAAGACTTGATCAACCTTATGAATAAATGTTTTTTGAGAGGAATGAAGTTGATGAATTCAGTGAGCACTACCTTCTGTCCCTACCTTTTTTACCTGTTTTTATTAGTTAAATAAAATGATATGCCATGTGTTGTCTGTTTTTGAGTTTCTTGTGCAATAAAAAATGACCCAAAAATAAAAGTTCTCAGAATGCTCTAAAAATTTAACACGATTTTTTCTGAATATTTAAGAATTTTTGGTGCAAATAATACCAGAGTGAGTAGCCCTGGTGGGTTGTGGTCCCCATGTGGGCCCTCTCACTTATCTCTTTATACCACACCATCACCTATCTCCATCAAAAAATCACCATTGCTCACTCTCTCTTGTTTTTGCTCTCAAACTTGCGGATTTCGATCTCTTTGCTCGAAGCTCCGTTTCCAAAACTGTTTCGAGGGATTGTTGCTTGGTATGTGACTCCTATGTTTGCCCAATTTGTTTTTGTTTTAGTGGTTTATATTTTGAATAATTAGCTACTCTTGGTGTTGTTGTAGAAGAGCTTGCATGTTGAATTCTTAGAGTTCTAAGTAGTTTGAATGCTTGCTATGGCCTCTAGGCATCCCTATGAGTGGTTGCAATCATTCTGGTAGAGTTCTGTTCATAAATTTTTCTCAGCCAAAATTTTCAGAAAATTGTACGCGAATATGATGAACCTCTTTGGAAGGAGTTCTTCGAGGAAGAGATTCTTGGGTGCATCCTCTAGTGACAGCTCCGCTCATCGGTCTTATGTTGAACCAAGTGAAAGTTACATATGAGATGCGGCCACCAAAACATGCTTATGGCCTTGTGACGATTATATGGTGCGTGTAGGTATTAAGGAGGAATTCGAGCAATCGGTTCAGAATGTCGGTCTCGATCCCTACATTCGGATAAGTGCGATCAACACCATATTCTCACTGAGTCATTTGTGAAAGGATTTAAATTTCATCCCCGTGAGTGTAGGGTGTCATTCAAACTATATGAAAATCCTTTTACCAAATCACTAGAGAGTTTTGCCCATCGCTGCAAAATCCCATTCTGGGGTTCGCTTGACGAACCACCAAGGGCTGAGTACAATCATTTTTAACTAGTCTTTGCTACGGTGAAACAAGGGGAGTGAAGCAAGATAGAATAAAGAGCATTCATTTTCCTGCAATTCAATAATTTGCTTTATTTAATGGGAAATGTATTGTAGGCAAACAAGATTGTAGTACACTTTGTGCTCCAGACATGAGCCTCATACGCACCGCTCTCACCAGTGATAGGAGTTATAATCTTGGGGCGATGGTTGCACGCAGGTTACAACACAACGCTAATAGTGGCTGGTTCTATGGCGGAATCTATGCCATGCGTTTAGCAAGAGAGCTGGGTGTTTCACCTTTACCCTTTGACCCTATCATAGCCACGCAATATTTAGACTTTGATTCTTTGAAAAATCATAAGATCCTTCAATGAGACATTCATAATTTCACTTACTAATTGTTATTTAACCAATCGACTGTTGTGTACACATATTTGCCTGTGCCTGCTCTTTTTGATTATCACAACAAGGGAAGATATTTCGTTCTTGAGAGCGAGGCCCGAGCCCATAACGTTGCGGCCGAGGCAGCACGACAGGCCGAGGCATCCGCACCAAGAGCCTCCGTGAGCTACCACGCCGACAACAATCCAGGCTACCGACTTCTTTCCAAGGTAGGCCAAAGCTTAAGCTTGGGGGAGTACGTGTTGTTCACCGACTTTACAATCATGTTCACACATTTCAGTTGTGTGTGTTCACAGGTTTTCATTGTACTATCCATGTTTAATGTATTTTCCCGATTTCCTCTTGTGTGTTTGAAAAAAATTAGCTGAAGTCAATTTACTCTCTATGCTTGCTTAGTTGCAATATTAAGAAGAAAACCCAAAAAGATTTCCTTGTTCTTCTTTTCCTTGTTGGGAGCTTTCCTGTGTAAATAGTTTTCTTCATTTTTCCTTTCCTCTTTTATTCGCTTGTTCTAGAAAATCAAAAACTCCAAAAATATTTCAGTTTGCTTCTCTGAATTTCTTTTCCTTTTATTTTCGAGTCGTACCAAGGACAAGACCACGATGAAAATGTTGAGTGGCTCTCATATGCATAATTGTTGATTTAATAAAGAGCCCATTTTATCTTGTCTTCTCCTGTTGAATAAAATGTTTGCAGATTCCAGCTTAGTCCATGGCACTCTTGCACTATTAGTATTTTCACATCATTTGGTTGTGCACGTGAAAGGCAATAATGTCGATATTTGATGAACAAGCCGTGGCAGAGAGAAACTGGTATGAACTCGACTTGTCATGTTTTTGTAAATATATTTAACCTAGTATCCATGATTTAGCCCATTATGATTAAACATGTTTGCAATGACAATTAGAGATTATAGTTTCACATGCTATTCATAAGTAGTGAGGAGTTGATAATGATTTATCTTGGATATCAACATTGCATTAAAATGATTGTGATGTAGTATGATGATACGGTATCCTCCTCTGAATGTTCGAGTGGCTTTGCTACTTCTCGAGCTTGCGTTGTATTCCCTCGAAGAGGAAAGGGTGATGCATCACAGTAGCGTAAGTATTTCCCTCAGTTTTTGAGAACCAAGGTATCAATCCAGTAGGAAACCACGCGCAAGTCCCTCGCACCTGCACAAACCAATAAGAACCTCGCAGCCAACGCGATAAGGGGTTGTCAATCCCGTCACGATCACTTACGAGAGCGAGATCTGATAGATATGATAAGATAATATTTTTGGTATTTTTGGTATAGAAACAAAAAGTAAATAAAGCAAATAAATAATGGCGGCAGAAATTGGCTAATTGATGGGAGATTAATATGATAAAGATAGACCTGAGGGCCATATGTTTCACTAGTGGCTTCTCTCATGATAGCAGAATTCTACAGTGGGTGAACAAATTATTGTCAAGCAACTGATAGAAAAGCGCATAGTTATGAGAATATCTAGGCATGATCATTATATATAGGCATCACGTCCGTTACAAGAAGACCGAAACGATTCTGCATCAACTACTATTACTCCACACATCGACCGCTATCCAGCATGCATCTAGAGTATTAAGTTCATAAGAACAGAGTAACGCCTTAAGGAAGATGACATGATGTAGAGGGATAAACTCATGCAATATGATATAAACCCCATTTTTTTATCCTCTGTGGCAACAATACAATATGTGCCTTGCTGCCCCTGCTATCACTGGGAAAGGACACCGCAAGATTGAACCCAAAGCCAAGCACTTCTCCCATTGCAAGAACTATAAATCTAGTAGGCCAAACCAAACCAATAATTCGAAGAGACTTGCAAGGATATTATAATCATACATAAAAGATTTAAGAAAAGAATTCAATACAGGTCAAGGATAATCTTGATCATAAACCCACAATTCATGGATCTCGACAAACACACCGCAAAAAGATTACATCGAATAGATCTCCTCGAAGATCTAGGAGAACTTTGTATTGAGATCCAAAAAGAGAGGAGAAGCCATCTAGATAATAACTATGGACCCCGAAGGTCTGTGGTAAACTACTCACAACTCATCGGAGAGGCTGTGGTGTTGATGTAGAAGCCCTCCGTGATCGATCCCCCTCCGGTGGAGCTTCGAAATAGGGTACAAGATGGGATCTCACAGGAACCGAAGGTTGCGGCGGTGGAATTAGGGTTTCGTCTATTGCCTCGATGTTTTCAGGGTATGAGAGTATATATAGGCTGAAGAGGGGCACCGGGGGAGCAACAGGTGGCCCACGAGGGTGGGGGGCGCGCCCCAACCCTCGTGGCCACCTCTTTCGCTTCCTGGCGTGTACTCCAAGTCTCCTGTGTTGATATTATTCCAAAAATAACTCTCCCGAAGGTTTCATTCCGTTTGGACTCTGTTTGATATTCCTTTTCTGTGAAACACTAAAATAGGCAAAAAAAAACAGCAATCTGCACTGGGCCTTGGGTTAGTAGGTTAGTCCCAAAAATAATACTCCCTCTGTCATGGATTTAGCACGGCAGATGTCCTAGCAGAAGGACTTAGTTGTGAGGCCATCGCTACGGGTTAGCTCAAAGGGGTTAAAGCGGACGAAGGACGCAAGGATTTTATACTAGTTCGGCCCCTTCGATGAAGGTAAAAGCCTGCGTCTAGTTTGGTGTGGTATTGCTTGGGCTTCCATGACCAGGGAGCGAATCCGCTTTGCCTGTGTCTCGAGCTGTTGTCTCTTATCCTTGAACCGTCGCCGGGTCGTCCCTTTATATAAGAGGTGATGCCCGGTTCGGTTTACAGAGTCCCGAGGCTGGCCCGTAAACGTGTCCGCCTCGATCTCTGCTCTTTCTACCTTACATCCCAAATTATATAATATGACGGTTTACAAATCATGGGCCCTATCGTATGGGCTCTAAGCCTCTTGGGCTACAACCTTCTACTCCATACTCCGCTGGGCTTCTGATAATATAATCTTCATAACTTAAACCGGACCCTCCTGGCCGGTTTATACCTGATAGTAATATCCCTGACATTAGGCCCCAGATTTATTTGAACATGTTCATGTCAATCTCCAAAGTCTTGTACACCTTTTTCCTTTCTGCAGCTTCAGCATACTTGGTAAACCGGCATGACGTCATCCCTTCGAGTTGTTTTAAACCCTCGTGACATCATCCACGCATTCAATGCATGCACCTGATTTTTACCTTTACTTTATTAAAGCTCCGAAGATCGAGGTGACAGCTCGATCTATATCCGATTTTTGGTCTCCTAGATTCCCGCGCTTGTCGTTTTATTTCCTCGGCCTATAAGTAGGGCCGAGGGTCATCTCTTTATCCCCCTTCGCTTTCTTCTTCCTCTGACCTCCTGCGCTCAAGCTCCGCCACCGTTTCTTCGAGCTCGTCTCCTTCACCAAGCCCGGCCGCTGCATCAACCTGAGTGTGTCCAGAGATTCATCGCCGTCCTTCCGCTTTCTGCTGCCTCAAGTACGTTCATTCCTTCTTCCTGTAGATCTTAGTTCTAGAGTTCCTCGGTAGCTCGCCCACGAACCCTTGTTCTTCGCAGTTCATCACCGTAGGTAGTTCTTAGCTGTAGATGTAAAACTTTTTTAGGCCAACTCTCGTGTGCATGATTCCGCTCCATCTTTATAATCTTAGTTCCCCCAATACTGCTAGTTTAGACTGGATCTGTAGGAACCTTCGCTGCCTTTGATGAATATGACTTGAATTATCTTGAGTTTTCCGCATGCTGTAGATGCATATTTTGCTGCTGCTCGTGTTAAAAGCTATTTTCCGCACTTTAGATCTGCATCTCACTTGCCTATGTCGACGGTTCAACCTTGAATCTGCGCCTCACATGCTTGTGTCGGCGGTTTACTTTTAGATATGTATTTCACCTGCCTGTATTTTGGTGGTTTAGCTTACTCCTATCAAAACTTCATAATCCGGTAGCTGTCTTATTCATAGTTCTCCCGGATCAGTGGATACTATTAGTCCCCTGTTTAAACCGCCAAGTAGACCAATGCCTTCATAGAACATGCCGGTTTATATTTTCATGGATCATAAACCGGGCATTGTATTGTATTTTTCAGCATTCCCCTTTGAAAAAGATGACTTTTGTGGCCAAACAGTTTGTTGCCTTGAACTGGGTCCCATCCCGGATTACCGAGGATGATTTAGCAAAGGCGGCCTCAATTGGCGCTTTAGGTCCCAAGGAGGTCCTGCACTGCAGGGCTCCCGAGAAAGAGTGTCCTCCCCAGCCTAAAGAGGGAGAGATTGTTGTCTTTTTTTATCACCTAGCTCGGGGTTTTAACCCTCCAGGGTCAAAAAATTTCCGCGATGTATTGGCAGAGTTTCAGCTCCACCCCCAAGACATAGGCCCCAACTCCGTATCAAACATCTCCAATTTCCAAGTGTTTTCTGAAGCTTATCTGCAAGAAGAACCGTCTGTAGAGTTATTCCAGGACTTCTTCCATCTAAACCGCTAGACTGAGTTTCATGACGGACCAAACACTGAACTTGGCGGAATGAGTATCGAGAAGCGAAAAGATGTCAGCTTTCCTCATGCTACCCTCCATAGCCATCCCAAGGATTGGAACCAAACTTGGTTCTATTGTGTTGATACTTTACCAGAGGGAGAGAATCCACTGCCGGGTTACCGCTCTTATCGTCTGACAGCGGATCACCCTTTCCCCCAGCGTCTGAGAGCCCAAGACCGGGCTCGATATGCCCCCCAACTTTCCAAACTCAGGGCTTTTGTAGCCAACGGTTTAACCGGCGTCGACTTTGTCCGTTGCTAGCTCTCATGGAGCATTCTTCCATTAAGCCGGTGTTCCGGGTTAATGTGCGAGTATACTGGCAACCCAAAGGACCCTCGGCGTCACACGGAGATTGTCGTGGAAATAGCGCGGCAGATGTCCGGTTTAACAGACTTGATGATGGAACCATCGCACAGGTTAGCTTGAAGGGGTTCATAGCACACAAAGGGACACAGAAGGTTTATACTAGTTCGGCCCCTTCGATGAAGGTAAAAGCCTACGTCTAGTTGGTTTGGTATTGCTTGGGCGTCGGATTACAGGGAGCGGATTCGCTTGCCTGTGTCTCGACGGGTTGATTGTTGCTTGTGCTTGAACCGTCGCCGGGTCGCCCCTTTATATAGAGGGTACGCCTGGTCCGGTTTACAGAGTCCCGAGGCCGGCTCATAATTGTGTCCGCCTCGGTCTCTGTCTTTTCTTCCTTATCTCTCAAGTTACATCACGGGGCGGTTTACAAACCTTAATTCTATACATGGGCTCTAAGATCTTTATGGGCCATAGCCTTTTACTAAATATTACAAACAAGTATAACATTAACAAAGCCGGTTTATACTAGCCGGTTTATACCTGCTAGTCATATCCCTGACATTAGGCCTCAGAATGATTTGAACTTGTTCATATCAGTCTTCTCTTGTATAACTTTCTTCCGTCTTCACATCCTTATAAACCGGCTCTGACGTCATCCTCAGGGACCATTAAATCTGATCGTGACATCATCTCCGCATTTAACGCCGCGAGCTGTACTGTAGCTTGTTTTAAGGGTTATCCCGAGAATCGAGGCGTCAAAGGATCTTTATCCAATTTTTTGCCTCCTCGAATCCCGCGCCTGTCGCTTCAGATCTGACTCTCCTTTATAAATGCTGCTATCCCCATTCATTATCTTCTTCCTGCTCTGTCTTCTTCCTCCGTCGCCCAACTCCATCGTCGCCTGAGCTCGAACCTCCGCCGTCGACCGCTGGATCCAAGTCCTCGCCGGCCGCTGCATCACCCTGAGCTTGACCAGAGAACCTCCGCCGCCGATTCTTGCCGCTCCAGGTATGTCCTACTTTCTTCATTATCAGTCTGTAATTTCTAGGGTTTCTTCCCACGCCTCCGCCATTAGAGCTTAAATAGAAGCTTCACCTTGTTCAACCTTAAGCCAATAATTTCTAGTAACCTTCACCTTCAGATCTTGCCCTTTAAACTGTACTTTTACCCTGCTGTAAATGCTTCAGATCTCCGTCGTTCCTGTCTAGCCTGTAGATTTATCCGCTTGGTATAAAGCCCTTGTAATTCTTTCCCGTATACTTTTACATTTGTTTCTCTTTTCCTAGTATGCTCAGATCTGTTCTTCCTTAGCTGTCTTTTAAAACCTGTTTTTCTCCTTGGTAGATCTGCTAATTATGCTCCGGTTTAAACTGTTCTGCCCAATCCTTGCGAAACTCTGTAATTTAAACGCGACGGTTTAGCCGTTCCCCTTCAACTGGCATTAACCGGAAATGATGTAGCTTGTTATAATTGCCGGTTTAACCATGCCATTAATCCTCAGTTAAACTGTTGCGTAACTTTCATAGATAGTTTCCGGTTTACACTGTTGCATCTTCATAATCCGTTTTCTGCGTTTTATCCTTTCCAGTACTTTGCCTTTTCGTTGCAATGGCCAAGCAGTATGTCTCCTGTGATTGGGTTCCTTCTATCATCACTGAGGATGATTTGATCAAGATTTCTGAAATTGGCACGTTAGGACCTCAGTCTGTTTTAAAGTGGCGGGCCCCGGGTAATGAATGTCCACCTACTCCCAGATCCGGGGAAGTCATTGAGTTCTTTGATCACATATCTCGAGGCTTCTCTCCCCCCGGTTCAAAGTTTTTCCGGGATGTTCTTGCTGCTTTCCAACTGCACCCTCAGGATATTGGACCCAATTCTGTCTCAAACATCTGTGACTTCCAAGTGTTTTCGGAGGTATATCTGCAAGAAGAACCGTCCGTCGATCTGTTCCGGGACTTCTTCCATTTAAACCGGCGCACCGAGTTTACCAGCGGACCACATCAAGAGCTTGGCGGTGTTAGTATTCAGAAGAGGAGAGACGTTGTTTTTCCTCATGCCGCTTTACACACTCATCCAAAGGACTGGAACAAGTCTTGGTTTTATTGCATTGACACTTCTCCTGAAGGGGAGAATCCTCTGCCGGGTTACCGTGAGACCCGTATTCCGGAGAATCATCCTTTACCCCAACGGCTTGGCTCTGTTGAACGGACTCGGTTTTCATCACAGCTTTCCAAGCTAAGAGCCTTCATAGCTAATGGTTTGATTGGAACCGATTTTCTACGCTGCTGGCTGTCTTGGAGCATCCTTCCCCTGAGCCGGCGTTCTCAGCTAATGTGCAAATATTCTAGTAAACCGGATGATCCTCAAAGGTTTACCAAGGACAAACTTTCTGAATCGGAAGTAGTAGAATCAGCCAAGAAGATCCTCAATGTCTCTTTAGCAGACTGCAGCAAGGTTGGTTTAGCTCCATACTATAAGAAGAACAAACCGCCCGCAGTAAGTTTCACTTTACCCTGTATTTGTAATCCGTTTCTTTTAAACCGTCTTTCAATTGTCTTTCTTTCTTTTGATTAGGCTGATGACCCTTTCTGGAAGAGAAAACCTCAGGAGAAAACCGGCAAACAGGTTCGACGAAAAACCTTTGCCAATAAGAAAAGGAAAGCAGCTGTTGACGCCGGTTCTCCCACTGAAGATGATGATCCGGACTCCGAGGTATGCTTTAATCCGGTTTAGATTTTATTTTCATGTACTTGTCACTGTATCTAATGATACTTTCTCACAGGAGTTGCCTAAAGGTGATAACCCGGCCGAAATTGAGGTAACCATTCTTTCCTCTGACTCAGAACCCCTTCCACAAAAAAGTCGTCGGACCGTCCGGAAGTACCAATTTTCTCATCCTTATGCTCAGTTGGACCCTAACTTTATTTTGAAGAAACAACAGCACGAAGCTCTTCGCCGGACCACTCGCCATAGCGGCCTGGCGGTGGAATCATCCGGGATTTCTTTAACTCCGGTTCTAAAACACCGTGCTGAGGTGATACTTTCTCCGACTCCCCTTCATCCCAAGGCCGGGCTTATCCAAAAACCTCTTAAACCGTCTGACCCTGATTATCAGGAAACTCCACTGTCTTCCTCTGGTGAATCGACCGCCACGCAGCTTCCTCCACTGAAAACCGTCCCAGGGTAACTTTTCTCACCTTTTCCGGTTTATGATCCCTTTTACTTTATAATGTCAACTCATTTTGCATACTTTTCCAGCAAACCAAAACCCAGCAAGAAGCCCAAGGCGAACAAGCCTCCTGCTGAACCTACTGCAGATGATCCGGTTGCTGATCCGTCAACAACTGTTCCTTCAGAGGGCGAGCCCGTAGCCCCTCTTGAAGATCCTGTGCCTACAGAGCACATCTCTGCTCCTGAAAATCCTACAGCTGAAGATGCTCATAATCTACCAAGTCCGGCCCGGGTTAACTCTCCTCAGATTAATCTGGCGTCTCCTAATCCGGCTCATACTGCCACTCCCCCAAACGTACCTGCCTCTCCTGATGTTGTGGTAACCGGGGCTGGCTTTGTCGCTCCGGCTGAGCCCACCGTTTTAGCCAAACATACAGCTAAAACGGAAAAACTATCTCAAGAAAAGGGGAAATGGAGCACTGAAGTATCCAGCCTTTCTGATATGAGCGCCCAAGAAATTTACTCCGGATATCTCAACCGGCTCCACAGCAGCCGGGATTATGAAGCCAGTCTAGTTAACTTAATGAGGGAAAAATATGAGGTAAACCTCTTCTTCTGATTTCGCTCTTTTGATGTGTCTCTATCTCATAACAGCCCCCAAGTTCCGGTTTAGCTGCATGCTGAAGGTGAACCGGAACTTTGTAGTTTGAACCATTGATCTTTACATTAGCCCCCAAGTATCAAGTAGATAACTTGTTTATGTATTTGATACTTGTAAAAATTGCTGATGATACTTCAACTATGCATTAGCCCCCAAGTGTCAAGCAGACAACTTGTTTGTGTGCTTGAGACTTGTGACTTTGAATTGCTGTTCTTGACTGCTTCAACTGCCATTAGCCCCCAAGTGTCAAGTATACAACTTGTTTGTGTGCTTGAGACTTGTCTGATTTTTACCTCTTGTTTTTTAACTGTGTTTGCAGGCTGAGTTGAACCGGAATGCCATTGAAATCAATGAACTTCGTAGTCGTCTTACTGAAACAGAATCTGCCGCTTCAAAGGCTAAAAAAGATCTTCAGGTGAGCTTAAAGACTGCTGAAGACTTGAAGAAATACTTTGAAGAAGAGCGGACCGCTTTTGAGGTCCAGAAGAAAGATCTGGAGAAACGGGTTCAGGATGCTGAAGGAGCACTTAATCCGGTTACTGAGGAATTGACCGGTTTAAGACGGCAGATTGACTTGATGACCTCTGCTGTCTTTGGTAAGTACATTCTGAACTCCTGCTTTATCTTTGTAATTTCCGTTTCGTGCCGGTTTAACTATGATAATTGTGTGCAGGGCGCCGTGTCTCCCATCTTGGGGATGACATACGGAAAAAACTTAAAGCTTGCTACACCTTGGTCGAACAGCTGTACTCCGGGACTCAAAGGATTATCAGTGCCACTTCTTTTGGTAAACCGGCCCCTACAACGATCCAAGATACTTTGAACAAGTTATCTGTTTTGCCGGTTCGTCTCGAAGAAGTCAAGAAATCTGCTGCGCGGGGTGGTGCTCTTCTGGCCCTTACGAGGGCTAAGGCTTGGATCCCGGATCTTGATCCGGAGGAGGCTTTAACCGGATTTCCAGATACAAAGGATGACGGTTCAGCCTTTACCGAAAAGGATCTCTATGCCCTGACGAAGGAGATGCGTCCCCTCGCCAGCAAGCTTGCAGCTGAATCGGACTTGTCCAGATATCATCCAGGATATAATTTGCAGAACGAGCGGGTGGAGCGACCGGTCTATGACACTGTCAACTTAATTCCGCCGGTTCGTCCTCACACCTTTGCTCCTGACATTGACCCTTCTGAACTTATCAACGATGAGGTGTATTTCCGGGCCTTGATGAAGATTGATTGGCGTGCGCCGGACTTCCAGCCGCTTCACGAAGATGAAGATGAAGATGTTCCGGATCAAGGCGATGGTCAGCCGTCTCAGCAAGGAGAAGCATAATTTTCAAATTTTATTGCTGTAATCGTAATCTGTGTTCCGCCAAACAATGTTTCCAAACTGTTGGGCTTGCTATGTCTTGTAATAAGCTAGCTGAAACTTGATGTGCTTCAACCCGGATATTTTGTTTTTATGAAAGATTTGCCGGTTGAAATGTTGCCTGATATTGATTGCCTTCCATATCCTCTGCAGAAAAAATATTGAAAATATGTCCTAGTGGCTTACCACTGGACGGATTAAATTGTTCTTTTAAAACGTCAAATAAGTACATCTTTATACTAAAAATAACTTTTGATACCTGAGATTTATATATGCTCAGTGTTCTTAATCCGGTTAGGACTTTTAAAAATCACTTTATGAAGATCTTCATGGATCCAAGTAGAAACTCGAAATTCTCCGGTCCATCTTGATGATAAATCCGGTTCATCTTGCTTCTTCAAGACTTTGTTCGGAAAGTCATAACTTTTGCCTGATATGCGATCCGGGTTTTAATGAACGCCGGTTTACTTATGCTGGTATTCATGATCCAGACTTTTCACTTTATAGATATGTGGTCAACTTGTATAGCTGTTCCACTCCGGTTTAAAAGGTTATAAAACACAAAAAAGACCAAAAATACGCAAATTTTGCAAATAAGACCATGTAGTCGAGGCTTTTTCAAGAGCTGCCAGGCTCAAAGCAAGGTTCAGCCAATCAATGGGACGTGGATTAGCCAACACTCCCAGGGGGCCTAGCCAATCACTGAACGTGGATTTATCCAACTTTTCAGAGGGCCGAAAGAACCGCAAATAAAAACTGAGCCAATCACTGGGACGTGGATTAGCCAACACTCCCAGAGGGCCTAGCCAATCACTGAACGTGGCATTATCCAACTTTTCAGAGGGCCGATAGAACTATGAAACTAATCCGATCACTAGGAGTAGATGATACCACTCCCAGAGGGCCTCCAGGGTTCCTCCTGAACCGGTGGGTCAATGTTAAAACTGAGCCAATCAATGGGACGTGGATTAGCCAACACTCCCAAAGTGCCTAGCCAATCACTGAACGTGGCATTATCCAACTTTTCAGAGGGCCGATAGAACTATGAAACTGATCCGATCACTGGGAGTAGATGATACCACTCCCAGAGGGCCTCCAGGGTTCCTCCTGAACCGGTGGGTCAATGTAAACCAATCACTGAACGTGGATTTATCCAACTTTTCAGAGGGTCGGTAGAACTAGGAAACTGATCCGATCACTGGGAGTGGGTGATAGCACTCCCAGAGGGCCTCCAGGGTTCCTCCTGAACCGGATATGGTCTTATGTTGTTGAAAGAGTTTTACTGCTCCTTTGCATATTCTGCAAAAAAATTAATTTCTAAACCGGCCAATATATGGAAATATGGTATTTGATAATAAACTTGTATGGTTGCTTTCACAGGTTTTTTGTATATGGAAAAAGAGCTAAGCCCCCGGTTTACCGAAGGTGCCAGTTTATTCATTACTCATAATATATACATAGGATACATTGGAGCACGTAGCTCAAGTATAGTATGGCCGTAAATGGGCGATGTTCCAAGGCCTCTTCGTCTCCTCTTCTGATGTCCGTGAGTCCTTGTGTTCCCGAACGTCCACCAAGTAATATGAGCCGTTGTGTAGATTCTTGCTGACCACAAAGGGCCCTTCCCAAGGTGGGGATAGCTTGTGCATATCTGTTTGATCTTGGATGAGCCGGAGTACCAAGTCACCCTCCTGGAACGTCCTTGTTCTAATCCGGCGGCTATGATATCTGCGCAAGTCTTGCTGATAAATCGCCGATCGTGCTGCAGCTATATCACGCTCTTCATCCAGCCGGTCTAAACCGTCCTGCCTTGACTCCTCATTGATTGTTTCCACATAGGCCGTTACCCTTGGTGAATCGTGACGTATATCGCTCGGAAGAACTGCTTCAGCACCATAAACCATGAAGAAAGGTGTATAACCTGTAGACCGGTTTGGTGTAGTATTAATACTCCAAAGAACAGATGGCAATTCTTCAACCCAACATCCTGGGGTTCTCTGCAAAGGCGTCATAAGCCGGGGTTTGATCCCTCGCAAAATCTCCTGATTTGCTCTTTCAGCCTGACCGTTGGATTGGGGGTGAGCCACAGAAGATACGTCCAAACGAATATGCTCTTGTTGACAGAACTCTTCCATCTCACCCTGAGATAAATTGGTGCCATTGTCTGTGATGATGCTGTGTGGAAAGCCAAACCGGAATATTACTTTTTTGATGAACTTAACTGCCGTTGCTGCATCACACTTGCTTATAGGCTCCGCTTCAACCCACTTTGTAAACTTGTCTACTGCTACTAGTAGATGAGTTTTCTGATCTTGGGATCACTTGAAAGGCCCAACCATATCAAGCCCCCAAATTGCGAAAGGCCAAGTTATCGGTATCATCCGGAGTTCCTGTGCCGGAACCAGAGCACGCCTTGAGAATTTCTGACAAGCGTCACACTTCCGGACCAGATCTGCCGCATCTGCATGAGCAGTTAACCAATAGAAACCATGTCGGAATGCCTTAGCCACCAATGATTTTGAACCGGCATGATGACCACAATCCCCTTCATGAATCTCACGAAGAATCTCACAACCTTCCTCAGCTGAAACACATCGCTGAAATACTCCAGAAGTACTGCGATGGTGAAGTTCTCCGTTTGCAATTGTCATGGACTTAGAGCGCCGGATTATCTGTCGTGCTTCCTCTTCATCATCTGGCAACTCTCCTTGGCTTAGGTATGCCAAATAGGGCAGCGTCCAGTCCGGAATAATATGGAGTGCTGCAACTAACTGTGCCTCTGGGTCCGGAACAGCTAGGTCTTCCTCCGAAGGTATCTGAACCGAAGGACTGTGCAATTCATCTAAAAAGGTGTTTGGTGGTACCGGTTTACGTTGCGATCCTAGCCGGCTTAGAGCGTCGGCCACTTCGTTTCTCCGCCGGTCTATATGATCCACCTGATATCCTTTAAAGTGTCCTACGACTGCTTCAACCTCTCGTCTATAAGCCGCCATGAGGGGATCTCTTGAATCCCACTTGCCAGAAACTTGCTGTGCCACCAAATCTGAGTCACCCAGGCACTTAACCCGGCTCAAGTTCATCTCCTTTGCTAGCCGCAAGCCATGAAGTAATGCTTCATATTCCGCTGCATTATTAGTACAAGGAAATAATAAGCGGAGAACATAGCAGAATTTATCACCTCTGGGGGAAGTTAAGACAACTCCAGCCCCCGAGCCCTCCAACTGTTTTGAACCGTCAAAGTGAATCGTCCAATAAGTAAGATCCGGCTTCTCCTCGGGAGTCTGCAACTCTGTCCAGTCATTTATGAAGTCCACCAACGCCTGAGATTTTATAGCAGTGCGTGGTACATATTTCAACTCATGCGGGCTGAGCTCAATGGCCCACTTTGCTATTCTGCCCGTAGCTTCCCTGTTCTGGATTATATCCCCCAACGGTGCTGAACTAACCACAGTTATTGGATGTCCTTGGAAATAGTGCTTCAGCTTCCGGTTTGCCATGAACACCCCATATACTAACTTCTTCCAATGAGGGTATCTCTGCTTGGACTCAATGAGCACTTCACTTACATAATAAACCGGGCGCTGAACCGGGTGCTCCTTCCCTGCTTCCTTGCGCTCACCCACAATTGCAACGTTGACCGCTCGTGTGTTAGCAGCAACGTATAACAGCAAAGGCTCCTTGTCAATGGGCGCAGCTAAAACCGGTGGTTTTGCTACTTGCCGTTTCAGATCCTCAAATGCTGCATTTGCCTCATCGCTCCAGATAAACCGGTCTGTTTTCCTTAACATCTGGTAAAGTGGGATCGCCTTTTCTCCCAAGCGACTGATGAACCGGCTTAACGCTGTGATCCGGCCGGCTATGCGCTGAACATCGTTGATACAAACCGGTTTAGTCAAAGACGTAATGGCCTTGATCTTCTCTGGGTTAGCTTCTATTCCTCTGTTTGAGACTAAGAATCCTAGTAGCTTACCAGCCGGAACACCAAAAGCACATTTTTCCGGATTAAGCATCATCCTATAAGCCCGAAGATTATCAAAGGTTTCCTTGAGATCCTCTATCATTGTTCCTTCTTTCTTTGATTTGACCACAATGTCATCCACATAAGCATGAACGTTCCTCCCTATCTGCCCCTTCAGGCAATTCTGAACGCAACGCTGATAAGTTGCCTGTGCACACTTAAGCCCAAAAGGCATAGACACATAGCAAAAAGCACCAAAAGGAGTTATGAAAGCCGTTTTCTCTTGGTCTTCAACTGCCATCTTGATCTGGTGATACCCTGAATATGCATCCAAAAAACTTAGCCGCTCACACCCCGCCGTGGCGTCGATGATCTGATCGATGCGAGGTAGAGCAAAAGGATCAGTTGGGCAAGCTTTATTGAGGTCCGTGTAGTCCACACACATCCTCCACTTCCCATTATTCTTTAAAACCAGCACCGGATTAGCCAACCACTCCGGATGGAAAACTTCCACTATGAACCCTGCGGCCAAAAGTCTGGCCACTTCTTCTCCTATAGCCTTGCGCCTCTCTTCGTTGAAGCGGCGCAGATACTGTTTAACCGGTTTAAACTTCGGATCAATGTTTAACTTGTGCTCAGCGAGTTCCCTCGATATACCTGGCATGTCAGAAGGTTTCCATGCAAAGATATCCCAGTTCTCACGGATGAACTCGATGAGCGCGCTTTCCTATTTGGGATCAAGGTTAGCACTAATAGTGAACTGCTTGGACGAATCCCCAGGCACAAAATCAACTTGCTTGGTCTCTTCAGCTGATTTAAACTTCAACGCCGGATCATGTTCGGTAGTTGGCTTCTTCAGCGGAGTCATATCTGCCGGATCAACATTATCTTTATAAAATTTCAACTCTTCTGTGGCACATACTGCCTCCGCATAAGCTGCATCACCTTCCTCACATTCCACTGCTATCTTGCGGCTTCCATGAACCGTAATCGTGCCTTTATGACCCGGCATTTTAAGCTGCAGATAAACATAACACGGTCTAGCCATAAACTTAGCATAAACCGTCCTTCCAAACAGAGCATGATATGGACTTCTAATCTTGACGACTTCGAAAGTGATCATCTCCGACCTGGAATCATACTCGTTCCCAAAGGTAACTTCTAAGTCAATCTTTCCAACCGGATAAGCTGACTTACATGGGACCACTCCGTGAAACACTGTGTTTGATTGTCTTAGCTTTTTATCTGACAGACCCATACGACGGAAAGTCTCATAATATAAGATATTGATACTGCTACCACCATCCATGAGAACTTTAGTAAATTTGTAACCTCCCACTTGAGGTGCTACCATCAAGGCTAAATGGCCCGGATTCTCCACCCGCATTGGGTGGTCTTCTCTGCTCCATACAATGGGCTGCTCCGACCATCGAAGAAATTGCGGTGTCGTCGGTTCTACTGCATTCACAGCCCGCTTCAAAACCTTCTGGTGTCTCTTACACAAACTTGTGGTGAAGACATGATATTGCCCACTGATTAACTCCTTCGGATTACTCTGATATCCAGATTGCGGATGCTGTTGCTGACGCTGTTGCTGCTGATTTCCTTGATTATTATAATTCCCTTGGCCCTGCTGCTGATTATTCTGATTATTGTAACCACCTTGATGATGTGATTGATTGCCCTGACCATTATAGTTTCCTTGATTATTTTGGCCGCCTGCCCGGTGTTGATAACCACCGTTATTACCCCTATATCCTGATCCGGAGCTGTTCCCCTGATGACCCGGACCATAAAATCCAGGCCCTGAGCCGCTATTTGGCGGTCGATTATGAGGATTGAAACGGCCCTCTATTGCCTTCATAAGGGGTATGCACTCTCTCATGGTATGCTTCGCCACCTTCCCTTTTCCACTATGCTTTGGACAAGGCTGATCTAACTCCTGTTCCCAGCCAAAAGCTCCTCCGCCGGTTTGTGCAGACGGATCTCCCGGGTTACGCTGAAAACCCCCTTGAACTTGAGTGTTGGCCACGAAATCTGAACCACCCTCTGCTTTCCGTTTGCCCAAAAAACTTGAAGTAGCCGGATTGTTTAGCGCCGGTTTACCAGACTTGCCAACCTTCCCAGCCTTGTCTCCTTCTGCCTCTGGATACTTTGTGTTATCAGAGTCTCCATACTTCACCAGGGCACTCATTAAAGTTCCCATATCATTGCAGTCCCTTTTAAGCCGTCCGAGTTTTAACTTTAAAGATTCAAACCGGCAATTGTTCTCCAACGTCACTATTGCCGTACTAGGATTAATACCATTCGAAGAGTGTAAGATCTCTGCTACTCTCCGTACCCAAGCTGTTGTAGACTCCTGTTCTCCTTGCACACAAGCTGCTAGATCTATCACTGACATTGGCTGTTTGCATGTATCCTTGAAATTTTTGATAAACTGACTGCGCAGTTCCCCCCATGACCCAATAGAGTTCGGGGGTAGAGCTTTCAGCCAAGTCCGGGCCGTGCCTTCGAGCATCGTAGTAAAATACTTCGCACAAGCCGATTCATCCACGTCCAGCATTTCCATGGCCATCTCATAACTTTCAACCCAAGCTTCCGGTGGTAAATCAGCTATGTAGTTAGGTACCTTGCGGGGCCCTTTGAAATCTTTGGGCAGCTTGACACTCCGTAAAGCGGGGACAAGACACTGCACCCCGAAGGAACTCGCCGTAACCCCTGTTTCTGCAGTGGCCGTGTGAACCGGCGTTGTTTGACGAATCTCCTCCCTGGCTCTTGACCTAACCCGGTTTATCTCCGGAGCTTGTTCCGCCGCACCTGCCGGATTATCCAGCCTGCGCTGATGCCTCCTGCGTTCACTACTAGATACTTCTGGCTCATCCCAATGCCTAGTATAACTTCGGCTGGGACCTGGTGTTGAATGTAACCTCTCCCTGCTATGAGAATATGCTTGCTGCTGTATTAACGCCGTATTAAGTAGCTTCTGGACCCTGCGCGCCTCTATTGCCACCGGAGACGTCGCTTCCGCAGGTAAAGCGGCCAAACGCGCCGCTGCTGCAGCAATGTTATCCAAAGGGTTTGAATAATGACCTGGAGGGACGGGAACATAAGGTGCCGACGTAATCCGGCGCTCCCGTTCTGCGGTGGGTTGCTGAACCGGCTCCTCCCTGGCCGGGGGTGCCCTCCGGTTTAAAGCCGGATTGTTACTAGTCCCAGCCCCAGGTGTCCTGAACAGATTCGTTGCTTCATAAACCGGCCGTATCCGAGACCGGTACTTTCGTCCTCTTACTCCTTCCATAGAAGCTTGCTCCATCCTTAAGTAAAAGGCTTGATCATCCAATTCCGCTTGACTCACCGCTATCATCTCTCTTTCTGCCTTCAGGTCTTCCTTTAACTGATCAATCCGGCCTTTCAACTGAAAGAGCTCTGCATCATGATGCGCCTTGTCTGCTGGAGCTACTGTTTCCACCGCTTTAGCTGTGAACTCCTCGATCAAGGTGGATAGAACTTCTGTAAGCGAGGGGGCTGGGCCACTTCCCCCCGCACCAGCTTCTGTTGTCGTTCCGTTCACTGGGGGCTGTGAACCGGCCATGAAGACCGCCACCCGGTTTGGCGGGCCAAAGGGGCCCGGAATACTGTTTCCATCGGACTCGCCCTCAGACCGGCCGTCCTGCAACTGATACAGAGATTCAGTTTCCCCGGATGAAGATCCGTCATCAGAGTAGACAGCTGTTGCACCATCAGATTCCGATCCGTCCTCGGTTCGACCTCTGTGGATTGCTCCAACGAACACGTGCTTCACGGCAGGCTGAATCCGGGCCGATCTCGCACGCTGAGCCGGCTCGACGATGTTGGGGAAGACGTCCGGCTCAGGCCCCGGTTCGCCGATTTTGCCGATGAAGACTTGGATGCTACCGAAGGGAACCCGGTACCCATATTCGATCGAATCGGCTTCCGGTCCCCAACCTGCGTCGTCGATGTAGATCCGGCCGCGGCGACTCTTGGTCATCCGGCCGACCGCGTAACCCTTGAGCCCTTCGCAGCTGCCCTTCAAGAACTCGAAACCATCGTGTGCAGGCCCAACGGTGGGCGCCAACTGTCGTGGAAATAGCACGGCAGATGTCCGGTTTAACGGACTTGATGTTGGAACCATCGCACGGGTTAGCTTGAAGGGGTTCATAGCACACAAAGGGACACAGAAGGTTTATACTAGTTCGGCCCCTTCGATGAAGGTAAAAGCCTACGTCTAGTTGGTTTGGTATTGCTTGGGCGTCAGATTACAGGGAGCGGATTCGCTTGCCTGTGTCTCGACGGGTTGATTGTTGCTTGTCCTTGAACCGTCGCCGGGTCGCCCCTTTATATAGAGGGTACGCCTGGTCCGGTTTACAGAGTCCCGAGGCCGGCTCATAATTGTGTCCGCCTCGGTCTCTGTCTTTTCTTCCTTATGTCTCAAGTTACATCACGGGGCGGTTTACAAACCTTAATTCTATACATGGGCTCTAAGATCTTTATGGGCCGTAGCCTTTTACTAAATATTACAAACAAGTATAACATTAACAAAGCCGGTTTATACTAGCCGGTTTATACCTTCTAGTCATATCCCTGACAGAGATGGTGCTTCCATACAATGAAGTTACCGAATCAGCGAAGAAGATGTTGAATATCCCTCTGGAGGAGTGCAGTCGGACCGGTTTAGCACCCTTCTATGTAAACAACAAACCGCCAGCGGTAAGATTCTTCTGTTTCTTTCTCTTTGTTTTAATCCTTCCATATTGCTTGTCTTCAACATATTTTTACTCCTTTCCATAGGCCAATGACCCCTTCTGGAAAAGGAAGGCCCAGGATAAACCGGTGAAGCCAACTCGCAAGAAGAGCTTGGCTGTAAAGAAAAATAAGAAAAGGCATGCCACTGCTTCTGGTTCAAACGCCGAAGAAGATGATCCGGCTTCTGAGGTACTGCTTGGCTCTTATGTCCTTTAATTTTCCTTTGTCTGTATTCATAATAACAATGTCCTTTCCCAGGATTCGGCGGAAGGGAGTAAAGTAGACGAAGTCGAGGTAATCTCTCTCTCCTCTAATTCAGAACCGTTGCCACCCAAAGTTCGTCAGGTTGCCCGGAAATATCCATTTTATCACCCTTATGCTCAATTGGATCCCAATTTTATTTTGAAGAAGCAACAGCATGAGGCTCGCCGGACCACACGCCACAGTGGTCACGTGGTTGAATCATCCGGATTACCCCACACGCCGGCTCGAAGATGCCGCTCAGAGGTTTTGCTTACTCCAACCATTCTTTATCCAAAAGCAGGTTTTATTCGCAAACCTCTTAAACTGTCTGATCCAAACTATCAGGAAGCTCCTCTATCTTCTTTTGGCGAGTCAACTGCCACCCAAGTCCCGGTGCTCAAGACCGTTCCTGTGTAAGTCATCTTTCAGTATATCCGGTTTGTCTTTTCCTTTTTGACTTGTGATTTTCATTATTCCTTTAATTTTTCCAGTATGCCCAAGCCTAGCAAGAAGGCAAAGTTGAATAAACCGGTGACCAAAAACACCACCGCTGAACCGGCAGAAGATCCTGAAGCTGCCAATCCTCTGGAGGAAAATGTTGAAGTTCAACACGAGGATCCTTCCCCTATGGATCACAAAGATCTTGCTGCTCCGGGGGGTGACACTATGGAGAGCACTGCTGAACCGGCCAGCCCTATCCGGGTTAGTCCTCCTCGGGCTAGTCCGGCTCCTGTCAGTCCGGTGCGGACCAATCCCACTGCTGCTGCTGAGACCCCCAGGCAACTGCTGCCTTGCCAGATGATATTGAGATTACTGGAATAAGCTTTACCGCTCCCACGAAGCCTGTCATCTTGGCTAGACACAATGCTAAGGAGGAAGTTCTTCTGAAGGACAAGGGTAAGAGGAGCACTGATCGGTCTAGCTATGCTCCACTTAGTGCCGAGGAGCTTCATTCTGGGTATCTAAACAGGCTCTTCACCAGCCGCGACCACGAGGCCGGTTTAGTAAACTTGCTGAAGGAAAAATACGAGGTAACTTCTTTTCCCTTTGCCTTTCATTCCTACTTATAACTTGTAGATGTGCCTTTAGTCCATTGTAGCCCCCAAGTGCCGGTTTAGCTTTCACGGTAAATCGGGACTTTGGTAGATTAACTAGAATAGCTTGATTTGCACCTGTAGCCCCCAAGGGCCGGTTTACTCCACTGCGGGTGAATCGGGACCTCTACTATGTTTGAGAATGACCTTACATTAGCCCCCAAGTGTCAAGGACATAACTTGTTATGTGCTTGGGACTTGTTTGAAAAAGTTGCTTTCTTTCTCTTCAATTGTACATTAGCCCCCAACTGTCGAGTGCATAACTTGTTATGTGCTTGAGACTTGCAATTGAACTGTCTTCATGAATATCTGATATTTTCTATTCTGTGCAGACTGACTTGAACCGGAGGGCTTCGGAGATAACTAAACTCCGGAATAGCCTGGCCTTCCAAGAAACTGCTTCAACTAAAGTCAAGGATGAACTGACCCTTTCTTTAGCCAGTATGGAGAAGCTCAAGAAAGATTTGAAGCGGAGCGGTCCACTTGGGAGGTACAAAAGGCTGCTTTAGAGAAAAGAGCCAAGGATGCTGAGGCTGCTCTTAATCTGGTGACGGAGGAGTTATCCGGGTTAAGGCAGCATATAAACGATATGACATCTGCCATCTTCGGTAAGCACTTGTTTTCATATGCTTTATCCTTGCTATCTTATACTGCTCCGGCTTAACTCATCACTTGTACACAGGGAGGCGCGTGACTCATCTTGGGGATGATGTACGGAGGAAGCTGAAGGCTACTTACACATTGGTGGAACAACTCTATGCTGGTGCTCAGAGGGCCATCAGTGCTATTTCACATAATAAACCGGCGCCAACCACCATCCAAGGTACTCTAGAGAAATTATCAATCTTGCCTACCCGAATTGTTGAAGTGAAGAAATCTTCTGCAAGAGCTGGTTCCCTCATGGCATTAACCCGGGCCAAGGCATGGGTTCCCGATTTTGATCTGGCGGAGGCTATGAATGGTTATCCCAGTATGAAAGAAGACGGGTCAGCCTTATCCGTTGAAGATCTTCGCGCTTTGACCAAAGATATGCGCCCTTTTGCCAGTAAGCTTGCTGATGAAGTGGATTTAACAAGGTATCATCCAGGTTACGATCTAGAGAATGTGCGTGTGGAGCGGCCGTCTTATGACATCGAAAATCTGATTCCACCCGTTCGTAAGCATACCTTCGCTCCTGACATTGAACCGTCAGAACTTATAAACGATGAAGTATATTTCCGCGCCCTTGCCAAGATTGAATGGAGCACCCCTGATTTCCAGCAGCTGCCAGAAGTCGTCGAAGATCCGGAGCAAGCTGACCCTCGGTCTTCGCAGCGAGATGAAGAAGAATCCTAAACCGGCTCCGGTTTAATCTTATGTATTGAATACTTTGCAAGAAACTGATATTCTTTTGGGCCTGCCAGTGCCTTGTAATAACATAGTTGAGATACTGTCTTTGTCCCACTCTTATCCTTCATGGCATTACTTTGTTTGGCAATTCTAAATTATCTCCTGCTTGCAATGCTTTGAAAGTTTATATTACCTGTGTCTGCATGAACAAACCTAAAAGATGTACTGGCGGTTTACCACCGGACGGGTTATACTGCCCTGACACATGATCTAAGTAAATAACTTGAACTATGTAAAAATAGAAACACGCGTTGTACCCGCGATTAAGTGTATATATAAACCTTAACCCGACAGGATCAATCCAAGGCATGAGTGTTGATGACTTACTTGGCTCTTTGTCGGTTTATCATGAAGGCCGATCCGGGTTATAATGAGCGCCGGTTTAACTAGTACTGGTGTTCTTGACCCAGACTATAGCTCTATAGTGACAACTTTGTAGTTATCCCGTCTTGAATCAAAGGACTTGGTTGAAAAACCAATGACCTTGAAGATAAAGATTTGAGAAAACATAAAAAATGAAAAATAAAGTTTTTGGGCAAATAAGACCATGTAGTCGAGGCTTTTTACGAGCTGCCAGGCTCCAAATTCGAGGCTTTTTATGAGCTGCCAGGCTACTATCATTAACCATTTTAGCAAAGCCTGTTAAGATGATCCACAATCTTTAACCAAATCATCAATGTCAAATGTTACCAATGTTCAAAATCTCATAAAGATTTTGGCTTGTGTAACCACTTGATGATCGTCAATTTAACGTGACCAAGTTCAGGGTCCCGAAGGATTGACTGATGATACGTTCGACGGGTCATACCTGGTTTACCTGGACGACGCGATTTACTTGATGCAGGCAGGTTAATCCGGGGTTTTAGGTGTATACACCGGGCTTCCAAGCCGTGTTCACTACAAGAGTTTTCAACTCGCTGATGAACTTGCATCAGGAGCCCCCAGGTAGCTTGTGAGCATTGCTCGTCGGGGCATATGTTTGAGTTGTGCTAGGCATCAAACCCTCTTTTGCCCCTTCATCATCATGTGGAAATTGCCGAAGCAACCAGAGTAGTTCTCTTATGATGGGCTTCATATGGCCGCCGGTTTAAGAGGCCATGGAAAATTTCCTTGCTCGCGGAAGCCCCCATGTGATTCTTTTTTGTACATAAAGGATGGTTGATCCCTTGATTTTATCAAGGGCGCCGGTTTAAGAGGCCTTGGAAAACTTCCTTGCACGGAAGCCCCCATGTGATTCTTTTTTGTATAGAGAGGACGGCTGATTCCTTGATTTTATCAAGGGCGCCGGTTTAAGAGGCCATGGAAAACTTCCTTGCACGGAAGCCCCCATGTGATACTCTTGTGAAAAGTATGGCTGATTCCCCGGTTTACCGGAGGCGCCGGTTTATTTTATTAATCATAATATACACATTGTACATAAAGCGGAGCCGATGGATCAAGTATAGTATGGTCGAAGAAGAGCGATGTTCCACGGCCGCTTGGTCTCTTCCTCCGCCGTACGTGAGTCCTTATGTTCTCGAACGTCAACGAGGTAGTATGATCCGTTGTGCAGGTTCTTGTTGACCACAAAGGGTCCTTCCCAGGGTGGGGATAACTTGTGCATATCTGTCTGGTCCTGGATGAGCCGGAGCACCAGATCTCCTTCTTGAAACGTCCTGGTTTTAACCCGGCGACTGTGGTACCGGCGTAGGTCTTGCTGGTAAATCGCCGATCGCGCTGCTGCCGTGTCCCGTTCCTCGTCCAGCTGGTCCAAGCCATCTTGTCTTGATTGTTCATTATCCGCTTCAACATAAGCCGCCACCCGCGGCGAGTCATGCCGGATATCACTAGGGAGGACCGCTTCAGCTCCATATACCATGAAGAAAGGCGTGTGCCCTGTGGATCTGTTAGGTGTAGTGTTGATGCTCCATAAGACAGAAGGCAATTCCTCTACCCAACAACCCGGTGTTCTCTGCAAAGGGACCATAAGCCGGGGTTTGATGCCTCTCAAGATCTCTTTATTGGATCTTTCAGCTTGGCCATTAGACTGAGGGTGAGCTACTGATGATACATCAAGACAAATATGCTCACGTTGACAGAATTCCTCCATAGCCCCCATGGACAGATTGGTGCCATTATCAGTTATAATACTGTGCGGAAAGCCCAACCGGAAAATCACTTTTTGATGAACTAAACCGTTGTTGCTGCATCACACTTACTGACAGGCTCTGCTTCAACCCACTTTGTAAACTTGTCCACTGCCACCAACAGGTGGGTTTTCTGGTCTTTAGATCTCTTCAAGGGTCCAACCATATCGAGCCCCCAAGTCGCAAACGGCCAAGTAATTGGGATCATCCTCAGCTCCTGCGCCGGTACATGAGCACGTCGTGAGAATTTCTGGCAAGCATCACATTTTCTAACCAAGTCCTCTGCGTCGGCGTGAGCCGTCAACCAGTAGAACCCATGACGAAAAGCTTTAGCCACCAAGGATTTTGAACCGGCGTGATGACCACAATCCCCTTCATGAATCTCTGGAAGAATATCACAGCCTTCTTCTGATGATACACACCGCTGAAACGCTCCAGAAACGCTGCGATGATGAAGTTCTCCATTGACAATAGTCATAGATTTAGACCGCCGGATTATCTGTCGGGCCTCGACTTCGTTCTCTCGTAACTCACCTCGGTTCATGTATGCGAAGTAAGGGAGTGTCCAATCCGGAATGACATGAAGTGCTGCAACCAACTGTGCTTCCGGATCAGGAACAGCCAAGTCCTCCTGTGAAGGTATCTGCACCGACGGATTATGCAATTTATCCAAGAAAGTATTAGGTGAAACCGGTTTACGCTAGGAACCCAGCCGGCTTAACGCATCGGCTGCTTCATTCTTTCGCCGGTCTATATGATCCACCTGATATCCTTTGCAGTGTCCAGCGACAGCGTCCACCTCTCGTCGATATGCTGCCATAAGCGGATCCTGGGAGTCCCACTTGCCAGATACTTGCTGTGCTACCAGATCTGAATCGCCAAAGCATTTAACCCGGCTCAAGTTCATCTCCTTGGCCATCCGCAAACCATGGAGGAGAGCTTCATACTCAGCAGCATTGTTAGTACAAGGGAACATTAAACGGAGGACATAGCAGAACTTATCACCTCGTGGGGAAGTTAACACGACTCCAGCCCCCAAGCCCTCCAATTGCCTTGAAGCGTCAAAATGAATAGTCAAGTATGTATGATCCGGCTTCTTCTCAGGTGCTTGCAACTCTGTCCAATCGTTGATGAAATCCACCAGTGCTTGGGACTTTATAGCAGTACGGGGCACATACTTTAATCCGTGCGAGCTAAGCTCAATGGCCCATTTTGCAACCCTACCAGTGGCTTCTCTGTTCTGGATTATATCCCCTAACGGAGCTGAACTGACAACGGTGATTGGGTGGCCCTGAAAATAGTGCTTCAACTTCCGGTTTGCCATGAACACTCCATATACCAGTTTCTGCCAATGCGGATATCTCTGTTTCGACTCAATGAGCACCTCACTGATGTAGTAAACCGGCCGTTGAACCAAATATTCTTTGCCTGCCTCCTTGCGCGCTACCACAATGGCAACGCTTACCACACGGGCGTTGGCAGCCACGTATAACAGTAGCGGCTCATTGTCAACCGGGGCCGCGAGGACCGGCGGCTCTGCCAATTGCCTCTTCAAATCCTCGAACGCAGCATCAGCAGCATCAATCTAGATGAATCAGTCTGTCTTCTTCATCATCTGATAAAGCAGGATTGCCTTCTCTCGCAAACGGCTGATAAACCGGCTTAGTGCTGCAATACGGCCTGCCACGCGTTGGACATCGTTGATGCACGCCAGTTTAGCCAGGGACGTGATCGCCTTGATCTTCTCCGGGTTAGCTTCAATCCCTCTGTTTGACACTAAGAACCCCAGGAGCTTGCCTGCCGGAACACCAAAAACGCAGTTTTCCGGATTAAGCATCATTTTATAGGTACGGAGATTATCGAAAGTTTCCTTCAAATCATCTATCAGCGTTTCCTCCTCCCTGGATTTCACCACAATGTCATCAACATATGCATGAACATTCCGCCCAATCTGCCCTTGTAGGCAGTTCTGCACACAATGCTGGTAGGTTGCCTGGGCGCTCTTAAGCCCAAATGGCATAGATACGTAGCAGAAGGCTCCAAATGGAGTTATAAAGGTTGTCTTCTCCTGGTCCTTAACTGCCATCTTGATCTGATGATAACCTGAGTACGCATCCAAAAAACATAGCCGCTCACATCCTGCCGTAGCATCAATAATTTGATCAATACGGGGGAGAGCAAAAGGATCAGTTGGGCAAGCCTTGTTCAAATCTGTGTAATCAACACACATTCTCCAAGTTCCATTTTTCTTAAGCACCAGCACTGGATTAGCCAACCACTCTGGGTGAAATACCTCAACTATGAAGCCTGCAGCCAAGAGCCTAGCCACTTCTTCTCCAATAGCCTTGCGCCTCTCCTCATTGAAGCGGCGCAGATATTGCTTGACTGGTTTAAACTTAGGATCAATATTAAGATTGTGCTCAGCAAGTTCCCTCAGTATACCTGGCATGTCAGAAGGCTTCCATGCAAAGATATCCTGGTTCTCACGGATGAACTTGATGAGCGTGCTTTCCTATTTCGGATCCAGGTTAGCACTGATAGTGAACTGCTTGGATGAATCGCCAGGAACAAAATCCACTTGCTTAGTCTCCTCAGCCGATTTGAATTTCAACGCTGGATCATGCTCTGTGGTTGGCTTCTTCAGCGGGGACATATCCGCCGGATCAACATTATCCTTATAGAATTTCAGCTCCTCAGTTGCACAAACTGCCTCAGCATAAGCTGCATCGCCTTCCTCGCACTCCAATGCGATTTTGTGGCTCCCATGAACCGTGATAGTTCCCTTGTGGCCTGGCATCTTGAGCTGTAGATAAACATAACACGGTCTAGCCATGAACTTGGCATAAACCGGCCGCCCAAACAATGCATGGTATGGGCTTCTGATCTTTACCTCCTCAAAAGTTACCGTCTCTGACCTGGAGTCATGCTCATCTCCAAAGGTGACCTCTAAGTCAATTTTTCCAACTGGGTAAGACGATTTACCGGGCACCACCCCATGGAACACTGTATTGGACTATCGGAGTTTCTTATCTGTCAACCCCATGCGCCGAAAAGTCTCATGATATAGGATGTTGATGCTGCTTCCTCCATCCATAAGCACTTTGGTGAACTTGTAACCACCCACCTGTGGTGCCACTACCAGAGCCAACTGGTCCGGATTATCAACCCGGGGAGGGTGATCCTCTCTGCTCCACACAATGGGTTGCTCAGACCAACGCAAAAAACGTGGTATCGCCGGCTCAACAGAATGCACAGCCCTCTTCAGAACCTTCTGATCCCATTTGCATAAACTCGTGGTGAAGACGTGATACTGCCCACTACTCAGCTCCTTCGGATTATTCTGATATCCGGATTGCTGCTGCTGCTGACGCTGTTGGTTCCCTTGGTTGTTGTATCCGCCCTGACCATGTTGTTGGTTATGCTGATGCTGATTGTTGCCATTGTGGTTACTGTTACCGCCGTGGTATCCTGAACCGGATCCGCCGCCTTGATAGCTTGGACCTTGAAAACCGGGGCATGATCCGCCGGGGGGCCCGTGATCATACTTAGTTTGTTTCATAAATTCTTGCATAATGAAACAGTCTTTCCAGAGATGCATAGCCGGGTTTTCCGCTGTACCGTGCTTTGGGCAGGGCACGTTCAACTGGCGCTCTAGATTAATAGGTGGCCTCCCATTGCGTGGGGGCGGTCTACCCTTGCGGCGCTGCCCATTGTCCTGAACGTTGGTATTGGCCACAAAGTCTGAGCTGCCTTCCGCTTTATGCTTGGCATTGTATCCTTGACCCGCCGGATTGGCCTGCGGAGGTTTACCGTTCTTGCTTGCCTTCCCTGACTGGTCTCCATCTGCGTCTGGATATTTGGTGTCCGTATTTCACCAAAGCGCCCATGAGTGTTCCCATGTCGTTGCAATCACGTTTGACCCGTCCCAACTTCTGCCTCAAAGGTTCAAACCGACAATTGCCTTCCAAGGTTACTATTGATGTACTTGGGTTGATGCTATTGGAGGAGTGCAAGATTTCAGACACTCGACGCACCCAACTGCTTGTGGACTCTTGCTCTCCTTGAACGCAAGCAGCTAAATCAACAACAGACATCGGCTGCTTGCACGTGTCCTTGAAATTATTGATAAACCAACGCCGCAATTCACCCCATGATCCGATGGAATTAGGTGGCAAACCCTTTAGCCATGTCCGGGCCATGCCCTCGAGCATCATTGTGAAGTATTTAGCACATGTCGCTTCGTCCACGTCGAGCATCTCCATTGCCATCTCATAACTCTCAACCCATGCCTCTGGAGCAAGATCCGCCGTGTAGTTGGGCACCTTGCGCGGACCTTTGAAATCTTTGTGTAGTTTCACGTTCCGTAAAGCGGGGATGAGACACTGTACGCCCAGGCAACTGGACATGACCCCTGGTTCAACTGTGGCGGTGGGATGAACCGGCGTCGCCTGACGGGCTTCGTACTGGGCAGTGTGTCTGGCCTGATCCACCACCTCTTGCGCATGTGCTTCCTCTCCTGCCGGATTATCTTGCCTCGGCCGATGACGTCTCAGTGCGCTGCTTGATACAGCCGGCTCATCCAGACGCCTCGTATAACTCCGACTCGGGCGGGGGGTTGAATGAATCCTCTCCCGGCTATATGAATAAGCTTGCTGTTGAGTTAGCGCTGTGTCAAGCAACTCCTTGGCCCGTCGTGCCTCCACTGCTATGGGGGACGTACCTTCAATGGGAAGGGCGGCCAGTCGCGAAGCGGCAGCAACTATGTTGTCCAACGGATTAGAATAATTATCAAGAGGGGTGGGCACATGCTGGGTCGGCACAACTTGGTGATTTGGCTCTGCGGCTGGTGGCTGAACCGACGCGCCTATTCCTGGTGCTCCTCTCTGGTTTACCTCTGGCTGGTTACTGGTTCCTGCGCCTGGCATGCTAAAGAGATTCCTTGCCTCATAAACCTGCGGCAAGCGAGATCGTTGTCTTCTCAGCATTACCTCTTGTGAAGCTGTCTAATCTAACCTGAGCCGATAAGCTTGAGCATCCAGCTCTGCCTGCCTTGTAGCCATCCTAGCTTTCTCAGTGGCTAGGTCCAACTTGGCTTGCTCAATCCGGCTCTTCACCTGAGTGACTTCTGCATCGTGTTGCTCCTTGTCAGCCTGGGCTACTTCTGCTGTTGCAAGCGCTGTCAAAGTGTCGACCAAGATGGATAGAGCGTCAGAAGGTGATACGTCTCAAACATATCTACTTTTCCTAACACTTTTGATATTGTTTTGACCTCATTCTTGCATGATTTGGACTAAACTAACCCGGACTGACGCTATTTTCAGCAGAGCTGCCTATATGGTTTATTTGTGTGCAGGAAAACGGATTTTTAAGTATCTCAGAAAAATCAACGAAAAATCACAGAAAATCCACGCACCCGAAGGAACCAGGTGCCAGAAGTGGGGCCAGAGGGGGGCCAGGGGGTGCCCAGGCGCCCTGTGGGCGCGCCCCCCCTGGGCCACGCCGGGGGGGCGCCTGGGTGGGGCCCACACCCCCTGGTGCCCTACTTCGCCTCGTATTTTTACTCCCGACGTAGAAACCCCAGATCAGGAGTTCTTTCGCAGTTTTTCGTCGCGGAGCCGCCGCCACCCTCTGTTCTTCCTCGGGAGGGCTAATCTGGAGGCTGATTTGGCCTCCGGAGAGGGGAGATCGTCGCCATCGTCATCATCATCACCACTCCATCATCCCTCCATGACTTCTCCCTCCATGTGTGAGTAATTCCCCTGCTGTAGGCGAAGGGGATGGTAGGGATTGGATGAGTTAGATCATGTAATAGTTTACCAGATCGTTGGGGGCATGTTGCCTATCATCTACTATGGTGTTTATCATCTTTGCTACAACTTGTTATTCTTAATGCTTGACAATTAGGGCCCGAGTGCCATGATTTCAGATCTGAACCATATGTGTTTGTATGAATATATTTGTCTTCGTGATCCTATCTATGAGTTGTATGCACCTGTTACGGTTCAGAACCGGCGATCCCAAAAGTGACAGCTTGGGACACCAAAGGGGATGGTCCGTAGTTTGAGGATTACATGTATCCATTGAGTTCATTGCTTTGTTCCGGTGCTCTTTGGCAGGAGCACCTTAATATCCATTAGTTCCTTTTCGCCCCGTTCGTAGCGGGATGGTAGGACAAAAGATGTTGTGCAAGTTCTTATTGCAAGCTGAGGGATCGAAGAAGGTGAGAGTGTCTAGAGGGGGGGTGATTAGACTACTCGACAAGATAAAAAATTCTGTCTTTTATCAAGAACAGTTTTTGACAGATTTTGCACACCACACAAGTCAAGTAGCACACTACACATGCAATTCTAGAGTATGGGCAGCGGAAAGTAAATTGCACAAGTAGTAAAGAGAGGTGGAGAAGATCAAACGCAATTTGGAGACGCAATGATTTTTCCCGTGGTTCCGATAGGTGGTGCTATCGTACATCCACGTTGATGGAGACTTCAACCCACGGAGGGTAACGGCTGCGCGAGTCCACGGAGGGCTCCACCCACGAAGGGTCCACGAAGAAGCAACCTTGTCTATTCCATCATGGCCTACGCCCACGGAGGGCTAGCCTTACTCGGGGTAGATCTTCACGAAGTAGGCGATCTCCTTGCCCTTACAAACTTCTTGGTTCAACTCCACATCTCGATGACGGAGGCTCCCAAGCGACACCTAACCAATCTAGGAGGCACCACCCTCCAAAAGGTAATAGATGTTGTTGATGATGATGAACTCCTTGCTCTTGTGCTTCAAATGATAATCTCCCCAACACTCAACTCTCCTCACTGATTTGGCTGTGGTGGAAGAAAGGATTGAGTGGAAAGCAACTTGGGAAGGCTAGAAATCAAGTTTCATATGGTACGAATGGAGCAACTTGATCTCAACACAAGGGTAGGTGGTTCTCTTCTCAGAAAGTGTAAGGTAGGAGTGGTAGTACTTTCTGATGGCTCTCTCCACGAATGAAGAGGGGGTGGAGGGGTATATATAGCCTCCACACAAAATCCAACCGTTACACACATAATTGAGCAATCTCGGTGAGACCGAAGTGAAAACTCGGTCAGACCGAAAGTTCAAATATAGTGAACGTTGGGGTTTTCGGTGGGACCGAAAATACCATCTCGGTATGTCCGATAGTGCAAATGATATGAACGTTGGAGTTTTTCGGTGGGACCGAGAAAGAAAACTCGGTTAGACCGATTTGACAAAAGACAGGAACATGCCAGTTTCGGTGTGACCGGAAATGCAATCCCGGTGAGACCGATTTGAGCCAAGACAGGAGCTGGCCAATTTCGGTGAGACCGAAAATGCAATCTCGGATATTCCGAAATGATGTCAAACGGTTACAGAAGGTTGGCAGTCCAGTTTCGGTGAGACCGATCTCAAACTCGGAATGACCGATTTTTCTAGGGTTTGGAATATGGCTGAAGTGGTTCATCTCGGTGGGACTGAGTTGGAAGAATCGGTTTGTCCGAGATTACTTATGAGAGTGTAGAAGTGAAAGGTGCTGATAGTTGAAGGAGATATATCACTTAGCACTTGAGCAACCAGATTATCAACACAACCTCATCCCCTTTTAATAGTATTGGCTTTTCCTATGGACTCAATGTGATCTTGGATCACTAAACTAAAAACGGAGTCTTGAGCTTTTGCCAATGCTTGCCTTAGCATTTTGAGGGGTCCACTTCTTCAGTCATTGCCATAGCCAATGTGATTGGATTTCCTGAAACATACTTGATAAAAGCATTAGTCCAACCACAAAGTATGATGTCATTAATTACCAAAACCACCCAGGGAGCAAATGTGCTTTCAATCTCCCCCTTTTTGGTAATTGATGGCAACACACTAAAATCACACTAAACAAGACATCAAAGCTTATTGAAAGAAAGACAGAATTATCATGAAAGCTTTGACAAGCATGTAGTACACAGGCTCCCCCTACAAGTGTGCAAGATTTTCATAGATTATGGTTTTGGACTACCACAAGCACACAAGAGAGATAAGCAAGATGTGCTACATGCAGCTTGGCTATATGCATCAGAGCAGATGGAAAGAAGTGAGTGATAATGCATATGTGCATGGTGATTTCTTGCAAACAAGTATTTACAAGCAAGTCACCATCATGCACATTCTGCAAGATGCATATACTTACCTTGAGGTTCCTTGACATTGTACCTGAAGGGATAAACTTGGGAAAACAAGGTTAGATAACACAAGAGTATTCCTTCAACCAACTGCAAGAACATCAAGAGTACCAAGCCAGGGATGACATGTATAAGGGGTGTCTCATATTGAGCACAGGCTTGAATCAGCAAACATGTCTCCGAAACTAAAAGATTTTCAATGAATTCTGAGAGATTTTGCTTTTCATAAGATATCAACTGTGAAGATTTCTCTCCCTTCGAGTTCTCTCAGAACAGGGATGTGATGGAAACAGCAAAATCAAAAGAATGATGCCAAATGCAATGTCCAATGTAAAACACGGTAAAGCTTTGATGTGATTCTCTCCCCCTTAAGATAAGATTGCTTTTCTTCTCCCCCTAAGTCTCTTCTCCCTCTACTCCCCCTAAGTCTTCTCCCCCTTTGACATCAAGTGCCGAAAAGGACAGCAAACTAGGAAGGTGAGGAAAGATGGAAAGAAAGAAGTGGGATCCTTAAGAATCACAACATGGCAAATAAGAACATGCATAGAGATTCATTGAGTGGAGCTGCAGGAGATGATATCCTGGAAGAGATAAATCGGTGACACCGAATTTAATTCCAAGGAAATACAGAAATAATTCAGCTCACTCTGCGAGGAATGTTTCAAAAGATTTGCAATGAATTTGTAAAAGATTTTCGGGGAATTGATCAGAGCCAGAAGGATATTCAAAGAAACATAAAAAAGAAATGAAAAAGATTCCTAGATGAAGTTTTTTTTTTTTTTGTGTTTAAAGAAAACTCAATGAGAGAACATAAGAGAAAACAGAAAGACTTCAAAAGCATATTTACTTCATCTAGATAAAGGTCGGCGACAAGGTCACCTATGTTTGAGTATATTGACTTAGGAGTCAAATGAGGACATTTGATCATAGGCCATACTCATCATTTAAGCTTAAAATGGGGTTGCCATTTTTCGATTAAGCATTTGATGTGATCACATCTTATGAAGCTGCTTGTACTCATGACTTTGAGCAAAGCTCCTTAAAGATGTGAACAACATACCTTGGGCTTGTTGATGCTTTGCTCATGTAGGTAAACTTGATGTAGGTGCTCATTGAATGTGAAGTTGGAGCGCCATTTCTACTTGTATAGTTCATCTTCCTACATGGGTTAGGCAAGCAAGGAAATACTCAAGGATATCCAAGATGACAAGAGTGAAATACAAGATGTATAAGATGTCAAAAAGGATATGTGGAATTTTGTTCCTTGAACTCAACATCCCAAAGGGCTGGATACTTGGTCAATGACAAGATTACTCATGAATTGAGTGTGTGGTAATCTTGTGGAATGTAGATCATCCAAGTACCTGCAAAGAGTTAGATGCAATACAAGGAGGCAAATGTGTCCAAGACATATGATGATCATCATAAGAGAAATATCAAGGATTAGTCAAGTGGGCTCATGCCTTGCATGCATCAATGGAGTTATCACTCCAAGTTTGAAGCATCAATGATGTTCAACTCACTCCTCAAGCGACAAAACACCTTCTCATCAAGAGGTTTTGTAAAGATATCAGCAAGTTGTTTGTTAGTACGAACATGCTTAAGATTAATGTCACCCTTGGCAATATGATCACGAATAAAATGGTGACGAACTTCAATATGCTTTGTTCGATAGTGTTGCACTGGATTGTGTCCAATTTTAATTGCACTCTCATTGTCACAAAGCAAGGGAACATGTCTCACATGTATCCCATAATCTTTAAGCGTTTGTGTCATCCACAGCAATTGAGCACAACACGAACCAGCAGCAATATATTCTGCTTCGGCAGTGGATAATGATACCGAATTTTGTTTCTTGGAGGACCAAGATACAAGGGATCGACCAAGGAATTGACATGTACCCGAAGTTGACTTTCTATCAACCTTGTCACCGGCATAGTCCGAGTCGGAATAGCCAACAAGGTCGAAAGAGGCTCTCTTAGGATACCAAATGCCAAAGTTTGGTGTGTGTATCAGGTATCTCACTATCCTTTTAACAGCTTTAAGATGACATTCTTTAGGGGCTGCTTGATATCGTGCACACATGCATACACTCAACATTATGTCAGGACGAGAAGCACAAAGATATAGTAGAGAACCAATCATAGAACGGTAAACCCTTTGATCAACGGGTTCTCCATCTTTTGTCAAGTCATTTTGTCCACTTGTAGGCATGGGGGTACTCATACCTTTGCTTTCTTGCATGTTGAACTTCTTGAAGAGATCCTTGGTGTACTTTGTTTGTGAGACAAAGGTACCCTCCTTAGATTGCTTGATTTGCAACCCAAGGAAGAATTTGAGTTCACACATCATGGACATCTCATACTTCTCCGACATGAGCTGTCCAAACTTCTTGCTAAAATGGGGGTTAGTTGAACCAAAGATAATATCATCAACATATATTTGGCACACAAATAGTTCACCATTAACCCTTTTCGTGAACAGCGTTGAGTCTATCTTTCCAATCTCAAAGCCTTTTTCAAGAAGAAAACTAGTCAAGCATTTGTACCAAGCTCTAGGAGCTTGTTTAAGACCATACAGGGCTTTGTGCAACTTGTAAACATGATTAGGCTTTTTGGGATTCACAAATCCGGGAGGTTGTTTCACAAATACTTCCTCTTCAATTTCACCATTTAGGAAAGCACTTTTGATATCCATTTGATAGAGAGTAATATCATGGTGATTGGCATAAGCAAGAAGAATGCGAATGGACTCAAGTCTAGCAACGGGGGCATAGGTCTCACCATAGTCCATACCTTCGACTTGTGTGTAACCTTGAGCTACGAGACGAGCCTTGTTGCGGATGACTTGTCCATCTTCATCTTGCTTGTTCCGAAACACCCATTTGGTTCCAATGATGTTTTGATCATCGTTGGGCTTCTCTACCAATGTCCACACCTTGTTCCTCTCGAAGTTGTGTAGTTCTTCGTGCATAGCGTTCACCCAATCCGGGTCTTCAAGTGCTTCTTCTACCTTCATAGGTTCAATGCTAGAGATAAATGAGTAATGCTCACAAAAGTTAGCTAAGCGAGTTTTAGAGCGAGTAATTCTCCCGGAATTGATGTCGTTCATCATTTGTTCCACGGGATGATTCTTCTTGACTCTTGCTCGAACTCGGGATAGCTTTTGTTGAGGTTGTGGCTGAGCTTCCTCATCATCTTCATCTTCCTCTTCTTCTTCTTCATTGTTGTTGATGTTGTCTTGAGGCGGTGGAGAAGGAGGTTGTGGTGGATCTTCTTGTTGCACTTCCTCATCTTGGTGAGTTCCACTTGTGGAGGCCTCCATGTTGCCTTGAAGTTCATCTCATCGTGAGGTAGGGGGCTCGACATATGTAGATGAGGTACTCTCCTTCACTTCCATGGGACGGATCTTTCCAATAGATAGATCTTGGATAGCTTCTGATGGGTCCTTGTCTCCTACATCAATAGGCATTTGCTCTACTTGCGAGCCATTAGATTCATCAAACTTCACATCTACCGTCTCTTCAACCTTTCGGGTGAAATTATTGTAGACACGGTAGGTGTGGGAGTTTGATCCATAACCAAGAAGAAAGCCTTCATGAGATTTAGGAGCAAATTTAGACCGACGATGCTTATCAAGGATATAGCATTTTGAACCAAAGACACGAAAGTATCCCACTTGGGGTTTGTTACCGGTGAGGAGCTCGTATGATGTCTTGCCGAGGAGCTTATGAAGATAAAGCCTGTTGATAGCATGACAAGCTGTCTCGACTGCTTCTCCCCAAAAATGCTTCGGTGTCTTGTATTCATCAAGCATCGTTCTCGCCATCTCTATGAGCGTTCGGTTCTTCCTCTCAACAACTCCATTTTGTTGAGGAGTGTACGTAGCCGAGAACTCATGTAGAATTCCTTCCTCATCGAGAAAAGAGTCTACATTGGCGTTCTTGAACTCCATTCCATTGTCACTCCGAACTTTCTTGATCTTCACCTCAAATTGATTTTGGGCCTTTCTGGCAAAGGTCTTGAAGATCCTCTGAACCTGCGATTTGTCATCAAGGAAAAATACCCACGTAAATCTGGAATAATCATCAACTATAACTAGACCAAAGGAGTTACCACCAAGGCTTTTGTAAGCATTGGGACCGAAGAGATCCATATGAAGAAGCTCAAGCGGTCTCCTTGTGGTCATGATGTTTTTCACGGGATGACTTCCACCAACTTGTTTTCCTGCTTGACAAGCACTACAAAGTCTATCTTTGTCAAAGAAAACATCTTTAACACCAAGAATATGATCACCTTTGATCAGCTTGTCTAGATTACGCATACCAACATGTCCTAGCCTTCTATGCCATAACCAACCTTTAGAGGATTTAGCAATGAAACAAGCTCTAGGTTGGGCTTTCTTAGTGAAATCAACAATATATAGATCACCTCTACGGATACCAGTAAATGCCATGTTTTGATTGTCACGACGAAAGACTTGGCAATCTACTTTGGTGAATAGCACATTGAATCCAAAGTCAGCTAATCTAGACACGGAAAGTAAATTGTATCCAAGAGATTCTACAAGCATGACATTTTGAATAGAGCTATCATGAGATATGGCCACCTTACCAAGGCCAAGTACCTTACCCTTAGAGTTGTCTCCAAAAGTCACATACTTGCGTGGACCATCGTTCTTTGCAAGCTCTCGAAACATGTCTTTGTCTCCGGTCATGTGGTCGGTGCATCCACTATCAAGAATCCACTCTTTTCCACCGGACATGTAGTCTCTCAGATTTGCCATAAGATTGAGACTCTTCATGACCTTGTCTAGCTCGGTGTCCGAATCGGAGTAATCATCATCATCCTCATGCTCATCATCATATTGACCCATAGATTGTTCATCATCAACACCTAGGTCAATTTGATAAGTACTTGCATTAGTTTTGTCAATGTGACAATAATCTTCGGAATGCAATGCAAGAGCATTTCTAATTAAAGCATTGATAAGAGCGGGATCACCCTTCTTTTTCATAAGATCACGAAGCTCAAAGAAGCATTTATCAAAGTTGGGATCATTGGGGCGCATCTTATCAAATTCAATAGTCTTGTGTAGAATTTCATCAAGACCTCTCAAAGAGTAGTCCGGATAAAGTTCTTCCAAGAATTTCCACATAGCATGGGTGCACTCAAAGTTTGTAACAAGCTTAAGCAAATCATCGGGTAACCCTCTAATGATAAGATTTACAGTCCTAAGGTTACGAAGCAAATCAAGCTCTTCATCCATGGTAGGGTGCAAGGGGTCAAAAGGAGGCACATAGGGGGTCTCAACATATTTGCACAAATTGTACTTCTTAAAGATACTAAGCATTTCAGACCTCCATGAGTTATATGACTCTCCATTAAGAATAGGCACTCTATGGCTAACACTCCCAAACGTAGACACGTCCATCTTCCTCCAATGGTGTGTAAACCAAAGCAATGGAGACCAAAGCTCTGGTACCAATTGAGGGATCGAAGAAGGTGAGAGTGTCTAGAGGGGGGGTGATTAGACTACTCGACAAGATAAAAAATTCTGTCTTTTATCAAGAACAGTTTTTGACAGATTTTGCACAACACACAAGTCAAGTAGCACACTACACATGCAATTCTAGAGTATGGGCAGCGGAAAGTAAATTGCACAAGTAGTAAAGAGAGGTGGAGAAGATCAAACGCAATTTGGAGACGCAATGATTTTTCCCGTGGTTCCGATAGGTGGTGCTATCGTACATCCACGTTGATGGAGACTTCAACCCACGGAGGGTAACGGCTGCGCGAGTCCACGGAGGGCTCCACCCACGAAGGGTCCACGAAGAAGCAACCTTGTCTATTCCATCATGGCCTACGCCCACGGAGGGCTAGCCTTACTCGGGGTAGATCTTCACGAAGTAGGCGATCTCCTTGCCCTTACAAACTTCTTGGTTCAACTCCACATCTCGATGACGGAGGCTCCCAAGCGACACCTAACCAATCTAGGAGGCACCACCCTCCAAAAGGTAATAGATGTTGTTGATGATGATGAACTCCTTGCTCTTGTGCTTCAAATGATAATCTCCCCAACACTCAACTCTCCTCACTGATTAGGCTGTGGTGGAAGAAAGGATTGAGTGGAAAGCAACTTGGGAAGGCTAGAAATCAAGTTTCATATGGTAGGAATGGAGCAACTTGATCTCAACACAAGGGTAGGTGGTTCTCTTCTCAGAAAGTGTAAGGTAGGATTGGTAGTACTTTCTGATGGCTCTCTCCACGAATGAAGAGGGGGTGGAGGGGTATATAGAGCCTCCACACAAAATCCAACCGTTACACACATAATTGAGCAATCTCGGTGAGACCGAAGTGAAAACTCGGTCAGACCGAAAGTTCAAATATAGTGAACGTTGGGGTTTTCGGTGGGACCGAAAATACCATCTCGGTATGTCCGATAGTGCAAATGATATGAACGTTGGAGTTTTTCGGTGGGACCGAGAAAGAAAACTCGGTTAGACCGATTTGACAAAAGACAGGAACATGCCAGTTTCGGTGTGACTGGAAATGCAATCTCGGTGAGACCGATTTGAGCCAAGACAGGAGCTGGCCAATTTCGGTGAGACCGAAAATGCAATCTCGGATATTCCGAAATGATGTCAAACGGTTACAGAAGGTTGGCAGTCCAGTTTCGGTGAGACCGATCTCAAACTCGGAATGACCGATTTTTCTAGGGTTTGGAATATGGCTGAAGTGGTTCATCTCGGTGGGACTGAGTTGGAAGAATCGGTTTGTCCGAGATTACTTATGAGTGTGTAGAAGTGAAAGGTGCTGATAGTTGAAGGAGATATATCACTAAGCACTTGAGCAACCAGATTATCAACACAACCTCATCCCCTTTTAATAGTATTGGCTTTTCCTATGGACTCAATGTGATCTTGGATCACTAAACTAAAAACGGAGTCTTGAGCTTATGCCAATGCTTGCCTTAGCATTTTGAGGGGTCCACTTCTTCAGTCATTGCCATAGCCAATGTGATTGGATTTCCTGAAACATACTTGATAAAAGCATTAGTCCAACCACAAAGTATGTTGTCATTAATTACCAAAACCACCGAGGGAGCAAATGTGCTTTCACAAGCACGTACAACTACCTATGGGATACATGCCTAATGTTTGATATTTGCCTAGATGATCATTACTTTTCCGTGTGCCGTGCCCCAAGTTAGAATCTACCTCATCCATGCAGCGCCCAACCATCCATCTCCCTAGCCTACAGTGTTTACTTTTACTATTACTATCATCACTATCATATCACTGTTACCACTTATCTTTTGTTGCAAGTAAGTATATTTCAGGTGCGGTTGAATTGACAACTCAACTGTCAAAGCTTATAAATACTCTTTGGCTCCCCGTGTGTCGAATCAATAAATTGGGTTATTCTTACCCGCGAACACTATCTCGATCCCTTACGGTTGAGGGTTATCAAGTACCGTTTTCTGGCGCCATTGCCGGGGAGCATAGCAATATTTACAAGTCTACTTGAGGTATTCTACCTGCTGCACTTTATCCACTATGGGTAAGAAAGGAGACCCCAAGGTTCCGATCTTACTATCCACTACAAGAAGAGGTACTGCTCTGAGCACTAGTGCTACACTTGATTCACCTTCCGTTATGAGTAAGTTTGCCTCACCACCACCACATGATGCTCCTACTGAATCTGATACTATGTCTGATACTCTTGATGATGCTTCTACTACTTTTGATGATATTAGTTCGCTTGGTTATGCTCTTGAGAAACAAATTGCTGCTGCTGCTAAAAAATCTGGAATTGAACTTCCTGTTACTCGCTACCCTATTGGTGAAACTTATGATTATCCTGATTTGAGTAAACTCAAGGAGAGTCTCCTTGATGATGATTATTATATACTAGATGAAGATTTATGCAGGGAACTGACAGATTTTTCCGGCTCTGACCCTGAAGCTATTAAGAAACTGTTTGAAAAACACTCTCTGAAGAACAAAACCGTTCCTAATCCTGAATTTGCTACATCTCCTATATGCATTGATGATCCTGATTATGATTTCTCTGTTGATCTTTCACTTATACCTATGGTTGAAGCTGACCCCTTTTATGGCAGAGAAAATGATGATGCTATTGCACACCTAACTAAACTTGGTGAGCTAGGTAGCCTGTTTACCACAGATGAAAAGATACGATACTTTTATGTGACCAAGCTTCTTCCTTTCTCGTTGAAGGAAGGTGCCAAAGCATGGTATGATTCACTCCCATACGGTTCCATTAAGAGTCCTCAAGACTTAGCTCACTCTTTTGTTGATAAGTACTTTCCTGCTCACATGCAACATGCTGCTTTACAAAGAATTTATAACTTTAAACAGTTGCAGGATGAGTCCCTCCCTAAAGCTTGGGGGAGGTACTGCGGTCTGATTCGTGCTAGACCAGGACATGAAATCCCTAAGAATGAATTAATCGATATATTCTATGCTGGTCTAACTGATGAATCCAGGTCCTATTTGGACAGTTGTGCTGGTTGTGTTTTCAGGAAAAGAACACCGGACGATGCGGAAGATTTAATGGGCAGGATTGCCAAAAACCATGAAGATTGGTCCATCCCTGAACCACCTCCACCAACAAAGAAGAGGGGCATGTTTGTTCTGAGCCCCGAGGATATGCGAGAAGCAAAGAAGTCTATTAAAGAGAAAGGTATTAAAGCTGAAGACGTGAAGAATCTACCCCCTATTGAGAAGTTGTGTGAGCCTACCACTCACCCTCCTATGGTAGAGGTACACTCTCTTTTAGATTTCAACGCAAGTGACATCCCTCATGGTAAGCCTCCTGATCAATGTTTAGATGAGTTTGATAATTTTATTATGAAACAAAATCATTTTAATGAGAGGATAGAAAGTCAGTTGCATGATAATTCCCTTGCTATCAAAATATTGCTTGATGTTTTAGATAGAACAGTTAATGATGTCCAATGTCTTGTGAAGCATTTTCATATGGTTCAAACTCAGCTTGATCAAATTTCAAATGTGCAAAGAGATTTGCTTGCTAACAATGCCAAACAAGATAATCTGCAGGCTTACGGGATTAAGACCCGAGGAGGAACTAGTACTCAAGATCCTCTCTATCCAGAGGGGCATCCGAAGAGAATCGAGCAAGATTCTCAAATGCGGGAAGAAGAAATTGTTGTCTCTCCAAAGAAGAAGAAGAAACATAAAGAGACTGACAATTCTAATGATCCTATTGCAGATGAAGAGCCAGCTATTGATCCCAACAGTGTATCTATCTCCGATGCTGAGACTGAAGACGGTGCTGAACCTGAAGGTAATGATAATGAGAAGAATGATCCGCCTGAAGTTCGAGAAGAAGAAGCACCTAACAAACGTAAGAGGTACACTAAAGAAGACTTCATTGCAAGAAAACATGGGAAGGAGAGAGAACCATGGGTACAGAAACCCATGCCCTTTCCAAGTAAGTCCATCAAATATAAAGAAGAAGAGCATTACAATAATTTTGTGAGTGGATTAAACCTCTTTTTCTTCAAATCCCTTTGACTGATGCTATTAAGTTACTTCCTTATTCAAAATATATGAAAGATATTGTCACTAACAAAAGAAAAGTTCCTAATGATGCAATATCTACTATGCTTGCTAACTACTCTTTCAGTGGAAAGATTCCTGAGAAGCTCGGTGATCCAGGTATACCCACCATTCCTTGCTCCATAATGAATAATTATGTCAAAACAGCTTTATGTGATCTTGGAGCAGGAGTGAGTGTTATGCCTCTCTCTCTTTACGAGAGGCTTTGTTTAGAGAAACTAATTCCTACAGATATCTCCCTTCAGATGGTTGACAAGTCAACCGCTGTTCCGATAGGTATTTGTGAGGATGTTCCAGTAGAAGTTGCTAATTGTTTAATTCTTACTGATTTTGTTGTGCTTGACATGCCCGAGGGTGGGAGCATGTCCATTATTCTTGGTAGACCTTTTCTTAACACCGCAGGTGCTATTATTGATTGCAATAAAGGGAAGGTTACCTTCCATGTGAATGATAAAGAACACACGGTATATTTTCCGAAGAAGACCGACAGGAGGCATGCCCTCAACTCTATAGAGAATATCGAGACCGTGAAAATTGGAGATTGGGACTGTCCACTACATGTGCCTCACAAATATAAAACTATCATGGTGGGGACAATGTCCATCAAAGTAAAGGTTTAGTAACTACTTCGTAGGAGGTGAGACTTTTTGCTCTATATATCGCTTGTTTGTCGGTAAGACTTGATCAACCTTACTAGTGAACATGTTTTATATGGATAAAAAGTTGAGCTTGTTATGTTTTCATTTGTTTTTAGTTTTGTCCTACTTGCTGTACCAAGTATTTATGTTTTTGAAGCTTCACAATACTACTAACTGCTTCAAGTTTTCAGAGAGTTTCGCAGCTTTTTGAACTTCAAAAAATTTTCAACAGTGAAGTTTTCAGAAAAATTCCAGAAAAATCATAATAAAAATTTCCACAACGGGAGAGACCCAGAAAGTCCTGGGGCCAGCCAGGAGGGGCCACCAGTGGCCCAGGCGGCCAGCTGGCGCGTCCCAGCCCCTGGCCGCGCCCATAGGGCGCCTGGGGCCCACGAGACCCCCCTCCAGGTATGTCTTCTTCCTTCCTCTGTCTCTTTCTCCAAAAACTCGAGTTCTGGTCTTGTTCTTGTGTTCTTGCTGTTCTTGGAGGCGATTCTTCGATCTCTCTCTACAGCCCATCATTTGAGCTGAAATTTTGAGCAAATACTCCCTGGTATGTGACTCCTCCACCCCTCCAATTAGATTTTTGATTGGTGGCCTCATTTGTGAGTATTTAGTAGTTCTTGGTGCTGTAGAGATGAGCTTGCATGCATGTGTAGAAAGTTATTTTCCAAGTTTTGATGCAAGTTTATGCCTTGGGCAAGTGAGTTGAGTAGTTTGCCTTAGCTCACTTTGTTTTAATCCTCGTTTTTGTAAATTGTAAAAAAAAAATCAGAAATGAGTTTGTTAGGAAGGGAAAAAGGATGGCTTGAGAAGAGGAGGCCCGCGCACTCCAATCGAGTCACTAGAGCCGCAGCTTCACCATCGACTGCTAGGGTGAGCTATAATGAAGATCATGTGCCCCTGGAGTTGTTGGAAGACACAAGTCCAGCACGTGCGATGACATTTCCATGTGATGAATTCATGGAAGCTGCGGGAATCAAGGATGAGTTTTATAATCTTTGTGCTAATGCAGGTTTGACACGGCTGGTCACGAGCCTTGTTACTCAGTATCAAAAACTCACCTCCGGTTTCATTAACAGTTTTAGATATAATCCTGATTCAGGTGCTATTGAGTTTAAAATTTACAATGATCTTATCACCATGACTTTGGGAAATTTTTGTGAAATAATAGGTGTGCCGAACGTTGGGAGGACGGCAAGAATGGCCACTCAGCCCTCCGAGCTGAAAACCGTCATCAACTCCCTCTGCAGCATGGGTACGAGGGATATTCATCGGTCAAAGATCTCCAGCATCTTATTTCCTCACCTCAGGTATTTTGCATATTATATTGCTAGAGGGGTGTTAGCTCGTGACAACAGGAGCAGCATTTCTGCTCCGGATATTGCTATCCTGGCAGCAGCCCTCTTAGGGAGGTCTGATTATAATCTGGGTGCCTTAATTGCTCGACGCCTTGCTATGAACGGTAACAAGGGGGACTTATATGGTGGCGTTTACGCCAGACTTATCTTAGAGCATCTTGGAGGCACCCCACACCCTGATGATACTCCTTTTACTTATTTAAGCTTCGATCTTGCTGCTATGAAAAGGCATAAGTTTATTACCATGGGTTCTGAGCTTGATAATCTTGTTTATATCTTGCGTTTCGGAACTACCGCGGAACGCGAGATCCGTCTACCTGCACCTCTTTTGTTTGATTTTTCTCACAGGAACGGATGGTCCTTTGATGTTGTCCAGTTTGATGAGTTCATGGTCCAGCATCAGTTTCATAACCCCATGGAGGGGGTTGTGCCCGACGAGGAGAGGCACGGTGAGATACCATATTTTCAGGAAGAGACCGACACCGAGTTTGGTGAAGGTTCTTCCTCTGTTTGGCTTTCGGAACCTTCCTCGTGGGAGACTCCGAGGAGTTCGGTGTACGCGCCAGCATCCTTCTACGACCCGTGGACTCACCACCACACCCCCGGAGCAGGAGGCTCCTGGGGGCAGTAGCTGCTACCAACTTAGGCCAAAAGCCTAAGCTTGGGGGAGTACGTGCCCTTCTCACTTTTCCATTGTATTATCCGTTTTATTCACTTTGCTCTTTTCGAAGTTTTTGCCCGTTCTTCTTTGTTTCTCTCTATGCAAAAACAACAAAAAGATTTTCTCTTTCTTTTGCTTTTATTCAACCTTTGAAAAATCCAAAAAGATTTCCTTCTTCTCTTTAGTTTGCTTTGTTTTCAGAGATCAGCTCGAGTCCGTGATGGCATTTGATTATATTTCCTACGTTCGATCGTGCAAGTGACAAGCAGTAATGACGAAGATAGACTGAAGGGAGCAACAAGGAAGACCGGTATGAACTCTTATTGTTTCTACTTTTGTACATATGCCTGTACTTATGATCTAGAGACCAGCTTGTAGCGACATAGTGCTATGTTTACAATGCTCTTCCAGTGGTTCATGCTTTCCTTGTGGCTAGTCCCGAATAACTAGAGTGTATAATGTGTTATTGAAATGATCTACATGCATTGCACTGTTCATAGTCTGGTATACTAAGGTGGTATTGCCCTTTAGAGAATTTTTGGATTGACTTGGCACATGCTTACACATGTTTAAGACTAAAAGTCTACTTTGCCTTGATGATCTTTGAGTTTTAGAATAGTTATATCACTTTCATGCCCGATTCAATGTTGCTTTGTCGCTCTGCATGATTATGACCGTTATTGCTCTCTAGTTGGTCGCTTCCCAGTCTTTTGCTAAACCTCCACCTGTACTAAGCGGAATGACTGCTTGTGCATCCAAACCCTTTAAACCAGTTATGCCATATGAGTCCACTATACCTCCCTATACATGGTATTTACCTGCCATTCCTAACGAAGACTTTCATGTACCATCTCGAAACTAATCAAAAGCATTTCTCTTTTGTGCCTATGTTTTAGCTCATGAGGAAGTAGTAGTTAATTCATGATCTTTTTAAGTTGGACAAGTTTCACCCCTGGATTGCATGTATAATGTGCAAACCCCTAATACGAAAAGGAACTGGCATTCGGTGCGCCCGGCTCAAAAAGATAATATAAAAAACAAACCCTCCTTCACGCTTTGTTCATGAGAAATCAGAATACTTTGGCAGTGATAAACAAAGGAGATTAAGAGGATGTGATCGTCCTCATGCGGGAGCCGTTCCTCGAGACTTGTCCACTCAAAAAGTGATTGAGTTATCTGCTAGCATTCGTTGACGAAATATGCACTTCTCAAAACATGTTTACTTCTGTTTTTAAAACCAAGAGCTCTGGTACATGTTTAGTTTTTGTTTCCGATCACGGGTTTTCAACCTTGCCAATAAAAGCCACGGTTCGAGAGTCTCACCTTCTTTCTTCAAAGCACTGACTAGGAGAGCATAATTGTCATTCTGAGTGTAATGTGCATTGACCCAAAGTATTACATTGTCTTCTGCATACTTGTGATATGATTTATTCTGAAATTCTTAGTTCTAGTCTCCTTTAAAACTCTGGAGGAGTCTCTGCATTTATGTTTTGCTTCACTCATGGAGGCTAGCGAGATACCACCCTAATATGCTCAAGCTATGTGCAATGTAATCTTGTCTTGATTTTCAGTAATATATTATTTACTTTTAAGTATTTGTGACTGGTCACTTGAAAGAAGGATTGCTCCTTGCATTGTCCTCATAAGTACTATTTCAATACTTGCTAAACTCTTTTCGTAGTACATGCTTATATACATCTAATGAAACAAAAGAGTTTGTCAAAGTTTTCTTTGTTGCGTCTAGTTCGTTGAACTGAATTGCTTGAGGACAAGCAATATGCTAAGCTTGGGGGAGTTGATACGTCTCAAACGTATCTACTTTTCCAAACACTTTTGATATTGTTTTGACCTCATTCTTGCATGATTTGGACTAAACTAACCCGGACTGACGCTGTTTTCAGCAGAGCTGCCTGTATGGTTTATTTGTGTGCAGGAAAATGGATTTTTAAGTATCTCAGAAAAATCCACGAAAAATCACAGAAAATCCACGCTCCCGAAGGAACCAGGTGCCAGAAGTGGGGCCAGAGGGGGGCCAGGGGGTGCCCAGGCGCCCTGTGGGCGCCCCCCCCCCCTGGGCCGCGCCGGGGGGGCGCCTGGGTGGGGCCCACACCCCCTGGTGCCCTACTTCGCCTCGTATTTTTACTCCCGACGCAGAAACCCCAGATCAGGAGTTCTTTCGCAGTTTTTCGTCGCGGAGCCGCCGTCACCCTCTGTTCCTCCTCGGGAGGGCTAATCTGGAGGCTGATTTGGCCTCCGGAGAGGGGAGATCGTCGCCATCGTCATCATCATCACCACTCCATCATCCCTCCATGACTTCTCCCTCCATGTGTGAGTAATTCCCCTGCTGTAGGCGAAGGGGATGGTAGGGATTGGATGAGTTAGATCATGTAATAGTTTACCAGATCGTTGGGGGCATGTTGCCTATCATCTACTATGGTGTTTATCATCTTTGCTACAACTTGTTATTCTTATTGCTTGACACTTAGGGCCCGAGTGCCATGATTTCAGATCTGAACCGCATGTGTTTGTATGAATATATTTGTGTTCGTGATCCTATCTATGAGTTGTATGCTCCTGTTACGGTTCGGAACCGGTGATCCCAAAAGTGACAGCTTGGGACACCAAAGGGGATGGTCCGTAGTTTGAGGATTACATGTATCCATTGAGTTCATTGCTTTGTTCCGGTGCTCTTTGACAGGAGCACCTTAATATCCATTAGTTCCTTTTGGCCCCGTTCGTAGCGGGATGGTAGGACAAAAGATGTTGTGCAAGTTCTTATTGCAAGCACGTACAACTACCTATGGGATACATGCCTAATGTTTGATATTTGCCTAGATGATCATTACTTTTCCGTGTGTCGTGCCCCAAGTTAGAATCTATCTCATCCATGCAGCGCCCAACCATCCATCTCCCTAGCCTACAGTGTTTTAAACCTTGCTTGTCACTAGTTGCTACTTTTGCCATTTACTACTGCTATTTACTTTTGTTGTTTACTTTTACTATTACTATCGTCACTATCATATCACTGTTACCACTTATCTTTTGTTGCAAGTAAGTATATTTCAGGTGCGGTTGAATTGACAACTCAACTGTCAAAGCTTATAAATACTCTTTGGCTCCCCGTGTGTCGAATCAATAAATTGGGTTATTCTTACCCGCGAAGACTATCTCGATCCCTTACGGTTGAGGGTTATCAGAAGGCGACGGGGCAGGATCTCCAGCTCTAGCCCCCATTGCCTCTGATGTCAATGCCCCTGTCGTCGAGGGCTGTTGCATGGATTGTGATCCGGCCATGAAGATAGCAACTCTGTTTGGCGGATCGAGGGGGTCCGGAATACTGTCACCATCGGAACAACCCTCAGACCGGCCGTCCTGCAGCAGATACAGAGATTCGGTCTCCCGGAAGAAGATTCGTCGCCGGAATAAACAACAGTCTCGCCGCCAGAGTCCGATCCGTCCTCAGCTTGTACTCCATCCACTGCTCCAACGAAGACGTGCTTCATGGCGGGCTGAATCCGGGCAGGTCTCGCACGCTGAGCCGACTCGACGATGTTGGGGAAGGTGTCCGGCTCAGGGCCCGGTTCGCCGATCTTGTCGATGAAGACGTGGATGCCCCAAAGGGGACCCAGTACCTGCATTCGATTGAATCGGCCTCGGCGCCCCAGCCTGCATCGTCGATGTAGATCCGGCCGTGATGACTCTTAGTCATCCGGCCCACTGCGTAGCCCTTGACCCCTTCAAAGCTGCCCTTCAAGAACTCGAAACCATCATGTGATAGCCCCACGGTGGGCGCCAACTGTCGTGGATTTAGCACGGCAGATGTCCTAGCAGAAGGACTTAGTCGTGAGGCCATCGCTACGGGTTAGCTCAAAGGGGTTAAAGCAGACGAAGGACGCAAGGATTTTATACTAGTTCGGCCCCTTCGATGAAGGTAAAAGCCTACGTCAAGTTTGGTGTGGTATTGCTTGGGCTTCGATGACCAGGAAGCGAATCCGCTTTGCCTGTGTCTCGAGCTGTTGTCTCTTGTCCTTGAACCGTCGCTGGGTCGTCCCTTTATATAAGAGGTGATGCCCGGTCCGGTTTATAGAGTCCCGAGGCTGGCTCATAAACGTGTCCGCCTCGGTCTCTGCTCTTTCTACCTTACATCCCAAGTTATATAATATGACGGTTTACAAATCATGGGCCCTATCATATGGGCTCTAAGCCTCTTGGGCTACAACCTTCTACTCCATACTCTGCTGGGCTTCTGATAATATAATCTTGATAACTTAAACCGGACCCTCCTGGCCGGTTTATACCTGATAGTAATATCCCTGACACCCTCCGTCCCAAAATAAGTGACTCAAAAATGACTCAACTTTGTACTAATTAGTACAAAGTTGAGTCATTTTTTAGTCACTTATTTTGGGACAGAGGGAGTATAAAAGTGTATAATAAAGCCCGTTAAACATCCAAAACAGAATATATAATAGCATGGAACAATCAAAAATTATAGATACGTTAGAGATGTATCAAGCATCCCCAAGCTTAATTTCTGCCCGTCCCCGAGTAGGTGAATGATAAAAAACAGAATTTTTGATGTGGAATGTTAACCAACATAATTCTCAGTGTAATTTTCTTTATTGTGGCACGAATGTTCAGATCCGAAAGATTCAAGATAAAAGTTCATATTGACATAATAATAGCAATACTTCAAGCATACTAACAAAGCAATCATGTCTTCTAAAAATAACATGGCCAAAGAAAGTTCATCCCTACAAAATCATATAGTTTGGCTATGCTCCATCTTCGTCACACAAAAATACTTAAATCATGCACAACCCCGGTTTCAGCCAAGCAATTGTTTCATACTTTAATTTTTTTCAAACTCTTTCAACTTTCACGTAATACATGAGCGTGAGCCATGGATATAGCACTATAGGTGGAATAAAATGGTGGTTGTGGAGAAGACAAAAGAGGAAGATGGTCTCACATCAACTAGGCGTATCAATGGGCTATGGAGATTCCCATCAATAAATATCAATGTCAGTGAGTAGGGATTGCCATGCAACGGATGCACTAGAGCTATAAATATATGAAAGCTCAACAAAAGAAACTAAGTGGGTGTGCATCCAACTTGCTTGCTCACGAAGACCGAGGGCATTTGAGGAAGCCCATCGTTGGAATATACAAGCCAAGTTCTATAATGACAATTCCCACTAGTATATGAAAGTGGCTAAACAAGAGACTCTCTATCATGAAGATCATGGTGCTACTTTGAAGCACAAGTGTGGAAAAGATAGTAGCATTGTCCCTTTTTCTTTTTTTTTCTTTTTTTCTTTTTTCTTTTTCTTTTTTTCTTTTTTTCTTTCTTTTTTTGGGCCCCTTTTTTCTTTGGCCTTTGTTCCCTTTTTCTTTCTTTGGGACAATGCTCTAGTAATGATGATCATCACACTTTTATTGATTTGCAACTCGATATTACAACTCGACACTAGAACATAGTATGACTCTATATGAATGCCTCCGGCGGTGTACCGGGATGTGCAATGAACTAAGAGTGACATGTATGAAAAATTATGCATGGTGGCCTAGCCACAAATACGATGTCAACTACATGATCATGCATGGCAATATGACAGTGATGAAGCGTGTCATAATAAACGGAACGGTGGGAAAGTTACATGGAAATATATCTCGGAATGGCTATGGAAATGCCAAGATAGGTAGGTATGGTGGCTGTTTTGAGGAACAATATGGTGGCTGTTTTGAGGAAGGATATATAGTGGGTTTATGGCACCGGTGAAAGTTGCGCGGTACAAGAGAGGCTAGCAATGGTGGAAGGGTGAGAGTGCATATAATCCATGGACTCAACATTAGTCATAAAGAACTCACATACTTATTGCAAAAATCTACAAGTCATCGAAACAAAGTACTACACGCATGCTCCTAGGGGAAGGGTTGGTAGGAGTTAACCATCGCGTGATCCCAACCTCCACACAAAGGATGACACTCAATGAAATACCTCATGCTTCAAATTTGTCACACAACGGTTACCATACGTGCATGCTACGGGACTTGCTAACCTCAACACAAGTATTTCTCAAATTCACGACTACTCTACAAGCATGACTCTAATATCACCATCCTCATATCTCAAAACAATCATCAAGTATCAAACTTCTCTTAATATTCAATGCACTTTATGAATGTTTTTATTATACCCATCTTGGATGCTTATCATATTAGGACTAATTTTATAACCAAAGCACATAACCATGATGTTCTAAGAGACTCCCAAAATAATATAAGTGAAGCATGAGAGATCAATAATTTCTACAAAATAAAACCACCACCGTGCTCTCAAAGATATAAGTGAAGCACTAGAGCAAAACTATCTAGCTGAAAAGATATAAGTGAAACACATAGAGTATTCTAATAAATTCCAATTCATGTGTATCTCTCTCAAAAGGTGTGTCCAGCAAGGATGATTGTGGTACACTAAAAAGCAAAGACTGAAATCATACATGACGCTCCAAGCAAAACACATATCATGTGGTGAATAAAAATATAGTCTCAAGTAAAGTTACCGATAGACGAAGACGAAAGAGGGGATGCCTTCCCGGGGCATCCGCAAGCTTAGGATTTTGGTTATCCTTGAATTTTACCTTGGGGTGCCTTGGGCATCCCCGAGCTTAGGCTCTTGCCACTCTTTATAAAATTTTCCATCAAATCCATACTCAAAACTTGAAAACTTCACAACACAAAACTTAGCCAAAAATCTCGTGAGCTTGGTTATTATAAGAAAACAAGCCACCACTCAAAGGTACTGTAATGAACTCATTCTTTGTTTATATTGGTGTTAAACCTACTGTATTCCAACTTCTCTATAATTCATACCCCCCGATACTGCTGATAGATTCATCAAAATAAGCAAACAACACACACAAAACAGAATCTGTCAAAAACAGAACAGTCTGTAGTAATCTGTAACTTTCGAATACTTCTGTAACTCTACAAAAATTGAAATAAATTGCTGGACGTGAGGAATTTTTCTATTAATCATCTGCCAAAAGAATCAACTAAAAAGCACTCTCCAGTAAAAAATGGTAGCTAATCTCGTAAGCGCTAAAGTTTCTGTTTTTTACAGCATCATCGCATAGACTTCACACAAGTCTTCCCAAAGGTTCTACTTGGAACAAACACTAATTAAAACACAAAACCACATCTAAATAGAAGCTAGATGCAATACTTATTCCTAAACAGAAGCAAAAACACAGAAAATAAAATTGGGTTGCCTCCCAACAAGCTATTTCTTTATAGCCATTAAGATAGGCTTGAGAATTCAATAATGCTCACATGAAAGATAAGAATTGAAGCACAAAGAGAGCATCCTATAGCATGTGAAAATCACATCTAAGTCTAACATACTTCCTATGCATAGGCATTTTATAGGAAAAAAAATTAAAAAGATAAGCAAGATCTAGCATATGCAAGGAAGAAGAAAGAAACAATAGCAATCTCAACATAACGAGAGGTAATTTAGTGACACGAAAATTTCTACAAACATATTTTCCTCTCTCATAATAATTACATGTAGGATCATAATCAAATTCAACAATATAGCTATCACAAAACATATTCTCACCACGACCCACATGCATACGAAGTAGACACTCTTCCAAAATAGTGGGATAAACATTAACTAAAGTCATGACCTCTCCAAACCCACTTTTATCAAAAAAATCATAAGATTGAACGTTCTCCTAATATGTGGGATCTAAAGTTGACAATCTTCCAAACCCACTTTCAATAATATTGCAAACATTATTATCAATCTTACATTCATCATGGGGATTAAATAAATTTTCAAGATCATAAGAAGCATCACCCAAATCATGATCATTGCAACAAGTAATAGACATAGCAAAACTAGCATCCCCAAGCTTAGGGTTTTGCATATTATTAGCACAATTGACATCAATAGAATTTATAATAACATCATTGCAATCATGCTTTTCATTCAAGGAGCTATCATGAATCACTTTATAATCTTCTTCTTTCAACACTTCATCATAATTATCGGACTCACAAATTTCAAGCAAAACCTTATAAAGATAATAATCTAGTGCACGCAGCTCACTTGAAATTGGTTCATCATAATTGGATCTCTTAAAAATATTACCAAGTGGATGAGGATCCATAATTTAGCAAGCGAAGATGCAAGCTGATAGAGGGCACATCGCAACACAAGCAAACAGAAAGGCGAATGGAAAAGGGCGAATAAAACGGCAAAGGTGAAGTGGGGGAGAGGAAACTGAGAAGCAAATGGCAAATAATGTAATGCGAGGGATAAGAGTTTGTGATGGGTACTTGGTATATGACTTTTGCGTAGATTTCCCTGGCAACGGCACTAGAAATTCTTCTTGCTACTTCTCGAGCTTGCGTTATATGCCCTCGAAGAGGAAAGGGTGATGCAGCACAGTAGCGTAAATATTTCCCTTATTTTTTGAGAAACAAGGTATCAATCCAGTAGGAGACCACGCGCAAGTCCCTCGCACCTGCAGAAACAAATAAGAACCTCGCAGCCAATGCGATAAGGGGTTGTCAATCCCTTCACGGTCACTTACGAGAGTGAGATCTGGTAGATATGATAAGATAATATTTTTGGTATAGAAACAGAAAGTAAATAAAGCAAATAAATAACGGCGGCAGAAATTGGCTAATTGATGGGAGATTAATATGATAAAGATAGATCCGGGGGCCATAGGTTTCACTAGTGGCTTCTCTCATGATAGCAGAATTCTACGGTGGGTGAACAAATTACTATCGAGCAATTGATAGAAAAGCGCATAGTTATGAGAATATCTAGGCATGATCATTATATATAGGCATCACGTCCGTGACAAGTAGACCGAAACGATTCTGCATCTACTACTATTACTCCAGACATCGACCGCTATCCAGCATGCATCTAGAGTATTAAGTTCATGAGAACAGAGTAACGCCTTAAGCAAGATGACATGATGTAGAGGGATAAACCCATGCAATATGATATAAACCCCATCTTTTTATCCTCGATGGCTACAATACAATACGTGCCTTGCTGCCCCTGCTGTCACTGGGAAAGGACACCACAAGATTGAACCCAAAGCCAAGCACTTCTCCCATTGCAAGAACTATAGATCTAGTAGGCCAAACCAAACCAATAATTCGAAGAGACTAGCAAGGATATTATAATCATACATAAAAGATTTTAGAAAAGAATCCAATATTGTTCAAAGATAATCTTGACCATAAAACCACAATTCATCGGATCTCGACAAACACACCACAAAAAGATTACATTGAATAGATCTCCTCGAAGATCGAGGAGAACTTTGTATTGAGATCCAAAAAGAGAGAAGAAGCCATCTAGCTAATAACTATGGAATCAAAGGTCTGTGGTAAACTACTCACAACTCATCAGAGAGGCTGTGGTGTTGATGTAGAAGCCCTCCGTGATCGATCCCCCTCCGGTGGAGCTCTGGAATAGGCTCCGACATGGGATCTCACGGGAATAGAAGGTTGCGGTGGTGGAATTAGAGTTTCTTCTGTTGCCTCGATGTTTTCAGGGTATGAGAGTATATATAGGCTTAAGAGGGGCACCGGGGGAGCAACAGGTGGCCCACGAGGGTGGGGGGCGCGCCTACCCCCCTGGGCGCGCCCCCTGCCCTCGTGGCCACCTCTTTCGCTTTCTGCCATGTACTCCAAGTCTCCTATGTTGTTATTGTTCCAAAAATAACTCTCCCGAAGGTTTCATTCCGTTTGGACTCCGTTTGAGATTCTTTTTCTGCGAAACACTGAAATAGGCAAAAAAAACAGCAATCTGCACTGGGCCTTGGGTTAGTAGGTTAGTCCCAAAAATAATATAAAATTGTAAAATAAAGCCCATTAAACATCCAAAACAGAATATATAATAGCATGGAACAATAAAAAAATTATAGATACATTGGAGACGTATCAGGCTTGACTTGGCACATGTTCAAACATGTAGTTGAATCAAAACCAACATAGCCTCTATGATATTTATGTTCATGGTGTCCATATCCTACTCATGCTGGTGTCCGATGTTTATTATGCATAATGTATGTTCATGACCGTTGTTGCTCTCTAGCTGGCCGCTTCCCAACCTATTTGCTAGCCTTCGCCTGTACTAAGTGGGAATTCTGCTTGTACATCCTTCAACCAAAGTTATTCCAGATGTGTCCACCATACCTACCTACATGAGGTATTACCATGCCGTCCTAAGTAAATTTGCATGTGCCATCTCTAAAAACTTCCAATAAATATCATTTTTGTGTGCCTTGATCGTTCATGGAACGACATGAGGTAGTCGGTATCTTCCATGCTAAGCGGGTTATTCTCAGGTCAATTGTTTATTCACTCGCCATCGCATGAGAAAACGGCAGTAATAGGGATTCCCAGTCCCAAATGGCAAAATGAAAAAGAGCTTATAAATAAATAAATAAAAACTCCCAATAGAGTTCAAACCTTCACTTTTCTGCTTGGGAACCACCACTAGGGTGTTTAGCATGGGAGATGTTGATAACTGATAGTCGTGAAGTAAATGAGAAGGGTGCATGTCTCAAAATATAATTTACCTCTGTTTTAAAAACTTGAGATCTGGCCCCTCTACAAATCACTGCTTCCCTTTGCGAAGGGACTATCTATTTACTTTTATGTTGTGTCATCACCTTCTAAAATAAGAGCCAGATCTGAGAGCACTGCTGTCATGCCTATGCATTGTGTGTAATGAATGTGGGGTGTTAGCATGACTGAATCTTTTCTACCATGAATTACAATGTTTAGTCGCTGCTTGAACTTTGGAGGTGCTCTACATTTATGTTTTGCGGTCTCAGAAAGGGCTAGCGAGATACCACTATTGTCATATTATATCATGGTTGTTTTGATAACATGTTGTTGTTTGAGATGTCTTATTATCCCTCACTAGCTGATTATGTCATTGCTATGAGTTAATATAATTTCTAAGAGTTATTATTGACATGGTTAGTCATGATCTTTGCTGAAAAGATGGATGCTGTTTAAGCCTGTTTATGAAAATAATAGCAAAAGAGTTCGTGAAAGTTTTTCTTTCTCACTTTCAGTTTATCAACTGAATTTCTTGAGAACAAGCAAAGGTTTAAGCTTGGACGAGTTGATACATCTCCAACATATCTACTTTTCCTAATGTTTTCCCTCTTTTTTTGGACTCTAATTTGCATGATTTGAATGAAACTAATCCCAGACTGACGCTATTTTCAACAGAATTACCATGGTGTTATTTTTGTGCATAAATAATAGTTCACGGAATGGAACAAAACTTTGCGAGGAATCTTTATACAATAAAAGAAAAATACTGAAGCCAAGAACCATCGAAGAGGGGCACCTTGGTGGGCACAACCCACTAGGGCACGCCCCCGTCCTGGCGCGCCCATGTGGGTTGTCCCCACCTGGTGGCCCCGCAGACGTCAAACCTGATACTATATATTCACATTCATGGAGAGAAAAATGAGGGAGAAAATATTATCGAGATCCACGAGACGGAGCCTCCGCCACCTCATGTTCTTCATCGGGAGGCCAAATCTGGACTCTGTTTGGGGCTCCGGAGAGGGGGATCTTTGTTCTTCGTCATCGCCAACCCTTCTCCATCGCCAATTCCATGATGCTCCCCACCGGGAGTCAGTAATTCCTTCGTAGGCTCGCTATTCGTTGAGGAGTTGGATGAGATTCATCATGTAATCTAGTTTGTTTTTTTATAGCCAATCCCAAATATCCACTATGTTTTGAGATTGATGTTGCTATGACTTTGCCATGCTTAATGCTTGTCACTTTGGGCCCGGGTGCCATCATTTCATATCTAAACCGTTTATGTTATCACCATTATATTCATGTTCTAGATCCAATCCTGCAAGTTATAGTCACCTACTACGTGTTATGTTCCGGCAACCCCGGAGTGACAATAGTCGGGACCACTCCAGGTGATGACCGTAGTTTGAGGAGTTCATGTATTCACCAAGTGTTAATGCTTTGTTCTTGTTTTCTACTAAAAGGAGGCCTTAACATCCCTTAGTTTCCAATATGGACCCCGCTACCACGGGAGGGTAGGACAAAAGATGTCATGCAAGTTCTTTCCATAAGCACGTATGACTATTTACGAAATACATGCCTACATTATATTTATGAACTGGAGCTAGTGCCGTATCGCCCTAGGTTATTACTGTCACATGATGAATATAATCCAGCAAATTACCGGTCCAATGCCTACGAATTTATGCTATATTATTTCTGCTAAGTTACTACTGCTATCGTTACTGTTGCACTTGCTACAAAACTATTGCTATCACTGTTACTGTTACTATTGCTGCTACCACTACTACCAAAATTATCATATTACTGTGCTACTGTTCACTTTGCTGCAGATAATTAATCTCCAGGTGTGGTTGAATTGACAACTCAGCTGATAATACTTACAAATATTCTTTGGCTCCCCTTGTGTCGAATCTATAAATTTGGGTTGAATAATCTAGCCTTGAAAACTGTTGCGATCCCCTATACTGGTGGGTTATCACTAAACCATAGACATGTGTTGTCATTTGATGAACGAGATCACATCATTAGGAGAATGATGTAATGAACAAGACCCATCCGTTAGCGTTGCATATTGATCATCCATTTTTATTGCTATTGTTTTCTTCATGTCAAATACATATTCCTTCGACTAAGAGAATATGCAACTCCCGGGTACCGGAGGAATACCTTGTGTGGCATCAAACATCAAAACGTAAGTGGGTGATTATAGAGATGCTCTACATGTATATCCGAAGGTGTTTGTTGAGTTCGCATAGATCGAGATTAGGATTTTTCACTCCGAGTATCGGAGAGGTATCTCTGGGCCCTCTCGGTAATACATATCATGAGAAGCCTTGCAAGCAAAATGACTAATTAGTGAGTTACAGGATGCCGTATTACGGGACGAGTAAAGAAACTTTTCGGTAACGAGATTGAACTAGGTATGAAGATACCAACGTCGAATCTCGGGCTAGTAACATACCGATAGACAAAGAGAATAATGTATGCTGTGATAGTGGTTCGACCGATAAAGATCTTCGTAGAGTGTGTAGGATCCAATATGAGCATCCAGGTTCCGCTATTGGTTATTGATGGCTTCTCGCCCCTCGTTGGTTACCCCAAGTGGAAGGTTTGAGATGCGGTGTAGCGGAAGTTTTCCCTTGGCAATACCAAGGATCGATTTCCCTGAGACTCCCAGTTTCAACAAGAAGGTGTCAACTGCTAAAGGCGCCAGATATTAGCAATCAACGTGGACCTGCACACAGATACAAATAACTTTGCTCCCAACGAGTACAGAGAGGTTGTCAATCCCTCCGGCCTTGTAGTTTACAAAGGATCAAACGCAAGTGATAATAGTGATAGGTATAATTGCAATAGTAAGTAAAAAACGGAAAGTAAATAGCGGATGTGATCAATGATGGTAATATGGACCGGAGTCTCATGATGTTCACTAGTGATGTCTCTCTCCCAAAAGACGATAAAACAGCTATGTGAGGTAAACAAATTACAGATGGGCAATTGACAGGACCATGTGCGCAAACTAATGCTGACTAAGTTGCAAGAAAGGTAGAGGTTCAAAGCATGGGCGGTACGCCGAGGTAAGTAGACCGAAATCCATCTGCATCTACTACTAATCATCCACCTTGAGATATCTATCCAGAACATCTCGCTGGTATTAAGTTGCGAGTCCCACCCATAGTGCAAACTCAAAGCAACAGACAACAGCATTAAAAGAACTTTGCGTAAAGTAAACAATCCTTGCACCCGCGGGCACAAGCACCGTTGTTTTCCCCCTTGTGGCAATAGCACATCCCCTAGACTCATGTTTCTGTCACTCAAGCTAGTCATCGAGGGGCATGAACCCACAATCAAGCATAACATTCCCTCTTGGAGTCACTACCTATTACTTGGCCAAAGCAATAAATAACAACGGAGAACATGCAAGAATTACTTACGAACATAAATATAAAAGAGGTGAATCAAATATATTACTCAAACACAATCTGAACATAATCTCATAATCCATCGGATCCCAGCAAACTCATCATAGCAACAGCATAAGGATTACATATGTGCCTCGATCATGTAGGGCTGCTCACGAGGACTAATTAGTGAAGCACAAGAACGGGAGGAGAACATCACATAGCTACTGGTCATGGACCCATGGTCCAAGGGAGACTACTCACAACTCATCCGGGAGGCGTCCATGGTGGTGGAGAAGCTCCCGGTGGTGATCCTCCCCTCCGGCAGGGTGCCGGGAAGAGTTCTCCTGGTGCTCCCGATCTTGGAAGCGGCGGCGGCGGCGGAACAGAGATGAGATCGCGAAAAAGGGTTCCCGTCTCGAGGGTTTCGGGAGACGGTATAAATATATGCCAAAGGGGGGCATCAGACGAGGATCGGGGGGCCCAGGCGCCCCCCCGGCGCGGCCAGGGGGGGCGCGCCACCAGGGCGCCTGGAGCCCTGGTGGCCCCCCTCCGGCTGTGCTTCGGGTGCCTGGTAGCTTCTGGAATGCTGATTTTTTATATAATTTTTCCGGGATTTTTCTGGCAGTTCTCGTAATGGGAAAACCTGAAATACAAAAACAGCCGAAAACAGAAACTGGCACTGGGGTGCACTAAGTTAATAGGTTAGTCCAAATATGAACAAAAGTGTATGGAAGTGTATAAATATCATAGCAATATCACCCAAAAGAGGCATGGAGCAAGCAGAAATTATAGATACGTTTTGGACGTATCAACATCCCCAAGCTTAATTCCTGCTCGTCCTCGAGTAGGTAAATGATAACAAGAATAATTTCTGTGGTGACATGCTATTAACCATATAGGACTTTTTCATAGTCACATGACAAAAGCTTACTGAGACAATGAATCTATAGTAATTAAGTTGCCTCATGAGAAAATCAGAAAGACCTGAAAGTTTTACAATATGATACTTTAACATCAAATAGATTTGTAATGAGCATGGTGTGCAAATATGATAAAGTGATATCTCGCTTGCCCCCTTTAGTGAAGCAAAACATAAATGCAGGGGCACCTCCAAGGTTTAAGTGATGACTAGATACAATGATTTCAAAATAAACGATATCACAATCATGCAAAAGACAATGCTACTTTGCGACAATGCACATTACACTCAGAATGACAATCATGCTCTCAGTAGTTGGTGCTTTATAAGAAGGTGGAGAGTCTCGAACCGTGGCTTTTGTTGGCAAGGTTGAAAACCCGTAGTCGGAAACAAAGACAAAACATGTACCAGAGCTCTTGGTTTTAAAAACAGAGATAATAATTATTATTATTAGATTATGCATGTTCCGTCAACGAATGCTAGCAGACAACTCAATCACTTCTTGAGATGGACAAGTTTCGAGGAACGGTTCCCGAATGAGGACGATCACATCCTCTTAATCTCCTTTGTTTATCACTGCCAAAGTTTTCTGATTTCTCATGAACAAAGCGTGAAGGAGGGTTTGTTCGTTATATTATTTTTGAGCCGGGCGCACTCAATGCCAGTTCCTTCTCGTATTATGGGTTTGCACATTATACATGCAATCCCGGGGTGAAGCTTGTCCAACTTAAAAAGATCATGAATTAACTACTACTTCCTCATGAACTTAAAACAGAGGCACAAAATAGGAATGCTTTTTCTTTTTTCTTTGAATAATTTCGAGATGGTACATGCAAGTCTCCGTTAGGAATGGCAGGTAAATACCATGTAGGAAGGTATGGTGGAATCATATGGCATAACTGGTATAAAGGAATTTGGATGCACAAGCAGTCAGTCCGCTTAGTACAGGTGGAGGTTAGCAAAAGACTGGGAGCGACCAACTAAGAGAGCAATGCCGGTCATAATCATGCAGAGCGACAAAGCAACATTGAATCAGGCATGGAAGTTATATCGCTACTCAGAAACAAAAGATCATCAAGGCTTGACAGACTTTCTTTACAGTCTTAAATATGCGTGAGCATACGCCAAGTCAATCAAAATAAATTCTCGAAGGAAGATATTACTAAACCATACCACATCATAGGCAAACAAATCATGTTGGTACTCCAATAACACATCGGGAACCCCCCAGCTATTTGAGACTAACCATAAGAAAACATGAACTACTAAGCGCCATTATGCACGTAGCATCTTTAATATAGACATATCAACCAATGCAACGGAAGCAAACTCTCTTAATAAGATAAGCATGATAACTAAAGAGAGTTCATGCAACCAACTAAACAAAAGCTCTTTAAAAAGATAAGCATGAAAACTAAGAGCTGAACATGATAGTAGCTATTGAAAGACAAAGAACACACACAGCAAAAGATAGACATGAAAATTCTATGTTATGTTCTAGGTAGAGGTGGAGCGTGTTTCTCTCCCACATAAAGAAAGCTGAGTTCCGACTCGTTATGAAAAGCTAAGGGAAACTAAAAAGGAAAACTAAAAGCAAGACGCTCCCAGCATAGCACATAACACATGAAGTGATTAAAATATAGTGGAACGAAAGACGAACTGATAATGTTGATGGAGAAGGGGATGCACGGGGGCATCCCCAAGCTTAGACGCTTGAGTCTCCTGAATATTTCTTGGGGTGCACGGGGGCATCCCCAAGCTTGAGCGTTTGACACTCCTGAATCTTTTTATCATCTTCCCTCGCACACTTGAAAACTCCCTTCATACATAACTCATCATAATCTGATTAGCGAGGTTAGTACCCATAATAAAATAATTGTTCCTTGCTGGAAATAAGGATATTCTTGAAGGTCTACTATTTCTCAAGATTGCCAAAAGGTTTTTGCAAAGAAAAAACAAGCTCTAGGTTTGCAAAATGAAGGAAAGGCAAAACAGGACAGAATCTGTGAAAAACAGAACAGCAGGTAGTAAATGATTTTTTTGGGGCACTTCTGCAACTCGAATCAAAAAACTCAGAACAGACGCACGAAAGACAATTATATAGAGCACGCTGTCGAAAAAATTCAGACCAAAAAGATGACCTGTGATTTTATACGAATTTTTCTATCCAAGGACAGAATCTGTTTCCTGGACAGCACGTCACAACTTTTGAACTTTCTAGCAATCAGAGGCTACACTTGGCACAAAATTGAAAAGCAAAGATACAATGATGATTCTACTGTAGTTAACAACATCAAGACACAACAAAAGCAAAATAAAAATTTATTCATGTGGGCTGCCTCCCAAAAGCGCTTTCTTTTATGCCTTTAAGCTAGGCATAATGCATAGAGATCAAGTCTTATCAAGAGTAAAAGAATAGCTAGCCCATATGACGGACTCAAAAGGTAACTTAATCTTCTTTCGAGGGAAGTGTTCCATCCCTTTCTTGAGAGGAAACTGGAATTTTATATTCCCCTCTTTCATGTCAATGATAGCACCAACGGTGCGTAGAAAAGGACGTCCCAAAATAATTGGACACGAAGGTTCACATTCAATATCCATAATTGTAAAATCAACGGGAACATAATTGTCATTGACAATGATAAGAACATCGTCGATCCTCCCCAAAGGTTTCTTCACGGAAGAATCAACGAGACGAACACCAAAAGAACAAGAATCAAAAGGTTTCAATTTAAGCATATCATATATTCTTTTGGGCATAACAGAGGTACTAGCACCAACATCACATAAAGCATAGCAAGAGAAGTTATTCAACTTAATTTTAATCATAGGATCCCAACCATCTTCTAGCTTTCTAGGTATGGAGGCTTCTACTCTAAGTTTCTCCTCCCTAGCTTTGATAAGAGCATTAGTGATATGCTTTGTGAAGGCAAGGTTAATCGTGCTAGTGCGGGGATCTCTAGACATCTTGTGAAGGAAATCAATAACTTCGGTAAGAGTGCAATTATCAAAATCAAGGTCACTACTATCAAGTAAAGTGGTAGTGGTGTCCTTTAGGTTCACTTGTTTGTTAGTTTCTATAGTCATAACATCACCATTAATAGGTCCATCGGGACCAGGAGTGCATTGGGTGCTAAGAGTTTGGATATCCTCAACAACTTGGATAGTAGCAACAGTGTGGTGGGTAGGAAGGCTCTTAATTCTATCTTCTTCCTCCCTTTCTCTAGCCCATCTCTCTTTAAGTTTAGCCATCATCCTAATATTTTCATTAATTTGCACTTGAATAGCATTCATAGGAGTGACCTTCCTCGCCTCAAGAGGAGAAGTTCTAATTTTAAGCAATTCTACCTCATTGGCTAAATTGTCTACCTTCGAAGAGAGATCACCTAGTTTGTTTAGTTTTTCTTCTACACTATTATTAAAAGCTTTTTGGGTAGTGATGAAATCTTTAAGCATAATCTCTAGTTCAGTAGTGGAGTTCTTGGTGCTAGGATAAGCATTGTTGTTCCCATAAGAATTAGAGGGGAACGGTCTAGGATTGCTACCAAAATTACTCCTATAAGCATTGTTGTTAAAATTGTTTCTAGAGATAAAGTTCACGTCTACTTGTTCTTGAGCAATCAAAGAATTTAAAGGAACATCACGAGGATCAACAGAAGATTGCTTCGAAAGTAGAGACATGATCAAGTCAACTTTTTCATTTAGGGAGGAAATCTCCTCGACAGAGTTTACCTTCCTACCTGTTGGAGCACGTTCGGTGTGCCATTGGGAATAGTTGGTCATCATCTCATCGAGAAGCTTTGTGACAGCACCAAGTGTAGTTGACAAAAAGGTTCCTCCCGCGGCCGAATCTAACAAGTTCCGCGAGGTAAAGTTCAAGCCTGCATAAAAAGTTTGGATAACCATCCAAGTAGTCAAACCATGAGTAGGGCAGTTCTTGATAAGATACTTCATACGTTCCCAAGCTTGGGCAACGTGTTCATTATCCAATTGTTTAAAATTCATTATGTTACTTCTTAGTTGGATAATTTTAGCAGGTGGATAGTATTTTCCAATAAAAGCATCTTTGCACTTGTCCCATGAATCTATGCTATTTCTAGGCAAAGACTGAAACCAAATTTTAGCTCATCTTCTCAAGGAGAAAGGAAAAAGCTTAAGCTTAACAATATTACCATCTGTTTCTTGGTACTTTTGCATATCACAAAGTTCAACAAAATTGTTTAAGTGTAAAGCAACATCATCTCCAGCACCGGAGAATTGATCTTTCATGACTAGGTTCAGTAAAGCAGGTTTAATTTCATACCAAGGTGCTGAAGTGGCAGGTGTAGTGATAGGTGTGCAGATAAAGTCATCGTTGTTGTGACTAGTGAAGTCAAACAACTTGGTGTTCTCGGTGGAACCCATAGCAGCAAGCAAGCAAGATAACTATTTTTGTGATTTTTGATAAAAGATACTAAAGCAAAACTGAAAGGTAAACTAACAAGACTAAAAAGCAAAGGTAAAAGATAGCGTGCAACTCCCCTATCCTGAAGAGTGGAGTCCCCGGCAACGGCGCCAGAAAACTTTTCTTGATGGCTTCTCGCCCCTCGTTGGTTACCCCAAGTGGAAGGTTTGAGATGCAGTGTAGCGGAAGTTTTCCCTTGGCAATACCAAGGATCGATTTCCCTGAGACTCCCAGTTTCAACAAGAAGGTGTCAACTGCTAACGGCGCCAGATATTAGCAATCAACGTGGACCTGCACACAGATACAAATAACTTTGCTCCCAACGAGTACAGAGAGGTTGTCAATCCCTCCGGCCTTGTAGTTTACAAAGGATCAAACGCAAGTGATAATAGTGATAGGTATAATTGCAATAGTAAGTAAAAACGGAAAGTAAATAGCGGATGTGATCAATGATGGTAATATGGACCGGAGTCTCATGATGTTCACTAGTGATGTCTCTCTCCCAAAAGACGATAAAACAGCTATGTGAGGTAAACAAATTACAGCTGGGCAATTGACAGGACCATGTGCGCAAACCAATGCTGACTAAGTTGCAAGAAAGGTAGAGGTTCAAAGCATGGGCGGTACGCCGAGGTAAGTAGACCGAAATCCATTTGCATCTACTACTAATCATCCACCTTGAGATATCTATCCAGAACATCTCGCTGGTATTAAGTTGCGAGTCCCACCCATAGTGCAAACTCAAAGCAACAGACAACTGCATTAAAAGAACTTTGCGTAAAGTAAACAATCCTTGCACCCGCGGGCACAAGCACCGTTGTTTTTCCCCTTGTGGCAACAGCACATCCCCTAGACTCATGTTTCTGTCACTCAAGCTAGTCATCGAGGGGCATGAACCCACAATCAAGCATAACGTTCCCTCTTGGAGTCACTACCTATTACTTGGCCAAAGCAATAAATAACCACGGAGAACATGCAAGAATTACTTACGAACATAAATATAAAAGAGGTGAATCAAATATATTACTCAAACACAATCTGAACATAATCTCATAATCCATCGGATCCCAGCAAACTCATCATAGCAACAGCATAAGGATTACATATGTGCCTCGATCATGTAGGGTAGCTCACGAGGACTAATTAGTGAAGCACAAGAACGGGAGGAGAACATCACATAGCTACTGGTCATGGACCCATGGTCCAAGGGAGACTACTCACAACGCATCCGGGAGGCGTCCATGGTGGTGGAGAAGCTCCCGGTAGTGATCCTCCCCTCCGGCAGGGTGCCGGGAAGAGTTCTCCTGGTGCTCCCGATCTTGGAAGCGGCGGCGGCGGCGGAACAGAGATGAGATCGCGAAAAAGGGTTCCCGTCTCGAGGGTTTCGGGAGACGGTATAAATATATGCCAAAGGGGGGCATCAGACGAGGCTCGGGGGGCCCAGGAGCCCCC
>LR738710.1:942412797-942441608 GCA_902687465.1 Secale cereale
CCCCCGCCCGGCGCGGCCAGGGGGGCCGCGCCACCAGGGCGCCTGGAGCCCTGGTGGGCCCCCTCTGGCTGTGCTTCGGGTGCCTGGTAGCTTCTGGAACGCTGATTTTTTATATAATTTTCCGGGATTTTTCTCGCAGTTCTCGTAATGGGAAATCCTGAAATACAAAAACAGCCGAAAACATAAACTGGCACTGGGGTGCACTAAGTTAATAGGTTAGTCCAAATATGATCAAAAGTGTATGGAAGTGTATAAATATCATAGCAATATCACCCAAAAGAGGCATGGAGCAAGCAGAAATTATAGATATGTTTTGGACGTATCAGTTATTGACCGGAGAGGTGTCTCGGTCATGTCCACATAGTTCTCGAACACGTAGGGTCCGCACGCTTAACGTTCGATGACGATATTGTATTATATGAGTTATGTGATTTAGTAACTGAATGTTGTTTGAAGTTCCGTATGTGATCACGAACATGACGTGGAGTCTCGAAATGGTCGAGAGGTAAATATTGATATATATAGGACGATTGCATTCGGACACCGGAAGTGTTCCGGCGGTAACGGGTACTTATCGGGTAGCCGGAAGGAGTTTCGGGCACCACCGGCAGAAGATATGGGCCTTCCGGGCCAAGAGGGGAAACACACTAGCCACAAAGGGGCTGGTGCGCCCCCCCCCATATGGGCTGGCGAAATTGGAGAAGGAAAGGGGAAGGAGAAAAGGAAAAAGGGAATAGGATCCCCCCTTTCCCCTCTTCCCTTCCTACTTCGAATAAGAATAGGAGAGGGGGGTTGGCCGAATTCGAGAGGACCGCAAGTAGGATTCCTCCTACTTGGGGAGGCCCCTTGGCTGCCTCTCCTCCCGTCCAACCTATATATATGTGGGGATAGGGTGCCTAGAACACACACCAACAATTGTTAGCCGTGTGCGGCGCCCCCTCTACAGTTTAGGCCTCTGGTCATATTCTCGTAGTGCTTAGGCGAAGCCTTGCACGGATCACATCACCATCACTGTCACCACACCGTCGTGCTGACGGAATTCATCTACTTCCTCGACACTTTGCTGGATCAAGAGTTCGAGGGACGTCATCGAGCTAAATGTGTGCAGAACTCGGAGGTGCAGTACGTTCGGTGCTTGATTGGTTGGAATGAAAAAAAGTTCGACTACATCAACCACGTTGTCAAATGCTTCCGCTATCGGTCTCCGAGGGTACGTAGACACTCTCTCCCCCTCTCGTTGCTATGTATCTCCTAGATAGATCTTACGTGAGAGTAGGATTTTTTTTAAAATTGCATGCTACGTTTCCCAACAGTCACCACATATGTCCAAGTGTTTCTAGAAGAAGTGGGCCGGGAACCCGTCAGGCCTCGGAGATGGAGTAGGGACCATTTGGAACAATGCTGTTTTGACCTCCTCAACCGAATATGGAGCATCAAGCATAACATTCATGGAACGAGTAACATTAGTCGGCATTGAGTCAAGGGGAACCTGCATGTTGGGAACCCCCTCCGAGGTGTACAAGTTCTCATAGAATTGGGTAGTCTCCTCTTCAAGATCTGCAGGATCATTGATGATGTCCCCATTGGCCTTTTTCATATTTTTTATCAAATTTCCTTCTCCGCATGCACGCTCAAATATGAAAATAATATGTGTTCTTATCTCCGCTAATCAGCTACTCGATTGTGGACCGTTGTGTCCAAAGGATCTCCTCCGTGTAGTAATTCTGTTAACCTCTATAAATTTTTTAGCTCTTCATGACTACGACCCATTCTGCCCGGGATTGCTCTTAGTAACTCGAGATCCATGTTCAACTTCTTTATTTCTCATCGCTCATGACCGAAAGTTTTTCGGTCCCCCGAGAGCCCTTTCAATTTTCCATGAAGATCTTTGGCAGAAAGATTATTCGGTTTATTTTGCCAACCCAAGTCAACGAAAGTTGTTAGTTCAAGGTGCGTATCCCACATGAGCGCATACTTAAATGGACGCGTGCCTTGACGCTGCATGAAATCGTCCGGAAAGATGAGAACAATTGGGACATGGTCCGAGCAGGCTGTTGTAGCATGAGTTACATGCGATAATGGGAATAGATTGAACCATCTCAGATGTGCAACCACCCTATCAGGTCGTACTCTCATGTACGTTCCTCCAGCGACCTTCTTCTTAAATGTCCAAGGTCGCCCAGAGAATCACAAATCAAGCAAACCACATACATCAAGATCGTCTCTGAAGCCATCAATCTGCGCCAGGCTTCATCGGCCACTTTCGTCATGTTCTGAGTGAAAAAAGCCTCATTGAAACCACCGATCATAACCCATGGTTGCACTGGCGATTTGCAAAGTGACCGTAGGGTATCCCATGTCTTCTCCCGATCCGCCACTTGGGCCTAACCATAGATGCAAGTTGATCCCCATGATTCATGTCCTATATCAGAGACAACTATGTTTATATGATACTTAGAACACCCCTTAACTTCAAGATTTATTTCCACGTTCCAAAAAAAAACACAATACCACCGCTCCTTCTAGAGTTACTAATTGCAAAAGACTTATTATAACAAAAAGAAATCGAAAAAAATTCTGCACGCGCCCTATCTATCTGAGTCTTAACAAGGCGCACTAGTAGAAAACAAGCCTTTCGTTTGGAGCTTTGGGCTCGGCCTGGTTTTGGCCGGGGACTACATTAGTCCCAGTTCTAGCAGCTAGGAGAAGATGGGGGCACGGGCGTCATTTGTCCCTGTTCATTTTGACCTATAGTCCCGATTGGTGATACCAACCGGGACTAAAGGGGTGGTGGCAGGCTGGCGTCAGGATGGGGCCGCCACGAGCCCCTTTAACCCCATGCTACTACTAATAATCTACTTATAGCCCTTTTCCTAGCTGTTTTTAAACCTTTACTAGAAGACAAGTTCTACTTATCTACAATATACTTCAATCAATTTCTTTTCTAGTGTCCTTTCTCATTGGAGTAGAAAAATATAGTCTCATAAGATGCTCCAACCTTGTTCCTCTTGGTTTTGTGTTTCCATTTGAAACTATTTGTTTTGTTTATCAACAACTCTTTTTTGATTCTGCAATCCAACCTCATGGTTTTTTAACATTGCTTCATAAAGCAGTGCATACAACTAACATTAATTAAGGTAAAACCCAACCATAGCATTAAGATGTATTGGTCCCCCTTCAATCCCGTATGCATCAATTTCTACGCTAGGTTGAAGCTTCTGCCACTCTTGCCCTCCAATACGTAGTCCTATCAACATACAACTAACCCTATGATGTGATCCACGCGCGCGCTCATATGATGGGCACCAAAGGACAACAACATAACCACATGCAATTTAAATCAATCATAGCAATTCACCAATCACCGATAGGACAATGGTAATCTACTCAGACATCATAGGATGGCAACACATCATTGAATAATAATATGAAGCATAAAGCACCATGTTCAAGTAGAGGGTACAGCAGGTTGTGGTAGAGTGGACCGATGTAGATAGATGGGGGAAGGTGGTGGAGATGTTGGTGAAGATGACGGAGGTGTTGGTGTAGATCCCCGTCACACGATGATGGCCCCGGTGGCACTCCGGTGCCACTGGAAGCGAGGGGCAGAGAGCCGCCCTCCTTCTTCTTCTTCCTTTACCTTCTCCCTAGGTGGGAGAAGGGTTTCCCCTCTGGTTCATGGCCTCCATGGCGGAGGAGGGGCGAGAGCCCCTCCGAGATTGGATATGTCTCTCTGTCTATCCCTGTTTCTGCGTTCCTAGATTCTGGACCTTCACCGTTTCTTATATTCCCGAAGATCCGTAACTTCGATTGGGCTGATTTTTTGACACGATTTTTATCCGGATATTAGCTTTCTTGCAGCGAAAGAAGGGCATCAACCGCCTTACGCTGTGGCCACGAGGGTCCAGGGCGCGCCTACCCCTGGTGGGCGCGCCCCCTGCCACGTGGCCCACTCGGGCATCGTCTCATGTTGGTTTCGCTTCCCAAAATTCACATATATTTCAAAAAAAATCTCCGTCCGTTTTTATTCTGTTTGGACTCCGTTTGATATGGATATTCTGCGAAACAAAAAACATGCAACAAACAGGAACTGGCACTGGGCACTGGATCAATATGTTAATCCCAAAAAATAGTATAAAAAGTTGTCAAAAGTATATGAAAGTTGTAGAATATTGGCATGGAACAATCAAAAAATATAGATACGACAGAGACGTATCAGGCGCCGGGACCTCTCCATGATCATATTCAATCTCAAGTTGAAGTCACGTGACGGCCAATATTTCGTTACCATGGCAATTGTTTTAAAAACATTGCCGTGGCGGCAATCTCAGAGAACGTTGTCATGGCGATCATGTCAGAAAACGTTGTCGTCACACAAAAATCTGAAATTATGTCATGGTACAAAATTATAGCTCCTGGTCCCACGCCTGTTACACCTTCTCCTTGTCGGGGTCCACCATGTACGTCTTGTCATCGTCACCTGTGACCTATCTCTATGATATTTACATTAAGGTGACAATCTCGTGGCTCCAGCCATCATGCCGTGATGCGCAGACCACTTAATCATTATAACATATAACCATCTCATACATAAACTTATTATCATGGCGAAGGCTATACCACATCATATGCAAACCCCGCAAAACCAAGTTAGACGTCCTCTAATCAGTTTTAGAAAAAAAATTGTTACACGGTTAACCAATTTTAGCAATTAAGACTAGATACCTACGCACACACGATAAGGCGATATTCTTGATGCTAGATTAAGTTTCGAGGTGTGTGAAAGAGAGACTTAATTAAAAGTCACGTCCCCCACACTAAACTTCGTCTAATACGTGTGACCCCCTAGAAGGTAGTCTATCTTCGGCACCATCTTGTGTACGCGACAATTCACTATTTCCGACTATGATGTAGCCGAAGGAACAGTTTGCAGATCGTCGAAGTCCAGAGCCAATCAATTGTGAGAACCTTGTAACGAAACTACATCATTCTGGCGATGAACTGAAGCGAAGGAACACTCGTGGGAAGCATAGCAAGAACATCAACCTTTGCATATCATATGTGATCTAGATCGCAACCTGCATCTACTCATAAACCAGCCCATGTTGCCACTGTTGGGAAATATAGTAGAAAATAAAAAAATCGCTCTACGAACACCCAGAAACAATATGAAGATACATAACCGGTTGTGATAAATGATCGTTACCAACTCCGGAGTGCAGCGGAAGTAGACGAGTTGGTGTAGATCATACTTGGAGTCTCTCGAACGTCGATGAAGATCCCGCGAACCGCCCTCGAACGATCCCTTGAACAGAAGAAAGGAAGCGCGGCCTCTCTACTTGGTTGCAAGCATACAAACTTCATGATCTGGTAGGGATTCGCCGTGTAGAGCTAATCGCCGCTGGAGAATTATAGGGAGTTTAGAAACATATTGCGCTTCTAATTATGAGGATTAGAGATGGTTAGGGCTAGCTCTAATTAGTCAACTAGGACAAACAAGAACTAGAACTAGATCAACTAGAGGAGGGGAGGAGAGGGCAACCACCAAGGAGGGAATGTCCCTCCTTGGGGCACCAGCCAAGGGGGGAGGAGTAAGACTCCTACCCTAGTACAATTCGCCCCACCCCCCTATATGGCAAGGGAGCGCCACTTCCTACTTGGGCCTTCTGGCCCAACTTCCCTTCCACCTCTTGGCATTTTTAAGCCCGTTGATATTGAAATTAAATATAAAATGTTCTAAACATTTTCAGATTACTTTCCACCCGTGTTCAATATAAAATGTTCAACAGGCCCAACTTGCGTTCCACCTCTCGGCCTTTTTAGGTCCGTTGACATTTTCCACATATATATATTAATTGGTAATACACTGTATTACTCGATATTCACTGAAACCCTTCTAGTGACCACGAAATGCTTTCGAAACATTAATGAAACAATTCCACAAATATATTCGCATTACTCCGGTGCTACTAACACTCAACATATCATGATTACCTTAAGCTTGTGACCCCATATGTTGGGTAAATCATAGATATGAATGAAACTCATTCATTCAATGAACGATAGCGGAACCGTGGATATCCATATCGGTCCCTACGATTACACGAATGATATTCGAGTGAACATTTGGTTATCATGTGATGTTCCTTTTGCTTCACGATACTTTACAAAACCCTGTGTGCATCGGTATCCTCCTGAGTCATCACCATGCCTACTATACCGTTGCTCATGTTACCGATTTTGTTCTTATTTCTCGTTGACATGTTCCGGCATCCCCGTGATGTACTCGCCCATGTCTGGCCAGACGATGATGGATGTCGTCACACCTAGAGGGCCCTAAGAATATCTCTCCATCGTCGGAGGAGCAAATCACACTCTCTATCTGTTTGGTCACTTGTCAAACTTTTGGGTGAGCCTGAAAGTTGTCGCTATGATCACCTTGTTACAGATGACGTTTGAGCAACCCCAAAGCCCACCGTCTGGTAGAAAGTGACCGAGAAACTCTCATTGTATGAGGAACTAAAACACGCTAACACTCCGTGTTACACCAATTCATTTCAGATGATATAATCACAAAGTATAACATACAAGTTTGGGTCTATTCAATATGATCGTTCTTGTAGGGTCATACGCTCAATGTTTGTTATAGGACTATCATTACGCTTAATGATATCTTATTTTATCCAGAAAATGTGATTAACAACAACACTTGAGCCAGTCATAGAGGAGGGACTGGGAACCTTTTGTTTATCATTTATCGTTCCACACGTGTATATGAGTTTTTCACTGAATCACATATTCCTGAATCATAGCATGAAATATAAACTCTTAATTAATGGAAATAGAATAACGCAATAGTATTGCCTCTAGGGCATATTTCCAATAGCTCTATCCCAAGTAGCTGTCTGCTAAGGTTCGGTAGATTATATATATGACGAAATGAGCTGGGGTCACACCAAGATTGTTTCTTTACTTATGTGCCATGCATGTTAATACTTATGTTATTTCATTCTGTGATGACCAGTCATAGCTAATTCGCAGTTGTCCCATGGATCAACCTATAAATAATACTCCCTCTGTCTTATAATATAAAACATTTTTGGACACTGCACTAGTGTGAAAAAACATCTTACATTACGGGACGGAGGAAGTAATAATTAGCTTTAGATCTCGCCCTAGTGGTGTAGCTTTCTCTCAGCCAAACAAAACTAAACTTATCACTGTCCGGTGGAGCAACGATTCAACACCTTTAAAATAAACTACTACCAAGCTTCAGATCTCAGACTGGTGGCTGACCGATGGCTTCCTCACCCAATTAGCACGAGTACTTTGTATGCGGTGATGTAGGAGCTTAGAGCATCTCCAGTCGCGCTCCTAACAGCCGCTCAGATCACTTTTTCGGCGCCGGCACCGAAAAAATGGCCCAGTCGCGTCCCAGGAATCCGTTTTTCGCCGGATTGGGCCGAAACTGGCGCCGGCGGATCCAACCCTAACCCGGGGCGCTGGGGTTGCCTGGGGCGCCGGACGGGTCGTTTTTGGCGAGAATTGTGATGGGCCCGCCCTGTCAGCGACGCGCTGCTTTGTCGTCCTCATCGCCTCGGTTCCCGCGAGAATCAATGCCAAAGCTGTCGCACTGTCGTGCCGTCACCTCCATTGATGCCTCGCGCTGCCGAGATGCAGCGCCGGTCAGCCTGCCCATTGATGCCGCGCAGCAAACCGTCGCGTCGCCCGACGCCACGGGCGCCCGCCACGCGTCGCCTGACATGCGCCCCTCGAACGCAGCATCAGCAGCATCAATCCAGATGAATCGGTCTGTCTTCTTCATCATCTGATAAAGCAGGATTGCCTTCTCTCGCAAACGGCTGATAAACCAGCTCAGTGCTGCAGTACGGCCCGCCACGCGTTGGACATCGTTGATGCACGCCGGTTTAGCCAGGGACGTGATCGCCTTGATCTTCTCCGGGTTAGCTTCAATCCCTCTGTTTGACACTAAGAACCCCAGGAGCTTGCCTGCCGGAACACCAAAAACGCACTTCTCCGGATTAAGCCTCATTTTATAGGTATGGAGATTATCGAAAGTTTCCTTCAAATCATCTATCAGCGTTTCCTCCTCCCTGGATTTCACCACAATGTCATCAACATATGCATGAACATTCCGCCCAATCTGCCCTTGTAGGCAGTTCTGCACACAATGCTGGTAGGTTGCCTGGGCGCTCTTAAGCCCAAATGGCATAGATACGTAGCAGAAGGCTCCAAATGGAGTTATAAAGGTTGTCTTCTCCTGGTCCTTAACTGCCATCTTGATCTGATGATAACCTGAGTACGCATCCAAAAAACTTAGCCGCTCACATCCTGCCGTAGCATCAATAATTTGATCAATACGGGGGAGAGCAAAAGGATCAGTTGGGCAAGCCTTATTCAAATCTGTGTAATCAACACACATTCTCCAAGTTCCATTTTTCTTAAGCACCAGCACCGGATTAGCCAACCACTCTGGGTGAAATACCTCAACTATAAAGCCTGCAGCCAAGAGCCTAGCCACTTCTTCTCCAATAGCCTTGCGCCTCTCCTCATTGAAGCGGCGCAGATATTGCTTGACTGGTTTAAACTTAGGATCAATATTAAGATTGTGCTCAGCAAGTTCCCTCAGTATACCTGGCATGTCAGAAGGCTTCCATGCAAAGATATCCTGGTTCTCACGGATGAACTTGATGAGCGCGCTTTCCTATTTCGGATCCAGGTTAGCACTGATAGTGAACTGCTTGGATGAATCGCCAGGAACAAAATCCACTTGCTTAGTCTCCTCAGCCGATTTGAATTTCAACGCTGGATCATGCTCTGTGGTTGGCTTCTTCAGCGGGGACATATCTGCCGGATCAACATTATCCTTATAGAATCTCAGCTCCTCAGTTGCACAAACTGCCTCAGCATAAGCTGCATCGCCTTCCTCGCACTCCAATGCGATTTTGTGGCTACCATGAACCGTGATAGTTCCCTTGTGGCCTGGCATCTTGAGCTGTAGATAAACATAACACGGTCTAGCCATGAACTTGGCATAAACTGGCCGCCCAAACAAAGCATGGTATGGGCTTCTGATCTTTACCACCTCAAAAGTTACCGTCTCTGACCTGGAGTCATGCTCATCTCCAAAGGTGACCTCTAAGTCAATTTTTCCAACTGGGTAAGCCGATTTACCGGGCACCACCCCATGGAACACTGTATTGGACTATCGGAGTTTCTTATCTATCAACCCCATGCGCCGAAAAGTCTCATAATATAGGATGTTGATGCTGCTTCCTCCATCCATAAGCACTTTGATGAACTTGTAACCACCCACCTGTGGTGCCACTGCCAGAGCCAACTGGTCCGGATTATAAACCCGGGGAGGGTGATCCTCTCTGCTCCACACAATGGGTTGCTCAGACCAACGCAAAAAACGTGGTATCGCCGGCTCAACAGAATGCACAGGCCTCTTCAGAACCTTCTGATCCCGTTTGCATAAACTCGTGGTGAAGACGTGATACTGCCCACTACTCAGCTCCTTCGGATTATTCTGATATCCGGATTGCTGCTGCTGCTGACGCTGTTGGTGCCCTTGGTTGTTGTATCCGCCCTGACCATGTTGTTGGTTATGTTGATGCTGATTGTTGCCATTGTGGTTACTGTTACCGCCGTGGTATCCTGAACCGGATCCGCCGCCTTGATAGCCTGGACCTTGAAAACCGGGGCATGATCCGCCGGGGGGGCCGTGATCATACTTAGTTCGTTTCATAAATTCTTGCATAATGAAACATTCTTTCCAGAGATGCATAGCCGGGTTTTTCGCTGTACCGTGCTTTGGGCAGGGCACGTTCAACTCGCGCTCTAGATTAATAGGTGGCCTCCCGTTGCGTGGGGGCGGTCTACCCTTGCGGCGCTGCCCATTGTCCTGAACGTTGGTATTGGCCACAAAGTCTGAGCTGCCTTCCGCTTTACGCTTGCCATTGTATCCTTGACCCGCCGGATTGGCCTGCGGAGGTTTACCGTTCTTGCTTGCCTTCCCGGACTTGTCTCCATCTGCGTCTGGATATTTGGTGTCCGTATTTCACCAGAGCGCCCATGAGTGTTTCCATGTCGTTGCAATCACGTTTGATCCGTCCCAACTTCTGCCTCAAAGGTTCAAACCGGCAATTGCCTTCCAAGGTTACTATTGATGTACTTGGGTTGATGCTATTGGAGGAGTGCAAGATTTCAGACACTCGACGCACCCAACTGCTTGTGGACTCTTGCTCTCCTTGAACGCAAGCAGCTAAATCAACAACAGACATCGGCTGCTTGCACGTGTCCTTGAAATTATTGATAAACCGACGCCGCAATTCACCCCATGATCCGATGGAATTAGGTGGCAAACCCTTTAGCCATGTCCGGGCCGTGCCCTCGAGCATCATTGTGAAGTATTTAGCACATGCCGCTTCGTCCACGTCGGGCATCTCCATTGCCATCTCATAACTCTCAACCCATGCCTCTGGAGCAAGATCCGCCGTGTAGTTGGGCACCTTGCACGGACCTTTGAAATCTTTGGGTAGTTTCACGTTCCGTAAAGCGGGGATGAGACACTGTACACCCAGGGAACTGGACATGACCCCTGGTTCAACTGTGGCGGTGGGATGAACCGGCGTCGCCTGACGGACTTCGTACTGGGCAGTGTGTCTGGCCTGATCCACCACCTCTTGCGCATGTGCTTCCTCTCCTGCCGGATTATCCTGCCTCGGCCGATGACGTCTCCGTGCGCTGCTTGATACAGCCGGCTCATCCAGACGCCTCGTATAACTCCGACTCGGGCGGGGGATTGAATGAATCCTCTCCCGGCTATATGAATAAGCTTGCTGTTGAGTTAGCGCTGTGTCAAGCACCTCCTTGGCCCGTCGTGCCTCCACTGCTATGGGGGACGTACCTTCAATGGGAAGGGCGGCCAGTCGCGAAGCGGCAGCAACTATGTTGTCCAACGGATTAGAATAATTACCAAGAGGGGTGGGCACATGCTGGGTCGGCACAACTTGGCGATTTGGTTCTGCGGCTGGTGGCTGAACCGACGCGCCTATTCCTGGTGCTCCTCTCCGGTTTACCTCTGGCTGGTTACTGGTTCCTGCGCCTGGCATGCTAAAGAGATTCCTTGCCTCATAGACCTACGGCAAGCGAGATCGTTGTTTCTCAGCATTACCTCTTGTGAAGCTGTCTAATCTAACCTGAGCCGATAAGCTTGAGCATCTAGCTCTGCTTGCCTTGTAGCCATCCTAGCTTTTTCAGTGGCTAGGTCCAACTTGGCTTGCTCAATCCGGCTCTTCACCTGAGCGACTTCTGCATCGTGCTGCTCCTTGTCAGCCTGGGCTACTACTGCTGTTGCAAGCACTGTCAAAGTGTCGACCAAGATGGATAGAGCGTCAGAAGGCGACGGGGCAGGATCTCCAGCTCTAGCCCCCATTGCCTCTGATGTCAACGCCCCTGTCATCGAGGGCTGTTGCATGGATTGTGATCCGGCCATGAAGATAGCAACTCTGTTTGGCGGATCGAGGGGGTCCGGAATACTGTCACCATCGGAACAACCCTCAGACCGGCCGTCCTGCAGCAGATATAGAGATTCGGTCTCTCCGGAAGAAGATTCGTCGCCGGAATAAACAACAGTCTCGCCGCCAGAGTCCGATCCGTCCTCGGCTTGTACTCCATGCACTGCTCCAACGAAGACGTGCTTCATGGCGGGCTCAATCCGGGCAGGTCTCGCACGCTGAGCCGACTCGATGATGTTGGGGAAGGTGTTCGGCTCAGGGCCCGGTTCGCCGATCTTGTCGATGAAGACGTGGATGCCGCCAAAGGGGACCCAGTACCTGTATTCGATTGAATCGGCCTCGGCGCCCCAGCCTGCATCGTCGATGTAGATCCGGCCGTGATGGCTCTTAGTCATCCGGCCCACTGCGTAGCCCTTGACCCCTTCAAAGCTGCCCTTCAAGAACTCGAAACCATCGTGCGATAGCCCCACGGTGGGCGCCAACTGTAGTGGATTTAGCACGGCAGATGTCCTAGCAGAAGGACTTAGTCGTGAGGCCATCGCTACGGGTTAGCTCAAAGGGGTTAAAGCAGACGAAGGACGCAAGGATTTTATACTAGTTCGGCCCCTTCGATGAAGGTAAAAGCCTACGTCATGTTTGGTGTGGTATTGCTTGGGCTTCGATGACCAGGAAGCAAATCCGCTTTGCCTGTGTCTCGAGCTGTTGTCTCTTGTCCTTGAACCGTCGCTGGGTCGTCCCTTTATATAAGAGGTGATGCCCAGTCCGGTTTATAGAGTCCCGAGGCTGGCTCATAAACGTGTCCGCCTCGGTCTCTGCTCTTTCTACCTTACATCCCAAGTTATATAATATGACGGTTTACAAATCATGGGCCCTATCATATGGGCTCTAAGCCTCTTGGGCTACAACCTTCTACTCCATACTCTGCTGGGCTTCTGATAATATAATCTTGATAACTTAAACCGGACCCTCCTAGCCGGTTTATATCTGATAGTAATATCCCTGACACCCTCCGTCCCAAAATAAGTGACTCAAAAATGACTCAACTTTGTACCAAAAATGACTCAACTTTGTACTAATTAGTACAAAGTTGAGTCATTTTTTAGTCACTTATTTTGGGACAGAGGGAGTATAAAAGTGTATAATAAAGCCCGTTAAACATTCAAAACAGAATATATAATAGCATGGAACAATCAAAAATTATAGATACGTTAGAGATGTATCAAGCATCCCCAAGCTTAATTTCTGCCCGTCCCCGAGTAGGTGAATGATAAAAAACAGAATTTTTGATGTGGAATGTTAACCAACATAATTCTCAGTGTAATTTTCTTTATTGTGGCACGAATGTTCAGATCTGAAAGATTCAAGATAAAAGTTCATATTGACATAATAATAGCAATACTTCAAGAATACTAACAAAGCAATCATGTCTTCTAAAAATAACATGGCCAAAGAAAGTTCATCCCTACAAAATCATATAGTTTGGCTATGCTCCATCTTCGTCACACAAAAATACTTAAATCATGCACAACCCCGGTTTCAGCCAAGCAATTGTTTCATACTTTAATTTTTTTCAAACTCTTTCAACTTTCACGTAATACATGAGCGTGAGCCATGGATATAGCACTATAGGTGGAATAAAATGGTGGTTGTGGAGAAGACAAAAGAGGAAGATGGTCTCACATCAACTAGGCGTATCAATGGGCTATGGAGATTCCCATCAATAAATATCAATGTCAGTGAGTAGGGATTGCCATGCAACGGATGCACTAGAGCTATAAATATATGAAAGCTCAACAAAAGAAACTAAGTGGGTGTGCATCCAACTTGCTTGCTCATGAAGACCGAGGGCATTTGAGGAAGCCCATCGTTGGAATATACAAGCCAAGTTCTATAATGACAATTCCCACTAGTATATGAAAGTGGCTAAACAAGAGACTCTCTATCATGAAGATCATGATGCTACTTTGAAGCACAAGTGTGGAAAAGATAGTAGCATTGTCCCTTTTTCTTTTTTTTCTTTTTTTCTTTTTTCTTTTTCTTTTTTTCTTTTTTTCTTTCTTTTTTTGGGCCCCTTTTTTCTTTGGCCTTTGTTCCCTTTTTCTTTCTTTGGGACAATGCTCTAGTAATGATGATCATCACACTTTTATTGATTTGCAACTCGATATTACAACTCGACACTAGAACATAGTTTGACTCTATATGAATGCCTCCGGCGGTGTACCGGGATGTGCAATGAACTAAGAGTGACATGTATGAAAAATTATGCATGGTGGCCTAGCCACAAATACGATGTCAACTACATGATCATGCATGGCAATATGACAGTGATGAAGCGTGTCATAATAAACGGAACGGTGGGAAAGTTACATGGAAATATATCTCGGAATGGCTATGGAAATGCCAAGATAGGTAGGTATGGTGGCTGTTTTGAGGAACAATATGGTGGCTGTTTTGAGGAAGGATATATAGTGGGTTTATGGCACCGGTGAAAGTTGCGCGGTACAAGAGAGGCTAGCAATGGTGGAAGGGTGAGAGTGCGTATAATCCATGGACTCAACATTAGTCATAAAGAACTCACATACTTATTGCAAAAATCTACAAGTCATCGAAACAAAGTACTACACGCATGCTCCTAGGGGAAGGGTTGGTAGGAGTTAACCATCGCGTGATCCCAACCTCCACACAAAGGATGACACTCAATGAAATACCTCATGCTTCAAATCTGTCACACAACGGTTACCATACGTGCATGCTACGGGACTTGCTAACCTCAACACAAGTATTTCTCAAATTCACGACTACTCTACTAGCATGACTCTAATATCACCATCCTCATATCTCAAAACAATCATCAAGTATCAAACTTCTCTTAATATTCAATGCACTTTATGAATGTTTTTATTATACCCATCTTGGATGCTTATCATATTAGGACTAATTTTATAACCAAAGCACATAACCATGCTGTTCTAAGAGACTCCCAAAATAATATAAGTGAAGCATGAGAGATCAATAATTTCTACAAAATAAAACCACCACCGTGCTCTAAAAGATATAAGTGAAGCACTAGAGCAAAACTATCTAGCTGAAAAGATATAAGTGAAGCACATAGAGTATTCTAATAAATTCCAATTCATGTGTATCTCTATCAAAAGGTGTGTCCAGCAAGGATGATTGTGGTACACTAAAAAGCAAAGACTGAAATCATACATGACGCTCCAAGCAAAACACATATCATGTGGTGAATAAAAATATAGTCTCAAGTAAAGTTACCGATAGACGAAGACGAAAGAGGGGATGCCTTCCCGGGGCATCCGCAAGCTTAGGATTTTGGTTATCCTTGAATTTTACCTTGGGGTGCCTTGGGCATCCCCAAGCTTAGGCTCTTGCCACTCTTTATAAAATTTTCCATCAAATCCATACTCAAAACTTGAAAACTTCACAACACAAAACTTAGCCAAAAATCTCGTGAGCTTCGTTATTATAAGAAAACAAACCACCACTCAAAGGTACTGTAATGAACTCATTCTTTGTTTATATTGGTGTTAAACCTACTATATTCCAACTTCTCTATAATTCATACCCCCCGATACTACTGATAGATTCATCAAAATAAGCAAACAACACACACAAAACAGAATCTGTCAAAAACAGAACGGTCTGTAGTAATCTATAACTTTCGAATACTTCTGTAACTCTACAAAAATTGAAATAAATTGTTGGACGTGAGGAATTTTTCTATTAATCATCTGCCAAAAGAATCAACTAAAAAGCACTCTCCAGTAAAAAAAATGGTAGCTAATCTCGTAAGCGCTAAAGTTTCTATTTTTTACACCATGATCGCATAAACTTCACACAAGTCTTCCCAAAGGTTCTACTTGGAACAAACACTAATTAAAACACAAAACCACATCTAAATAGAAGCTAGATGCAATATTTATTCCTAAACAGAAGCAAAAACACAGAAAATAAAATTGGGTTGCCTCCCAACAAGCTATTTCTTTATAGCCATTAAGATAGGCTTGAGAATTCAATAATGCTCACATGAAAGATAAGAATTGAAGCACAAAGAGAGCATCCTATAGCATGTGAAAATCACATCTAACATACTTACTATGCATAGGCATTTTATAGGAAAAACAATTAAAAAGATAAGCAAGATCTAGCATATGCAAGGAAGAAGAAAGAAACAATAGCAATCTCAACATAACGAGAGGTAATTTAGTGACACGGAAATTTCTACAAACATATTTTGCTCTCTCATAATAATTACATGTAGGACCATAATCAAATTCAACAATATAGCTATCACAAAACATATTCTCACCACGATCCACATGCATACGAAGTAGACACTCTTCCAAAATAGTGGGATCAACATTAACTAAAGTCATGACCTCTCCAAACCCACTTTTAACAAAAAAATCATAAGATTGAACGTTCTCCTAATATGTGGGATCTAAAGTTGACAATCTTCCAAACCCACTATTAATAATATTGCAAACATTATTATCAATCTTACATTCATCATGGGGATTAAATAATTTTTCAAGATCATAAGAAGCATCACCCAAATCATGATCATTGCAACAAGTAATAGACATAGCAAAACTAGCATCCCCAAGCTTAGGGTTTTGCATATTATTAGCACAATTGACATCAATAGAATTTATAATAACATCATTGCAATCATGCTTTTCATTCAAGGAGCTATCATGAATCACTTTATAATCTTCTTCTTTCAACACTTCATCATAATTATCGGACTCACACATTTCAAGCAAAACCTTATAAAGATAATAATCTAGTGCACGCAGCTCACTTGAAATTGGTTCATCATAATTGGATCTCTTAAAAATATTAGCAAGTGGATGAGGATCCATAATTTAGCAAGCGAAGATGCAAGCTGATAGAGGGCACATCGCAACACAAGCAAACAGAAAGGCGAATGGAAAAGGGCGAATAAAACGACAAAGGTGAAGTGGGGGAGAGGAAACTAAGAGGCAAATGGCAAATAATGTAATGCGAGGGATAAGAGTTTGTGATGGGTACTTGGTATATGACTTTTGCGTAGATTTCCCTGGCAACGGCACTAGAAATTCTTCTTGCTACTTCTCGAGCTTGCGTTATATGCCCTCGAAGAGGAAAGGGTGATGCAGCACAGTAGCGTAAATATTTCCCTTATTTTTTGAGAAACAAGGTATCAATCCAGTAGGAGACCACGCGCAAGTCCCTCGCACCTGCACAAACAAATAAGAACCTCGCAGCCAATGCGATAAGGGGTTGTCAATCCCTTCACGGTCACTTACGAGAGTGTGATCTGATAGATATGATAAGATAATATTTTTGGTATTTTTGGTATAGAAACAGAAAGCAAATAAAACAAATAAATAACGGCGGCAGAAATTGGCTAATTGATGGGAGATTAATATGATAAAGATAGATCCGGGGGCCATAGGTTTCACTAGTGGCTTCTCTCATGATAGCAGAATTCTACGGTGGGTGAACAAATTTCTATCGAGCAATTGATAGAAAAGCGCATAGTTATGAGAATATCTAGGCATGATCATTATATATAGGCATCACGTCCGTGACAAGTAGACCGAAACGATTCTGCATCTACTACTATTACTCCAGACATCGACCGCTATCCAGCATGCATCTAGAGTATTAAGTTCATGAAAACAGAGTAACGCCTTAAGCAAGATGACATGATGTAGAGGGATAAACTCATGCAATATGATATAAACCCCATCTTTTTATCCTCGATGGCTACAATACAATACGTGCCTTGTTGCCCCTGCTGTCACTGGGAAAGGACACCACAAGATTGAACCCAAAGTCAAGCACTTCTCCCATTGCAAGAACTATAGATCTAGTAGGCCAAACCAAACCAATAATTCGAAGAGACTAGCAAGGATATTATAATCATACATAAAAGATTTTAGAAAAGAATCCAATATTGTTCAAGGATAATCTTGACCATAAAACCACAATTCATCGGATCTCGACAAACACACCACAAAAAGATTACATTGAATAGATCTCCTCGAAGATCGAGGAGAACTTTGTATTGAGATCCAAAAAGAGAGAAGAAGCCATCTAGCTAATAACTATGGAATCGAAGGTCTATGGTAAACTACTCACAACTCATCAGAGAGGCTGTGGTGTTGATGTAGAAGCCCTCCGTGATCGATCCCCCTCCGGTGCAGCTCTGGAATAGGCTCCGACATGGGATCTCACAGGAATAGAAGGTTGCGGCGGTGGAATTAGAGTTTCTTCTGTTGCCTCGATGTTTTCAGGGTATGAGAGTATATATAGGCTTAAGAGGGGCACCGGGGGAGCAACAGGTGGCCCACGAGGGTGGGGGGCGCACCTACCCCCCTGGGCACGCCCCCTTCCCTCATGGCCACCTCTTCCGCTTTCTGGCATGTACTCCAAGTCTCATGTGTTGTTATTGTTCCAAAAATAACTCTCCCGAAGGTTTCATTCCGTTTGGACTCCGTTTGAGATTCTTTTTCTGCGAAACACTGAAATAGGCAAAAAAACAGCAATCTGCACTGGGCCTTGGGTTAGTAGGTTAGTCCCAAAAATAATATAAAATTGTAAAATAAAGCCCATTAAACATCCAAAACAGAATATATAATAGCATGGAACAATAAAAAATTATAGATACATTGGAGACGTATCAGGCTTGACTTGGCACATGTTCATACACGTTGTTGCTCTCTAGCTGGCCGCTTCCCAACCTATTTGCTAGCCTTCGCCTGTACTAAGTGGGAATTATGCTTGTACATCCTTCAACCCAAGTTATTCCAGATGTGTCCACCATACCTACCTACATGAGGTATTACCCTGCCGTCCTAAGTAAATTTGCATGTGCCATCTCTAAAAACTTCCAATAAATATCCTTTTTGTGTGCCTTGATCGTTCATGGAACGACATGAGGTAGTCGGTATCTTCCATGCTAAGCGGGTTATTCTCAGGTCAATTGTTTATTCAGTCGCCATCGCATGAGAAAAGGGCAGTAATAGGGATTCCCAGTCCCAAATGGCAAAATGAAAAAGAGCTTATAAATAAATAAATAAAAACTCCCAATAGAGTTCAAACCTTTACTTTTCTGCTTGGGAACCACCACTAGGGTGTTTAGCATGGGAGATGTTGATAACTGATAGTCGTGAAGTAAATGAGAAGGGTGCATGTCTCAAAATATAATTTACCTCTGTTTTAAAAACTTGAGATCTGGCCCCTCTACAAATCACTGCTTCCCTTTGCGAAGGGACTATCTATTTACTTTTATGTTGTGTCATCACCTTCTAAAATAAGCGCCAGATCTGAGAGCACTGCTGTCATGCATATGCATTGTGTGTAATGAATGTGGGGTGTTAGCATGACTGAATCTTTTCTACCATGAATTACAATGTTTAGTCGCTGCTTGAACTTTGGAGGTGCTCTGCATTTATGTTTTGCGGTCTCAGAAAGGGCTAGCGAGATACCACTATTGTCATATTATATCATGGTTGTTTTGATAACATGTTGTTGTTTGAGATGTCTTATTATCCCTCACTAGCTGATTATGTCATTGCTATGAGTTAATATAATTTCTAAGAGTTATTATTGACATGGTTAGTCATGATCTTTGCTGAAAAGTTGGATGCTGTTTAAGCCTGTTTATGAAAACAACAGCAAAAGAGTTCGTGAAAGTTTTTCTTTCTCACTTTCAGTTTATCAACTGAATTTCTTGAGAACAAGCAAAGGTTTAAGCTTGGACGAGTTGATACATCTCCAACATATCTACTTTTCCTAATGTTTTCCCTCTTTTTTTGGACTCTAATTTGCATGATTTGAATGAAACTAATCCCAGACTGACGCTATTTTCAACAGAATTACCATGGTGTTATTTTTGTGCATAAATAATAGTTCTTGGAATGGAATAAAACTTTGCGAGGAATCTTTATACAATAAAAGAAAAATACTGAAGCCAAGAACCATCGGAGAGGGGCACCTTGGTGGGCACAACCCACTAGGGCACGCCCCCGTCCTGGCGCGCCCATGTGGGTTGTCCCCACCTGGTGGCCCCGCAGACGTCAAACCTGATACTATATATTCACATTCATGGAGAGAAAAATGAGGGAGAAAATATTATCGAGATCCACGAGACAGAGCCTCCGCCACCTCATGTTCTTCATCGGGAGGCCAAATCTGGACTCTGTTTGGGGCTCCGGATAGGGGGATCTTTGTTCTTCGTCATCACCAACCCTTCTCCATCGCCAATTCCATGATGCTCCCCACCGGGAGTCAGTAATTCCTTCGTAGGCTCGCTATTCGTTGAGGAGTTGGATGAGATTCATCATGTAATCTAGTTAGTTTTTTTATGGCCAATCCCAAATATCCACTATGTTTTGAGATTGATGTTGCTATGACTTTGCCATGCTTAATGCTTGTCACTTTGGGCCCGGGTGCCATCATTTCATATCTAAACCGTTTATGTTATCACCATTATATTCATGTTCTAGATCCAATCCTGCAAGTTATAGTCACCTACTACGTGTTATGTTCCGGCAACCCCGGAGTGACAATAGTCGGGACCACTCCAGGTGATGACCGTAGTTTGAGGAGTTCATGTATTCACCAAGTGTTAATGCTTTGTTCTAGTTTTCTACTAAAAGGAGGCCTTAACATCCCTTAGTTTCCAATATGGACCCCGCTACCACGGGAGGGTAGGACAAAAGATGTCATGCAAGTTCTTTCCATAAGCACGTATGACTATTTACGAAATACATGCCTACATTATATTTATGAACTGGAGCTAGTGCCGTATCGCCCTAGGTTATTACTGTCACATGATGAATATAATCCAACAAATTACCGGTCCAATGCCTACGAATTTATGCTATATTATTTCTGCTAAGTTACTACTGCTATCGTTACTGCTGCACTTGCTACAAAACTATTGCTATCACTGTTACTGTTACTATTGCTGCTACCACTACTACCAAAATTATCATATTACTGTGCTACTGTTCACTTTGCTGCAGATAATTAATCTCCAGGTGTGGTTGAATTGACAACTCAGCTGATAATACTTACAAATATTCTTTGGCTCCCCTTGTGTCGAATCTATAAATTTGGGTTGAATAATCTAGCCTTGAAAACTGTTGCGATCCCCTATACTGGTGGGTTATCACTAAACCATAGACATGTGTTGTCATTTGATGAACGAGATCACATCATTAGGAGAATGATGTAATGAACAAGAACCATCCGTTAGCGTTGCATATTGATCATCCATTTTTATTGCTATTGTTTTCTTCATGTCAAATACATATTCCTTCGACTAAGAGAATATGCAACTCCCGGGTACCGAAGGAATACCTTGTGTGGCATCAAACATCAAAACGTAAGTGGGTGATTATAGAGATGCTCTACAGGTATATCCGAAGGTGTTTGTTGAGTTGGCATAGATCGAGATTAGGATTTTTCACTCCGAGTATCGGAGAGGTATCTCTGGGCCCTCTCGGTAATACATATCATGAGAAGCCTTGCAAGCAAAATGACTAATGAGTTAGTTACAGGATGCCGTATTACGGGACGGGTAAAGAAACTTTTCGGTAACGAGATTGAACTAGGTATGAAGATACCGACGTCGAATCTCGGGCTAGTAACATACTGATAGACAAAGAGAATAACGTATGCTGCGATAGTGGTTCGACCGATAAAGATCTTCGTAGAGTGTGTAGGATCCAATATGAGCATCCAGGTACCGCTATTGGTTATTGACCGGAGAGGTGTCTCGGTCATGTCCACATAGTTCTCGAACACGTAGGGTCCGCATGCTTAACGTTCGATGACGATATTGTATTATATGAGTTATGTGATTTAGTAACTGAATGTTGTTCGGAGTTCCGTATGTGATCACGAACATGACGTGGAGTCTCGAAATGGTCGAGAGGTAAATATTGATATATATAGGACGATTGCATTCGGACACCGGAAGTGTTCCGGCGGTAACGGGTACTTATCGGGTAACCGGAAGGAGTTTCGGGCACCACCGGCAGAAGATATGGGCCTTCCGGGCCAAGAGGGGAAACACACTAGCCACAAAGGGGCTGGTGCGCCCCCCCCCCCCATATGGGCTGGCGAAATTGGAGAAGGAAAGGGGAAGGAGAAAAGGAAAAAGGGAATAGGATCCCCCCTTTCCCCTCTTCCCTCCTACTCCGAATAAGAATAGGAGAGGGGGGTTGGCCGAATTCGAGAGGACCGCAAGTAGGATTCCTCCTACTTGGGGCGCCCCCTTGGCTGCCTCTCCTCCGGTCCAACCGATATATATGTGGGGATAGGGTGCCTAGAACACACACCAACAATTGTTAGCCGTGTGCGGCGCCCCCTCTACAGTTTAGGCCTCTGGTCATATTCTCGTAGTGCTTAGGCGAAGCCTTGCACGGATCACATCACCATCACTGTCACCACACCGTCGTGCTAACGGAATTCATCTACTTCCTCGACACTTTGCTGGATCAAGAGTTCGAGGGACGTCATCGAGCTAAATGTGTGCAGAACTCGGAGGTGCAGTACGTTCGGTGCTTGATTGGTTGGAACGACAAAAAGTTCGACTACATCAACCGCGTTGTCAAATGCTTCCGCTATCGGTCTCCGAGGGTACGTAGACACTCTCTCCCCCTCTCGTTGCTATGTATCTCCTAGATAGATCTTATGTGAGAGTAGGATTTTTTTTAAAATTGCATGCTACGTTTCCCAACAGTCACCACATATGTCCAAGTGTTTCTAGAAGAAGTCGGCCGGGAACCCGTCAGGCCTCGGAGACGGAGTAGGGACCATTTGGAACAATGCTGTTTTGACCTTCTCAACCGAATATGGAGCATCAAGCATAACATTCATGGCACGAGTAACATTAGTCGGCACTGAGTCAAGGAGAACCTGCATGTTGGGAACCCCCTCCGAGGTGTACAAGTTCTTATAGAATTGGGTAGTCTCCTCTTCAAGATCTGCAGGATCATTGATGATGTCCCCATTGGCCTTTTTCATATTTTTTATCAAATTTCCTTCTCCGCATGCACGCTCAAATATGAAAATAATATGTGTTCTTATCTCCGCTAATCAGCCACTCGATTGTGGACCGTTGTGTCCAAAGGATCTCCTCCGTGTAGTACAATTCAGTTAACCTCTATAAAATTTTTAGCTCTTCATGACTAGGACCCATTCTGCCCGGGATTGCTCTTAGCAACTCGAGATCCATGTTCAACTTCTTTATTTCTCGTCGCTCATTACCGAAAGTTTTTCGGTCCCCCGAGAGCCCTTTCAATTTTCCATGAAGATCTTTGGCAGAAAGATTGTTCGGTTTCTTTTGCCAACCCAAGTCAACAAAAGTTGTTAGTTCAGGTTGCGTATCCCACATGAGCGCATACTTCAATGGACGCGTGCCTTGACGCTGCATGAAATCGTCCGAAAAGATGAGAACAATTGGGACATGGTCCGAGCAGGCTGTTGTAGCATGAGTTACATGCGATAATGGGAATAGATTGAACCATCTCAGATGTGCAACCACCCTATCAGGTCGTACTCTCATGTACGTTCCTCCAGCGACCTTCTTCTCAAATGTCCAAGGTCGCCCAGAGAATCACAAATCAAGCAAACCACATACATCAAGATCGTCTCTGAAGCCATCAATCTGCGTCAGGCTTCATCGGCCACTTTCGTCATGTTCTGAGTGAAAAAAAGCCTCATTGAAACCACCGATCATAACCCATGGTTGCACTGGCGATTTGCAAAGTGACCGTAGGGTATCCCATGTCTTCTCCCGATCCGCCACTTGGGCCAAACCATAGATGCAAGTTGATCCCCATGATTCTTGTCCTATATCAGAGACAGCTATGTTTATATGATACTTAGAACACCCCTTAACTTCAAGATTTATTTCCACGTTCAAAAAAAAACAAAATACCACCGCTCCTTCTAGAGTTACTAATAGCAAAAGACTTATTATAACAAAAAGAAATCGAAAAAAATTCTACACGCGCCCTATCTATCTGAGTCTTAACAAGGCGCACTAGTAGAAAACAAGCCTTTCGTTTGGAGCTTTGGGCTCGGCTGGTTTTGGCCGGGGACTATATTAGTCCCAGTTCCAGCAGCTAGGAGAAGATGGGGGCACGGGCGTCATTTGTCCCTGTTCATTTTGACCTATAGTCCCGATTGGTGATACCAACCGGGACTAAAGGGGTGGTGGCAGACTGGCGTCAGGATGGGGCCGCCACGAGCCCCTTTAACCCCATGCTACTACTAATAATCTACTTATAGCCCTTTTCCTAGCTGTTTTTAAACCTTTACTAGAAGACAAGTTCTACTTATCTACAATATACTTCAATCAATTTCTTTTCTAGTGTCCTTTCTCATTGGAGTAGAAACATATAGTCTCATAAGATGCTCCACCCTTGTTCCTCTTGGTTTTGTGTTTCCATTTGAAACTATTTGTTTTGTTTATCAACAACTCTTTTTGATTCTGCAATCCAACCTCATGGTTTTTTAACATTGCTTCATAAAGCAGTGCATACAACTAACATTAATTAAGGTAAAACCCAACCATAGCATTAAGATGTATTGGTCCCCCTTCAATCCCGTATGCATCAATTTCTACGCTAGGTTGAAGCTTCTGCCACTCTTGCCCTCCAATACGTAGTCCTATCAACATACAACTAACCCTGTGATGTGATCCACGCGCGTGCTCATATGATGGGCACCAAAGGACAACAACATAACCACATGCAATTTAAATCAATCATAGCAATTCACCAATCACCGATAGGACAATGGTAATCTACTCAGACATCATAGGATGGCAACACATCATTGGATAATAATATGAAGCATAAAGCACCATGTTCAAGTAGAGGGTACATCGGGTTGTGGTAGAGTGGACCGCTGTAGATAGATGGGGGAAGGTGGTGGAGATGTTGGTGAAGATGACGGAGGTGTTGGTGTAGATCCCCGTCACACGATGATGGCCCCGGTGGCACTCCGGTGCCACTGGAAGCGAGGGGCAGAGAGCCCCCCTCCTTCTTCTTCTTCCTTTACCTTCTCCCTAGGTGGGAGAAGGGTATCCCCTCTGGTCCATGGCCTCCATGGCGGCGGAGGGGCGAGAGCCCCTCCGAGATTGGATATGTCTCTCTGTCTATCCCTGTTTCTGCGTTCCTAGATTCTGGACCTTCACCGTTTCTTATATTCCCGAAGATCCATAACTTCGATTGGGCTGATTTTTTGACACGATTTTTATCTGGATATTAGCTTTCTTGCAGCGAAAGAAGGGCATCAACCGCCTTACGGTGTGGCCACGAGGGTCCAGGGCGCGCCTGCCCCTGCCACGTGGCCCACTCGGGCATCGTCTCATGTTGGTTCCGCTTCCCAAAATTCACATATATTTCAAAAAAAAAATCCGTCCGTTTTTATTCGGTTTGGACTCCGTTTGATATGGATATTCTGCGAAACAAAAAACATGCAACAAACAGGAACTGGCACTGGGCACTGGATCAATATGTTAATCCCAAAAAATAGTATAAAAAGTTGCCAAAAGTATATGAAAGTTGTAGAATATTGGCATGGAACAATCAAAAATTATAGATACGACAGAGACGTATCAGGCGCCGGGACCTCTCCATGATCATATTCAATCTCAAGTTGAAGTCACGTGACGGCCAATATTTCGTTACCATGGCAATTGTTTCAAAAACATTGTCGTGGCGGCAATCTCACAGAACGTTGTCATGGCGATCATGTCAGAAAACGTTGTCGTCACACAAAAATCTGAAATTATGTCATGGTACAAAATTATAGCTCCTGGTCCCACGCCTGGTACACCTTCTCCTTGTCGGGGTCCACCATGTACGTCTTGTCATCGTCACCTGTAACCTATCTCTATGATATTTACATTAAGGTGACAATCTCGTGGCTCCAGCCATCATGCCGTGATGCGCAGACCACTTAATCATTATAACATATAACCATCTCATACGTAAACTTATTATCATGGCGAAGGCTATACCACATCATATGCAAACCCCGCAAAACCAAGTTAGACGTCCTCTAATCAGTTTTAGAAAAAAATTAGTTACACGGTTAACCAATTTTAGCAATTAAGACTAGATACCTACGCACACCGATAAGGCGATATTCTTGATGCTAGATTAAGTTTCGAGGTGTGTGAAAGAGAGACTTAATTAAAAGTCTCGTCCCCCACACTAAACTTCGTCTAATACGTGTGACCCCCTAGAAGATAGTCTATCTTCGGCACCATCTTGTGTACGCGACAATTCACTATTTCCGACTATGATGTAGCCCAAGGAACTGTTAGCAGATCGTCGAAGTCCAGAGCCAATCAATTGTGAGAACCTTGTAACGAAACTACATCATTCTGGCGATGAACTGAAGCGAAGGAACACTCGTGGGAAGCACAGCAAGAACATCAACCTTTGCATATCATATGTGATCTAGATCGCAACCTGCATCTACTCATAAACCAGCCCATGTTGCCACTGTTGGGAAATATAGTAGAAAATAAAAAAATCGCTCTACGAACACCCAGAAACAATATGAAGATACGTAACCGGTTGTGATAAATGATCGTTACCAACTCCGGAGTGCAGCGGAAGTAGACGAGTTGGTGTAGATCATACTTGGAGTCTCTCGAACGTCGATGAAAATCCCGCAAACCGCCCTCGAACGATCCCTTGAACAGAAGAAAGGAAGCGCGGCCTCTCTACTTGGTTGCAAGCGTACAAACTTCATGATCTGGCAGGGATTCGCCGTGTAGAGCTAATCGTCGCTGGAGAATTATAGGGAGTTTAGAAACACACTGCGCTTCTAATTATGAGGATTAGAGATGGTTAGGGCTAGCTCTAATTAGTCAACTAGGACAAACAAGAACTATAACTAGATCAACTAGAGGAGGGGAGGAGAGGGCAACCACCAAGGAGGGAATGTCCCTCCTTGGGGCGCCAGCCAAGGGGGGAGGAGTAAGACTCCTACCCTAGTACAATTCGCCCCACCCCCCTATATGGCAAGGGAGCGCCACTTCCTACTTGGGCCTTCTGGCCCAACTTGCCTTCCACCTCTTGGCATTTTTAAGCCCGTTGATATTGAAATTAAATATAAAATGTTCTAAACATTTTCAGATTACTTTCCACCCGTGTTCAATATAAAATGTTCAACGGGCCCAACTTGCGTTCCACCTCTCGGCCTTTTTAGGCCCGTTGACATTTTCCACATATATATATATATCAATTGGTAATACCCTGTATTACTCGATATTCACTGAAACCCTTCTAGTGACCACGAAATGCTTTCGAAACATTAATGAAACAATTCCACAAATATATTCGCATTACTCCCGTGCTACTAACACTCAACAGATCATGATTACCTTAAGCTTGTGACCCCATATGTTGGGTAAATCATAGATATGAACGAAACTCATTCATTTAATGAACGATAGCGGAACCGTGGACATCCATATCGGTCCCTACGATTACACGAATGATATTCGAGTGAACATTTGGTTATCATGTGATGTTCCTTTTGCTTCACGATACTTTACAAAACCCTGTGTGCATCGGTATCCTCCTGAGTCATCACCATGCCTACTATACCGTTGCTCATGTTACCGATTTTGTTCTTATTTCTCGTTGACATGTTCCGGCATCCCCGTGATGTACTCGCCCATGTCTGGCCAGACGATGATGGATGCCGTCACACCTAGAGGGCCCTAAGAATATCTCTCCATCGTCGGAGGAGCAAATCACACCCTCTATCTGTTTGGTCACTTGTCAAACTTTTGGGTGAGCCTGAAAGTTGTCGCTATGATCACCTTGTTACAGATGACGTTTGAGCAACCCCAAAGCCCACCGTCTGGTAGAAAGTGACCGAGAAACTCTCATTGTATGAGGAACTAAAACACGCTAACACTCCGTGTTACACCAATTCATTTCAGATGATATAATCACAAAGTATAACATACAGGTTTGGGTCTATTCAATATGATCGTTCTTGTAGGGTCATACGCTCAATGTTTGTTATAGAACTATCATTACGCTTAATGATATCTTATTTTATCCAGAAAATGTGATTAACAACAACACTTGAGCCAGTCATAGAGGAGGGACCGGGAACCTTTTGTTTATCATTTATCGTTCCACACGTGTATATGAGTTTTTCACTGAATCACATATTCCTGAATCATAGCATGAAATATAAACTCTTAATTAATGAAAATAGAATAACACAATAGTATTGCCTCTAGGGCATATTTCCAATAGCTCTATCCCAAGTAGCTGTCTGCTAAGGTTCAGTAGATTATATATATGACGAAATGAGCTGGGGTCACACCAAGATTGTTTCTTTACTTATGTCCATGCATGTTAATACTTATGTTAGTTCATTCTGTAATGACCAGTCATAGCTAATTCGCAGTTGTCCCATGGATCAACCTATAAATAATACTCCCTCCGTCTTATAATATAAAACATTTTTTGACACTGCACTAGTGTAAAAAAACATCTTACATTACGGGATGGAGGAAGTAATAATTAGCTTTAGATCTCGCCCTAGTGGTGTAGCTTTCTCTCAGCCAAACAAAACTAAACTTATCACTCTCCCGTGGAGCAACGATTCAACACCTTTAAAATAAACTACTACCAAGCTTCAGATCTCATGCTGGTGGCTGACCGATGGCTTCCTCACCCAAGTAGCACGAGTACTTTGTATGTAGTGATGTAGGAGCTTAGAGCATCTCCAGCCGCGCTCCTAACAGCCCCTCAGATCACTTTTTCGGCGTCGGCATCGAAAAAATGGCCCAGTCGCGTCCCAGGAATCCGTTTTTCGCCGGATTGGGCCGAAACTGGCGCCGGCGGATCCAACCAAAACCCGGGGCGCTGTGCCTGGGGCGCCGGACGGGTCGTTTTTGGCGCGAATTGTGATGGGCCCGCCCTGTCAGCGACGCGCTGCTTCGTCGTCCTCATCGCCTCGGTTCCCGCGAGAATCAATGCCAAAGCTGCCGCACTGCCGTGCCGTCGCCTCCATTGATGCCCTGCTCTGCCGAGATGCAGCGCCGGTCAGCCTGCCCATTGATGCCGCGCAGCGAACCGTCGCGTCGCCCGACGCCACGGGCGCCCGCCACGCGTCGCCTGACATGCGCCCCTCGCCGACCGAGCTCCGGCTATAAAAGCCGCCCACCTCGCTGGTGAACGCCAGACCGCAGCATCA
>LR738710.1:942441663-942455946 GCA_902687465.1 Secale cereale
CCCCACACTGCCACGCGCGATTCACCGCTTCCTCCGCCGCTCGCTGCTTCGTCGCCGACACGCACTGCGCCCCCATGCCGCCTCGCCGTCGGGGAGCGGCGGGCTACCGCGTTCGTCCGTCCGGCACCTACTCCGCCGAGATTCGGTCAGGCGACGTGCGCCTCGGACTCGGAACCTTCGACACCGCTCAGGATGGCGCCCGCGCGTACGACGTTGCGGTGTGGCGCCTCCGGCGTTCCCGTTGGGACATGAACTTCACGGACGTGCCGACGCGGGAGCGGGCACAGGAGTTGGCGCCTCCCCCGCGGCTTATCACCGACGACGATCGTCGAAAGAACCGTAGGCGGGCGCACCGTCTCAGCCTGGTCGAGATAGACGAGGAAGCCACGGCGACGTGGCGCCAAAACTTCCCGCAAGACATCATCAACGAGCACCAGTTCTTGACCGAGAAGAGGGCGGAGAGGAAGAAGAGGAGGGAGGAGCAAGCGGCCTATCGCGACGACAAGCGAGCGCGGAAGGCGGTCGCTAAATTCAACATCGAGGTAGGACATGCGTCCTCCTGGGACTCCACCGACGAGCGGTTCCTTGACGCCTACGCTGAGACGTCGGAGGAGGACATCACCGAGGCAGAGTCCAAGTCGGAGAATGACGAGTAGTAGTAGTTCGTAGGAGAAGACTATGTGAACTATCTATTTATCTATCTATCGTAGGATAAGATTATATGAACTATCTATCTATCGTAGGATATATGTGAACTATCTATCTATCGTATGTGAAACTGTGATTTTATTTACGACTATGTGATTCTATGTCAATAGCCGCCGAAACACGTCGAGCCTAGGCCGTTTTGCGTCAGAAATTGGCTGAAAGCGTCGAAAATGGGCTGAAAGCATCGAAACTGGGCCGATATCGACACCTGGGACGACCTGGGGGCGGCGACTGGGAACGCACTGGCACAGAAGCCGAAACTAGCGCCGGATCGCCCCCAGACGGCGGTTTTCGGCGCGTCTTGGGGACGCAACGGCTGGAGATGCTCTTAGCTTCTGAAATGTTAAGTGTTAAAGCTCCATATTCATGTCTGCTGGAAGCTCGCAGACACCATGAAACAAAGAGAGATGACTAGATAAGTCCAGACCACCATGAAACAGAGAGAGATGATTAGATAAGTTGTTAATATATTTCTAGTGTGCAGACTCTGTGTGATATTTTGGCTCCCGTGTCGTTTGTTGAAAATTCAACCTAACAGCTAGGAGTATCGAATTACTTGCTCCATCCAACACAACTGTAGCTTCGTCCCAAGTAGTTGTCGGCTCAGGTTCAAGTGTAGATTATATATGACGAAATGTGTTGTGGTCCCATCAAGCTAATTCGCGGTTGTCTCATGGATCAAGCTACAAATAATTGTAATTAGCTTCAGATCTCGCGCTAGCTATCTAGCAGTCTCTCTGCCGAACAAAACTAAACTAATCACTGCTCCATGGAGCAACAGTGCAACACCATTAATATACTACTACCTAGCTTCAGATCTCGCGCTGGTGGCTGACCAATGGCGTTGCGACCCAGGCAGCATGGGTACTTATTTCTATGAGGTGATTTAGGAGCTTAGCTTCTGAAACGTTAAGTGTTAAAGCACTATATCCATGTCTGCTCAAAGCTCACAAACACCATCAAAACCGAGAGAGATGACTAGATACGTGTTTTTTTTTATTTCTAGCGTGAAAACTCTGTGGTAATTAATTGGCTCTCGTGTTGTTTGTGAAAAAAATCAACATAACAACTACTGTTCAAAACAGTACAAACTGAACTGTTCGAAACGTCTTATAAAAACAAACAAAGGGAGTACCTAATTACTAGCGCCGTCCCAAGTAGCTGTCCACCCAGGTTCAAGTGTAGGTTGTATTACCTCCGTTCCTAAATATAATTCTTTTGAAAGATTCAAAAGATATGTCAGGATGCTTACATTAGTTAACTTTACTGTTTCTTTTTATTTTAGCACCGCCTTGGCTTTAGTACGTTGCAGTACTTGTGAATTTACACTTTGTGAGTAAGTCGACTCCCCCAAGTCAGGCAAGCATCCAGTTGGGAAAAACAAAGCTCTCTCTCCACTTCTCCCGATGACAGAACAAAACAAATGCTGCCAGTAAGGCATCCAATGGAGCTCTCTCTCCACTTCTCCCGATGAAAGAACAAAACTAATGCTGCCAGTAAGGTATCCAATGGATTAATTGATAGTATGTGATATTGGTTATTTGTTAATTTTATTTGTATACACTATCTACACCATCAATCTGGGCATTCTAGTCATTTTCAGTTTGTTTCTGCATGAGCTGCAGGCACTGCAGCACAATTGCCAAACGACTGCATCTCAGCTTCAACATCCCAACCATAGCTAGCAACTACAGTACGTCACTCCTTCCAGCTTAGAGCCGTTGGAGCTTTAGCCATTGAAACTGAAGCCAAACAAACACACCTGTATACTTAGCTTCAAATCTCACGCTAGTGGCAAGACAGTGGTGCTGTAGTATTGAAGGTGCACGTGCTTCAACCTGTACAGACAACACCAATAAAGCATTCAACAATATAATGACATCCTCCCCATTGGGCAAAACAAAACAAAGCCTCAAATCTCGTGCATTACAATGACATTGTGATGTGTGAATGAACGTGATAAGCACTACTGGTATTAGCGAACTTAAAAGAATGTTCCGAGTCCCGAGTTCTCTTGGCTTGCTTACTTTACTATTTCTTCCTTTCTGGTGGTTTGTTGGTGTAGACAAAAAGAGTTGTCTCCAGGGGAAGAAAAAAGGACGGATGTATTTTCATTTCAAGGAAAGGTACCAGCGGTAGGTGAAGATAAGACAACTGGAAGCTCAACAATGGAGACAAGGAATAACCAGGGCCTTTGATGAGATTGTGGCCTTTTTACTATGTTCAAACCACGAAATTAGTTAACTAAAATATACTGGCTGTTTGTAATCAGGTTGTTCAAGGTATCTAGATTGAAATATTGAGTTGTGATGTACCTTGTCTATTACGGCATGGTCGACATCCTCCCGAAACGGCCATGGGGCGAGTTCTGACACCGGAAAAATCTTAGAACCGGCCCTGGCGACACTGCTTGTCAGCATGGTCGGAGTGAGGATTTGCAAGAGATCAAATGTTGGTAAGAACAAAGTTCTTACGCCCGCGTGTGATGTTATCAGGTTAGGGCGTTGTGCCGCCTGGATGCGCGCTCTTATATAGCGCTTAGGTCGCTGGGAAGCAACGTAGCGCATACGCCCCCAGCGTGGTGCTGTTTCAATGGGCCAGCCCATTTCGGGGTTTCAACCCCAACTAGTTTTTGGAAGGTTCCAGAACCTTTCCTGAATCGGATTTTCCTGGTTTCTTTTGGTTATTCTTTTTTTTAGTTATTCTTTTCATTGTGTTCCTTTTCTGTTTCTTTTCATTTTTCTTTTCTTTTCTGTTTTCCTGTTTTCATTTTTATTCTTGTTTTTTTAAATTTGCGAATATCTTTTAAAGTCGTAAATATTTTTCAAAGCCGCAAACTATATATGAAATGATTAACATTTTTTATTGTCTTGATATTGTTTTTAAAAAATCGTGAAAGTATATAAAATCGTCAAAACATTGAAACCATAAACATTTCGAAAATGCACAAACATTTGTTTTTTGAAATCATGAATATTTTTTCCTAAATCATGATTATGTTTTAAAATTTGCGAAATATTTTTCTCAAAATCTTGAACATTTTTTGAAGCATGATCATTTCTTAAATTCACGACCAGTTTTGCTGAAATAATGAAATATTTTTAAATTCCTGATAATTTTTACAAACTGGTGAAAATGTTTCTGAATTTGCCTGCCATCTAGCTCTGCATTTGATTCACCCTCTGTTATGAGTAAATTTGCGACACCTACTCCTGCTATTGAATCTGATATGTCGCATGTTCTTGATGATGCAACTTCTGCTATGCACGATACTTATGATGAAACTACTTCTATGCTTGGTAATACTGTGCCACTAGGTGAATTTCTTGATGAACAAATTGCTAGGGCTAGAAAGAATGCAATTAATGAAACTGATAATATTGATGAAAGTGATGATGAGGATTCTCCCCCTAGATATGAATTGCCTATCATGCCTAAGGGTTATGTTATGGATGAATAAACTGCTAGAGACTTTCTTGCTTGCAATGATAGATATGATCTTAAGAAATTATTAGCTAAGGTGGAAGAAAAGTCTTTGAATGCTAGAATTAAATATGACCGTGCTTTTGCTACTTCACCTATCTGTATTTCTGATAAGTATTACGATTTCTCTGTCGATCCTGAGTTAATTACTTTGGTGGAATCTGATACTTTCCATGGCCATGAATCTGAAACTGTTGTGGCACATCTTACTAAATTGAATGATATATCCACCCTATTCACTAATGAGGAAAAAATTCGTTACCACTATATCCTTAAGTTATTTCAGTTTTCGCTGAAGGGTGATGCTAAAACATGGTTTAATTCTCTTGACCCTGGTTGTGTGCGTAGTCCTCGGGATATGATTTATTATCTCTCTGCTAAATAGTTTCTCGCTCATAAGAAACAAGCTGCCTTACGGGAAATATATAATTTTGTGCAAATTGAAGAAGAGAGTCCCCAACAAGCTTGGGGGAGGCTTCTCCGATTACTTAATGCTTTGCCTGATCATCCTCTTAAGAAAAATGAAATACTTGATATCTTTTATAATGAACTAACCGATGCTTCCAGAGACCACTTGGATAGTTGTGCCGGTTCTGTTTTCAGGGAAAGAACTGTCAATCAAGCTGAATTGCTATTGAATAATATGTTCACCAATGAAAACAATTGGACACTTTCTGAACCAGCTCCTAAGCCAACTCCGAAGAAAAGGGGTGTTCTGTTTCTCAGTCCTGAAGATATGTGACATGCAAATAAATCTATGAAAGAAAAGGGTATTAACGCTGAAGATGTTAAGAATTTACCACCTATTGAAGAAATACATGGCCATGATAACCCGAGACAGGTAGTAAAGGTAAATTCTCTCTATCGATTTGATGAAGGTGATATTCCTCGTTATAAGTCTGCTAGCCAATGCTTAGATGAGTTTGACAATTTTATTGTCAAACAAGAAAACTTCAATGCTTATATTGGTAGACAATTGCAACGTAATGCTTATATGATTGAACACTTGAGTGATTATATGTCTAGAGTTAAAGGTGAACTTAAACTAATTAGTAAACAAGCTTCTATGGTTACCACTCAAGTAGAACAAGTACTTAAAGCACAAAATGATTTGCTCAATGAACTAAATAGTAATAAAAATGATAATGCTGTTAGAGTTGTGACTAGAGGGGGCAGAATGACTCAGGAACCTCTGTATCCTGAGGGCCACCCTAAGAGAATTGAGCAAGATTCTCAGAGAGCTAATGTAAATGCAACTAGTCCTACTAAGAAGAAGAAAAAGAAAATCATCGGACTTTGCATGCTTCTAGTGAACCTGTTGTTGACACACCTGAGAATCCCAATGATATTTCTATCTCTGATGCTGAAACAGAATCTGGTAATGAACATGAACCTAGTGATAATATTAATGATGATGTTCATGATGATGCTAAACCTAGCAATAACAATGATGTAGAGATTGAACCTGATGTTGATCTTGATAACCCACAATCAAGGAATCAACGTTATGATAAGAGAGACTTTGTTGCTAGGAAGGACGGTAAGGAAAGAGAACCATGGGTTCAGAAACCCATGCATTTTCCTCCTAAACCATCCAAGAAAAAGGATGCTGAGGATTTTGAGCGCTTTGCTGAAATTATTAGACCTATCTTTTTGCGCATGCGTTTGACTGATATGCTTAAAACAAATCTTTATGCTAAGTATATGAAAGATATTATTACAAATAAAAGGAAGATACCGAAATTTGAAATTTCCACTATGCTTGCCAATTACACTATTAAAGGTGGAATACCAAAGAAACTAGGTGATCCAGGAGTACCAACTATACCATGCTCCATTAAGAGAAATTATGTTAAAACTGCTTTATGTGATCTTGGAACATGTGTTAGTGTTATGCCTCTCTCTTTATATCGTAGACTTGATTTGAATAAGTTGACACCTACTGAAATATCTTTGCAAATGGCCGATAAATTAACTACTATACATGTCGGTATTTGTGAGGATGTGCCTGTTGTGGTTGCAAATGTTACTACTCTAACGGACTTTGTTATCCTTTATATTCCCGAGGACGATAGTATGTCTTATCCTTGGTAGACCCTTTTTGAATACTACAGGGGCTGTTATTGGTTGCAACAAAGGCAATGTCACTTTTCATGTCAATGGTAATGAGCATACGGTACACTTTCCGAGGAAACAACCTCAGGTCCACAGTATCAATCCTATTGGAAAATTTTCAAAGATAACTATTGGAGATTTTGAATTCTTATTGTTGGGGACATACATATCCCCATTGAGGCAACCTAGTGTTACTCGAAAATTCTCCGGTTTCATGTTATTAGGAAAGAGTTTGTTAACAAGACTTGATCAACCTTGTTAATGTATTCCTTTTTTATGAGCATGAGATGGAAGAATTTAGGAAGCACAACTCTCTGTACCCTCTTTTTACTTTCTGTTAATTAGATTAAATAAAGCGAAAATAGTATTTTCTGTCTGTTTTCTAAGTCATCCGTGCAATAAAAAATACCACGAAAATAAAAGTTCTCCAAATGCCCCGAAAATGAAATATGTTTTTTTCTAGAATATTTAAGAATATTTGGCACTGAGAACACAGCATGGGGAACCAGCACCTGGCTACGATGGTACAGGGCGCGTCCACCCCCCTTGGGAGTGCCCCCTGCCTCGTGGGCCCCACGTGGCCCCCCTCCACTTACTCCAGCACCCACACACTTCATATTCCTTCAGAAAAAATCCTCCCACAGCTCAAACTCGTGTTCTAGCTCATCTAGCTGTCATTTTCGATCTCCTTACTCAAAGTTCCATTCACAAAACTGTTTGGGGAGATTGTTCTTCGGTATCTGACTCCTCCAATGGTCCAATTAGTTTTTGTTCTAGTTCTTTATTTATTGCAAATTTTTGCTGCTAAGGTGACCGTGTTCTTGAGCTTGCATGTCAAAATTATGTGGTCAAAAGTAGATTTAATTCATGATATAGTCTCTAGGCACTTGTGGGAGTGGTTGCTATCAATCTTGTTGAGTTTGGTTCACTTTTATTTTGAGTTACTAAAAATTTCAGAAATTTTTCAGAAGAAGAAAATGATGAGGAGATTATTGAGAGGCTCTTCGAGCCAAAGCTCAAAGGATAAGCAGAAGGAGGAGAATAAGAAGCCCAAATACAATCTTCCTCGCACTGTGGAAGTACAGCCGTGTGAATGGCCTTCCAATGAGTTCTTGGAAGCCGCCGGGATTTATAAAGACTTTTATTATTTGGCTGAGAATGCAGGCCTCACCGACTTCCTTCATGACCAGCGCGAACAGTATCTCTTACTCACCAATATTTTCGTGCAAAAGTTTTATTTCCATGCTAAGAAATCACCACCTTCAGTGGAGTTTCATTTATATGATGAGGTTAAGGAGATGTCGTTCTATGAATTTTGTCAAGTATGTAAGATACCCTTTGCTGGTAGTCTAGAGGAACCACATCGTAAGGATGTTGAGGGGTTTATCGATACGATAGCTGTAGGGGACACGAGGAAAGTTTCAGGGGCAAGAATTACTAGCATACATTTTCTTTTTTCTACGCTACTTTGCGATATTTGCTAGTAGATGCTTAATTGGTCGCAGAAACAGTGGAAACCTTAGTGCCCCTGATATTTTTATTTTATGCCATGCTTTGTTTCGAGATACAACTTTTAGCTTGGGTGATGTTGTTGCTAAACGATTAAGTCTGAACCGTACAATGGGGCCCATCTTCGGAGGCATCTTTGCTTCACGCCTTGCTGAACACTTCAGAATACCTATTAGGCATCATGAGAAGGAAGAGAAGTTGCTGGTCCCGGCTTTTCTAAATTACAAGAGTATGATAGCACACGATTTTATTGTTAAAGATAACAAGAAGTTGTCTAAGTATAAATTGATATTTGATAAAAAGTATTGTGAGATTATTACACTGCCTGCACCTTCTTTGTTTGGTTTACTTTCAGGCACGTACCCCGTTTTGCCGGATGCCGTTTATGCATACTGGAGCCAAGTACAAGCCTCAGAGCCTGAGCCTGAGCCATCACTTGACCCCTATCGGTAGTCGGTCTATCAGTGGGATCCGGAGGAGATTGCCAACTAGTGGCACCCAGAGGACACTCCTTCGTGCATCGGAGAGAGTAGCTTTGACCCATGGTAATAGAACAACTTAGGCCGAAAGCCTAAGCTTTGGGGGGTACGTATTTCTCACCAACATTACATTCATGTTCACACACACTAGTAGAAAACAGGGCATTGGTCCAGCCCATTAGCCCCAGTTCAATCTAGAACCGGGTCCAATGGGGGTACTGGACCCGGTTCGTGAGCCCAGAGGGCCGGCCGGGCCACGTGGGCCATTGGTCCCGGTTCGTCTGGACCTTTTGGTCCCGGTTGGAGCGACAAACCGGGACCAATGGCTCTTGCTCCTGGCCCACCACTATTGGTCCCGGTTGGTGTTATGAACCGGGACCAAAGGCACCCCTTTAGTCCCGGTTTGTAGCACCAACCGGGACCAGTGAGTTGCCTATATATACCCCCTCACTCAAGAGCAGAGCTCACTGCTCTGTTTTTTTTTCTGGCCGAGGGGGAGAGGGGTTAGTGGTGCTCTAGCTAACCTCCTATGCACACAACGTGTTCGGTGGAATGCCCGAGCCACACTAGTTAAGCTTTTCTCCTCTCGAAGCTCTATTTTCTCCGAGATTTGTCTAGGTTTAGCGGTCCGTCACGTCCCGTCCCCGTCTTCGGCGCCGTCGATCTCCCCCGCCGATCTCGTCACCGACACCACCGTGGTGAGCCTCTTGTTATGTCCATGCTTTTCTTACTTTTATTATTGCTTTAGATAGATATTTGTCTAAATTTCTTACGTTTATTATTGCTTGTTATTATATAGTGCGATGGTTTTGATATCCGCCCACGTGGGCCCTCGTCCTGTCTACGATTCGGATGTGGTATATTATCTTTAATTTATAACTAATTGTTTTAGTGTTTATGATAGTTATGCCGACCAACCTGACATGCATAGATGTTTTATTATGTCTAGGAGGTAGTTGAACCGGAAATTCCAACCGACCCTCTTGTGGAGAGGTTAAATTTAGTTGAAGAGGAAAACATTTCGTTAAAGAAAAAATTGGAAAAAATGGAGGAGGAGAAGATGGAATTGGAGTTGCATGTTGCGGAAGTCATCGATGATCACAAGATCAAGATGGACCCTATTGTCGAGAGGTTAAATTTAGTTGAAGAAGAAAACAAATTCTTGAAGGAAAAAATAAAAAAAATTGTGGACGAGAAGATGATATTGGAGTTGCATGTTGCGGATGTCGTCGATGATCACAAGATCAAGATGGATGCAATGCGGTTGAAGATTAAAAATATTAGAAAATATGCCATTCATACCGAGGCTTGGTATCATTATGCCGTTGGATCAATTGTTACCTTGGTTGCGATTATGATAGCATTTGTTTTCGCGTTGAAATGTTTTACATAGTTTCGATGTGTATGGAGTGCTATATGTTGTTAGATGAGAACTATATATGTATGTACTTTGGTTTTAATGTGATGATGAACTTTTATCCATTTGGTCACTTAATTATCTATTTATGATGTTCTGTAATGGTTTTTGACACACTTAATTATATATAATGCACGCAGATGAACCGGCAATGGATGTACGGTGACAGACACACCTCCGAGTACATTAAGGGCGTGCGTGAGTTTCTAAATGCGGCTGAGGCAAACAAGCAGAATGGTTTTATGTGTTGTCCATGCACTAAATGTGTGAATACGATGTCTTACTCTAACCGGAAAATCATTCACTCCCACCTGCTTTACAAGGGTTTCATGCCACACTATAATGTTTGGACGAGGCACGGAGAAATAGGGGTTATGATGGAAGACGGCGAAGAAGAAGAGTACGATGACAACTATGTGCCCGCTGAATACGGTGATGCTGCAATGGGGGGAGCTGGTGAAGATCAAGAGGAACCAGACGATGTGCCCAATGATGCTGCAACGGGTGAAGCTGCTAAAGATCAAGAGGAACCAAATGATGATCTCCGCCGGGTCATTGTCGATGCAAGGACTCAATGCGAAAGTCAAAAGGAGAAGCTGAAGTTCGATCGCATGTTAGAGGATCACAAAAAAGGGTTGTACCCCAATTGCGAAGATGGCAACACAAAGCTCGGTACCGTACTGGAATTGCTGCAGTGGAAGGCAGAGAATGATGTGGCTGACAAAGGATTTGAGAAGCTACTGAAAATATTAAAGAAGAAGCTTCCGAAGGATAACGAATTGCCCGACAGTACATACGCAGCAAAGAAGGTCGTATGCCCTCTAGGATTGGAGGTGCAGAAGATACATGCATGCCCTAATGACTACATCCTCTACCGCGGTGCATACAAGGATCTGAACGCATGCCCGGTATGCGGTGCATTGCGGTATAAGATCAGACGAGATGACCCTGGTGATGTTGATGGCGAGCCCGCCAGGAAGAGGGTTCCTGCGAAGGTGATGTGGTATGCTCCTATAATACCGCGATTGAAACGTTTGTTTAGAAACAGAGAGCATGCCAAGTTGATGCGATGGCACAGTGAAGACCGTAAGAAAGACGGGAAGTTGAGAGCACCCGCTGACGGGTCGCAGTGGAGAAAAATCGAGAGAAAGTACTGGGAGGAGTTTGCAAAGGACGCAAGGAACGTATGGTTTGCTTTAAGCGCGGATGGCATTAATCCTTTCGGGGAGCAGAGCAGCAATCACAGCACCTGGCCCGTGACTCTATGTATGTATAACCTTCCTCCTTGGATGTGCATGAAGCAGAAGTTCATTATGATGCCAGTTCTCATCCAAGGCCCTAAGCAACCCGGCAATGACATTGATGTGTACCTAAGGCCATTAGTTGAAGAACTTTTACAGCTGTGGAATGGAAACGGTGTACGTGCGTGGGATGAGCACAGACAGGAGGAATTTGACCTAAAGGCGTTGCTGTTCGTGACCATCAACGATTGGCCCGCTCTCAGTAACCTTTCAGGACAGACAAACAAAGGATACCACGCATGCACGCACTGTTTAGATGACACTGAAAGTATATACCTGGACAAGTGCAGGAAGAATGTGTACCTGGGCCATCGTCGATTTCTTCCGACCAACAATCAATGTCGAAAGAAAGGCAAGCATTTCAAAGGCGAGGCAGATCACCGGAAGAAGCCCGCCATGCGTACCGGTGATCACGTACTTGCTATGGTCAATGATTTACACGTAATCTTTGGAAAGGGCCCCGGCGCACTAGCTGTTCCGAATGACGCTGAGGGACACGCACTCATGTGGAAGAAGAAATCTATATTTTGGGACCTACCCTACTGGAAAGACCTAGAGGTCCGCTCTTCAATCAACGTGATGCACGTGACGAAGAACCTTTGCGTGAACCTGCTAGGCTTCTTGGGCGTGTATGGAAAGACAAAAGATACAGCTGAGGCACGGGAGGACCTGCAACGTTTGCACGAAAAAGACGGCATCCCTCCGAAGCAGTATGAAGGTCCTGCCAGCTATGCTCTTACGAAAGAAGCGAAAGAAATCTTCTTTGAATGCCTGCTCAGTATGAAGGTCCCGACTGGCTTCTCGTCGAATATAAAGGGAATAATAAATATGGCAGAGAAAAAGTTCCAGAACCTAAAGTCTCATGACTGCCATGTGATTATGACGCAACTGCTTCCGGTTGCATTGAGGGGGCTTCTACCGGAAAACGTCCGATTAGCCATTGTGAAGCTATGTGCATTCCTCAATGCAATCTCTCAGAAGGTGATCGATCCAGAAATCGTACCAAGGCTAAGGAGTGATGTGGCGCAATGTCTTGTTAGTTTCGAGTTTGTGTTCCCACCATCCTTCTTCAATATCATGACACACGTCCTAGTTCATCTAGTCGACGAGATTGTCATTCTGGGGCCCGTATTTCTACACAATATGTTCCCCTTTGAGAGGTTCATGGGAGTCCTAAAGAAATATGTCCGTAACCGCGCAAGGCCAGAAGGAAGCATCTCCATGGGCCATCAAACAGAGGATGTCATCTGGTTTTGTGTTGACTTCATTCCTGGCCTTAATAAGATAGGTCTCCCTAAATCGCGGTACGAGGGGAGACTGACTGGAAAAAGCACGCTTGAAAGGGACTCAATAATATGCAGGGACGGATATTCTTGGTCTCAAGCACACTACACAGTTCTACAGAACTCTACATTGGTGACCCCGTATGTCGATGAACACAAGAACAGTCTGCGCTCCAAACACCCGGAGCAGTGCGACGACTGGATTACACGTGAACACATCAGGACTTTCAGCAGTTGGTTGGAAACACGTCTCAGAGGTGACAACACTGTTTGTGATGAGTTGTACTTGTTGTCCAGGGGACCATCTTCGACTGTATTGATTTACAAAGGATACGAGATAAATGGGAATACATTTTACACGATTGTCCAAGATCAAAAGAGCACCAACCAAAACAGCGGTGTCCGCTTTGATGCAACAACCGAGAGGGGAAAGGACACATATTATGGTTACATAGTGGACATATGGGAACTTGACTACTGACATGATTTTAAGGTCCCTTTGTTTAAGTGCAAATGGGTCAATCTGTCAGGTGGCGGGGTACAGGTAGACCCACAGTACGGAATGACAACAGTGGATCTGAAAAATCTTGGATACACTGATGAACCGTTCGTCCTAGCCAATGATGTGGCACAGGTTATCTATGTGAAGGACATGTCTACCAGACCGAGAAAAAGAAAAGATAAGGAAGCGAATACATCATACGATGAGCCAAAGCGCCACATAGTTCTTTCAGGAAAAAGAGACATCCTGGGAGTGGAGGGCAAGACAGACATGTCTGAAGATTATGAAAAGTTTCATGAAATTCCTCCCTTCAAAGTCAAGGCTGACCCAAGCATCCTGATAAACGATGAAGATTTTCCATGGTTACGGCGCAATAAGCAAATGACACAAGCGAAGAAAAAGTGAAGACTTTTTTCCGCAACTATTATGATGATACCATGCCAACTTTGTAACAAACGAGTATGATACCATTGTCCGTTTGTACTATTCAAATTTCAATACTACTTGCACTAACAGAGAAAGTTTGTAATTGGTTTTCCAGAAAGAATTAAAAAAATAAAGCAAATAACAAAAGAAAAAAATAATGCAGAAAACAAAACAAAAAAACTTGAAAAAAGAATAGCAACAATAAGTATTTTGTTGTAAGTAGAAACAAAATAAAATAAATAAAGCAACAAAGAAAATAAATAATATCAAATTTAAACTATTCAAATTTGAATACTACTTGCACTAACAGAAAGTTTGTAATTGATTTTACCTAAAGCAATAATATTCACAAAGAAACTCTAAATACAGCAAAAAACAACTTAGAAATAAATAAAGCAAAAAAGGAAAAAAAATTGGGCGCTGCCCAGTGAGCCTGCAAGGCCTACAGCACAGGATGCACTTGTACTATAAGGCCCAGCAAGCTCACAGGGCAGCGCGCAGAGTTAGGCCCAGAAGCCTGCATTTGACAGAGTTAGGCCCAGAAGCCTGCATTTGAGAGGAGCTCGAGAGGGTGGGCGCAGCAGCCCTTATAAACCACTCTCGAGCTCCCTCAGCTAGCGAGGTGGGACTAAACATCCCACCGCACCCGCGCCAGCACAGGGCCTTTGGTCCCGGTTGGTGGCAACAACCGGGACTAAAGGGTGGCATTAGTCCCGGTTGGTGGCTGAAACCGGGACTAATACCCCCCTTTAGCCCCGGTTGCTGCCACCAACCGGGACTAAAGGCCCCTCCTTCCCGCCCTTTGGGCTGCTGAAAAGGGACCTTTAGTCCCGGTTGGTGGCAGCAACCGGGACTAAAGGGGTGTATTAGTCCCGGTTGGTGCCACGAACCGGGACTAATGCCCCTCCTATATAACCAAGACTTGCGAAAATTTGGTCAGTTTCCTTCTTCCCCGCGCCCCCGACGCCTCTCTCCTTCCCCGCCCCCGTCGCCCCATCGTCGTCGCCGTCGCCCCCGTCGCCCCGTCGCCGTCGCCGTCGCCCCCGACGCCGCCTCGTCG
>LR738710.1:942468847-942525579 GCA_902687465.1 Secale cereale
TGTGTATATATATTTTTTTTCTTAGGAATTTGCTAAATATATAGATTAAATATATATGTATGTGTATATATATATTTTTTTCTTAGGAAGTTGCTGTATGTGATGTGTGTATGTGATGTATATATATGTGTATGTGGCTATATAGTTTTTTGTTTATATATGCTAAATATATATATAAAGTTTTATATATGCAAAAGTTACAAATTTAGAAAAAGAAGGATAGGAAAGAAGAAAATAAGAAAGAGGAAAGAAAGAAGAAGAGGAGAGGAAGAAGAGGAGAAATAAATAAGAAGAAGAAAAAAAAAGAAAAAAAGAGGAGAAGAAGAAAGGAATAGAGGAGAAGAAGAGAAATTTTCTCTTCTTCTCCTCTATTCCTTTCTTCTTCTCCTTTTTTTTTCTTTTTTTCTTCGATCTTCTCCTCTAGCGGTTCCTTTTTTCTTCTTCTTCCTCTTTTTTTTATCGGATATGTCTATGTCGATATACACCCTCCCCGATAACTTCGACATTAGGGGAGGGGGGGTCGAGGGTCGTCGAGGGACCGAGGGTCGTTTAGGGTCGAGAGATCGCCGAGGGGCCGAGGGTCGTCGAGGGGTCGAGAGGCCGAAGGTCGAGGGGTCGAGAGGTTGCCTAGCAGTCGGGGGTCTAGGGTTGTGGATCGCCGAGCTGTCGGGGGTCAAAGTATTGAAGAATTCCATGACTTCATCATTTGCCAGAAGTAACCGGGGCATTTTGGTACAAAGTTATGCAAAGTTATTCTCGAACGGAGTTCCTGATAGGATAATCCTTCTTTTGTTACGAATTATCCTATCTGGGACTCCGTTCCAAAATAACTTTGGAGAGCTTCGTACCATCATGCTACTGTTACTTTCGCCTAATGATGAAGTATTGGTTTTGTTGAATCCTTTGATACTAGACAAAATGTGACATGATCGGGGTCTAGGGTTGTGGATCGCCGAGCAGTCGGGGGTCGAGGGGTCGAGAGAGGTTGCCTAGCTAGTGTCAAAGTATTGAAGAATTCCATGACTTCATCATTTGCCAGAAGTAACTGGGGCATGTTGGTACGAAGTTATGCAAAGTTGTTTTGGAACGGAGTTCCTGATAGGATAATCCGTCTTTTGTTACGAATTATCCTATCCGGGACTCCGTTCCAAAACCACTTTGGAGAGCTTCGTACCATCATGCTACTGTTACTTTTGCCTAATGATGAAGTATTGGTTTTGTTGAATCCTTTGACACTAGACAAAATGTGACATGAGGGGGTCGAGGGTCGAAGCTAGTTCTACGTTTGCCATTAATATATCCATCTGTCATGTTTGAATAATAATTGGCATGTTGTAAATATTTGTAGAAACAATGGACGACAACACCCGAGACCTAGCACAAGAAGCGATGTTGATGGACATAATCGCAGACGGACAAAATGCCGTCTTGTCGTTTCTCAACGACACCGATGAGCAGGTCGAAAAAGAGCTGCAGCTGGAAGATCTAGGCTATGATATTGATGGATCCGGTGACCCAATGCACATGGAAGAAGTAGACCGTGAGGACGGCTCCGGTGACCCAATGCCGGTGCAAGAAGGAGACCGTGATGCTGGCTCTGGTGACCGAACCGAGTCCGGCCAGGAGGTATATATGTTAGTTAAGCATGTGCTGACTAGTTAATTGATGCATTCATTAACTCTCGTCTTTGTTTCTTTTTCTAGCCCTCCGGATCGAGCAAATCTTCGGTAAAGAGACGAGGAGCGAAGAAAAAGTTGAGGCCGGATGAAAAGTTTGAGATCTCAGAAATCTCGCGCTCCGGCGAGCCGATTGCACCCATCCGGACAAAGAACGCATTTGTTAATCAGTGCGGGGTTCTGGTTAGGGACAAGATCCCGATCAGCATCCATCAATGGTTAAAGCCGGCTGCAAACGACGCTCAGGTGACTTATGTCACTGATATGCAGAAAGAAGATCTTTGGACTGAGCTGAAGTCAAATTTCGTCCTACCGTGAGAGGTTGATCCGGCGAAGCCAGTTAAAGAGGAGTTAATCAAGTCTGCTGCACTTTCGAAGATGGCAGACCAATTCAGGGCATGGAAGAAAAAACTGAATACGTTTGTCAAAGATAAAAAGACTCCAGAATTCGTGGGCATATATGATAAGATCAAAGATGACTGGCCCGCATTTGTGGCCCATAAGATGTCGGAAAAGAGTCAGAAGATGTCGGAGACAAACTGGATAAATGCTGCGAAGAAGAAGCATCACCATCGCACGGGGTCAGGTGGCTACCTCAGAGCCCGGCCTAAGTGGGCCAAGGCTGAGAATGATCTGCTTTAGAAAGGGATCGAACCAGAGACAATGCACTGGCCAGACCGTTGCCGGACTTGGTTCTTCGGGGCTGGCGGAACCTTGGACCCTGTAACAGGGTGGTGCATTTGGACGGACAAGCAATTGGAAACACCACTCAGGAAGATGCGGCAGTATATCAAAGCAGCGCATGAAGGGACGTTCTTCCCCGACAGAGAGAACGACGAGCTGACAATGGCCCTCGGGAATCCTGAGCACCCTGGACGGACACGAGGCACGCCAGGCTCCCTTCCGTGGCGTGCTGGGTTTCCGGACGCAGGAGGCTACAAATGCCACGACAGGAGGAAGAAAATGGAGCTGACCAAAATCCAGGCGCTGCGGGCCAGAATACAAGCGATAGAGGAACGGGAAGCAAATCGGGACAAAAGAATTGCCGAAGCTTCCCCCGAAGCTACCCCGCCATCTCAGCGGAGAAGCAGCGTGGCTTCCACCGAGCTGCTGCCAGGAATCCCGTGGATGCTATCACGCAGGCACAAAATTGCCACCTTATGGCGCAGTGGATGAATCTGAAGGTCAAGGCGGTTGCTGGCTCTGTTTATCCTTCTGGACCCGGCGACACTTTTCACTGCCGGCCGATTCCAGAAGGATATGCTAGGGTGATGGTCGACGAAATAACGGAGGGATTTGAGGAGCTCCAGCTTGACCACCCTACCGGTGAAGGGGAGACTCGGCTGGGTTCTTCACTGAAGACTCCATGCCTATGGCGGAAGGACCTCATCAACATTCTCAACTGGACGCCTCCGCCTCCTCCTCCTCTTCCGGCGAGTCAGGGCACTCCGCCTCCTCCACCGCCTCCTCCTCCGACGAGTGACCATCAGGGCACTCCGGCTCCTTCTCCGGCGCGTGGCGGCACTCCGCCTCCTTCGCCGCCGGCGCGTGGCAGCACTCCGCCTCCTTCGCCGCCGGCGCGCCCGAGCAGCCAGCCTGCTCCTCCTTCTCAGCCTAGTCAGCAAGGGCGGAAGAGACCTGCCGCCGCTCCGGCTGCTCCTGCTCCGGCGCGTAAGCAAGGAAAAATGACAGCCGCTTCGTCTGGTCCGGCGACGTCTAGCAGTACAGCCAGAGGCGGGAGGCGATGCAGATTCGGTCCTTCTCTCACGCCTCTAGAGAAGTTACCGTACGAGAGGTCCGACGAGGTAAACACGAAGATCGCTCAAGGCGAAGTGAAGGACTGGCTTGAAGGGTTGAAAGCACAGAGACATCCACCTCCGGAGGAGAAGATAGATGCGGTGAAAGCAAAGCGCACTCTTGCTGCCCTGAAGCAACCAGCGAAAAGTAAGCCGCAGGACAACTATGACCGCATGATTCAAAAGTCATATCAAGCAGCGAAGCGGTCGGGAAGTACTAAAAGTGATCAGAGGTTAGCAGAAGGACGAGCTGGGAAACAAATTGCCCAGCTCGGCGAACAAGCGGACCAATCATGCCCCCCGCTCAAGGTGTCTAGCGACATGGTCGCTAATGATCCGAGGATGGTGCCCGGTTATACCAGTCTTGCAGATTACGTGTCCGACGATGTACACTATGATTTCTTGGACGTGCAGATAGAAAGATACGAGTACAAAAAGCCTCTCGTCAAAAATGAAAGATCTCTATCAACGAATATGCGAAGATTGCATGATTGGTACTTGAAAATCTGCAGAGAGTCTGGGGATAGGGATAACTTGTATTTGAGAGTTAAACCGGAGCATGACCTCGTTGGAATTGAACTGTTGCCTGTTCCATTTGAGGAGTTCTATCAATTTTTCAATCAATTGGCCCTCGATAAAGCAACGGTCACCTGCTACTGTCTGTAACCGGGATGCCCAGTCCCTATAATTTGTGTGGAAAATACACTGAGTTAATATTTTTCAAATGCGCAATGAACATTTGTGTAAATTAATTTTTGAAATTATATAATATTTTGGAAAATAGTTTGAAAATGTAAACAAGTATGAAAAATTAAACAAAATTAAGAAATTCCATATGAAACTATAAGAAATGAAATTAAACTAATGAACCTAGCATTATTGGGCTGGCCCACCATACGCCCAGCTTGACGCATGGTGGCTGTCGGTCTTGCACTAAGCCATACCTAGCTGCGGTATGCACACACAACTCTTTCAATTCTTGGTGAACGATCGTGTGAGTTTCTTCAATGTTTTATTGTATCTTCCGCATAGTGCCTCGGTTCCAAAAAAAAACTAGTAGCCCCCCCCCCACTCCCCCCCAAATAGCCCCAGGGCTCATTTTCGGGCGAACGAGAATCTCCCACCAGCATCCTCAGATCCTTGATTTTCGCCGGTTTGGGCCAAAATTACATCCGACGAACTCAAGCCGAATCCAGCGCACCGGGGGCGCCGGCTGAAGCAAAAAGGAGTGTGGACCTTCACCACCGGCGACACCGGCCTATTTTCCCGCAGTTTTTCGCTCCCCCCCCCCTTTCCTCCCAACCAACCCCGATCTCCCCCGCAGCTCCCCCCATTCTCCCCAGATCTGCCTGCCATGTCGCCGAAGAAGTACGTGGCCCCTCGCCTAGCCATCGATCCCGCCAGCCAAAGCCGAGGAAGCCGAGGGCGCCATTGCCAAGGCCCGTGGCATGACGAACGCCCAGTGCAAGGTCGGCGGTGACGAACGATAGTCGGGTGGTGGACCACGAGGAGTCGTCTCGTGCGGCCATGGCAAACGAGCGCCAGCTCCTTCCGCCTCAACAGGTAGGCCAGTACCCACAAGGCGCGTGGTGTAGCCAGCAGAGCGTTGTGTCGCCGGCCAAGATCTCCCCGCCAGTGTGAGGGTACACGCCCTCGCCAGACTACCCCAATGGTGACGCGCTCTATGGCTTCAACCCCAACATCACCTTCCCGCATTGCTCTGCCCACCTCCTCCGTCTTCACCAGCCCCGACTAGAGCACGCCCTACGCATTCACCGTCGGCCTCAACACCAAGTACGGCTACTCGCCGACGTACTCAAGCTCGCCTGCGCTGACTCTGCGATGGGGACCCTTACCCTTCGCACCAAGCTCGGCGACATCAATTCCTTTACCTTGCATGTGTACATCATCCATGTCTATGCCATCCTTGCCAGCATCCTCATTATCCTTATCATGCATGCACATATGATCCATTCCTTTGGGGTCCATGGCTACGAAATCATTGTCCTTATCATCCATGCATTTGCCTTCGTTGCCTCTATGACCCATGTCCTTGTCATCCTTGCATGTATCACCCAAGTTTTTGCCATCGTTGCCTTTATCATCCATGTCGTTATGCTGCCAGCAAAAACAGATAGTCAATGTTATGGATAGATAACATACATTACCAAAATTATGCTCTACTCCGCTTAAATAACTGATTTAATTTTTGATATCGGATTCATGTACCTAACTCGGTCCTTGAAAACCTGTAAGTAAATATGCCCTGACTAAATCCAGAAATTTGTAATTGATTGTACTAGCTCTAACTGATGATCTCCTAACTAAATCCAAAGTCAACGAGTCCTTCAAATGCCTTGATAGATCAATTATCTGCAAACTCCATTCAAAATTATGTCCTAACTAAATCAAAATTATCTCCTAACAAAATCCAAAAGTATCTCCTAACTAAATCCAAATTATCTCCTAACTAAATCCAAAATAAGTCCAAACTCCATACAAAATAATGATCTCCTAACTAAATCCAAAATATCTCGAAACTCAATTCAAAAGTATGTCCTAAATCCAAAATAACTTTCTTTGAATCCGAATCTGCTGACAACTTTCTCATGCCACATAACCTTAACTAAGTCCTTCAATATGTCCTAGCTACATCCGACTCACTACAAGAAATATGTCAACTTGTGACCACCACTATTGGTCACTGAATGGTCACAAATTTCCATTTGTGACCTTTTTGTGACCAAAAACATAAGGTCAAAAGCTGGCCGTCATAAACTGACTATAGCGACCTTCTCTGTGAGAAGGTCATAGACGTTTATGACCAAAATATGCCTACTATCGTGTTTTGGTCACTAGCAGCCTCCCCAGACCACGTAGGCATCCAGCGTGGCAAGCTGATGTGGCACAAGAATCAGCCCGGTCCAATTGGCTGTTCTACATGGGCCGAGCCCACTAATTCCAACAAATTTAGGTTTTTTTATGGTCAACTAAATGGGCCAAGCCCACTTTTACAGGCCTTTTCTTTTGGGGGCCCTTTACTTTTTCTTGTAAATTTCTTTTTTTTGTTGGCCATTTCATTTCGTTATTTGCTGGACTTTCATTTTGTTTTTTATAACTTTTTGGCAGAATTATTATTTTCGCTATTTAAAATAAAATAAACAATTCCACACCAACATCATCAGTTGGTTGTAGCCTTTTTAGGCGCAGTACAACTTTAAGCATAGAAAATTGGAAAATAGATATTTAACTCATATATATTGTTGAGAAATTTTCATAATTTTGCTGTCAAAGCGGCATGTACACACGAAACCAATTTTGCTGTCAAAGCAGCATTTCAAACGTACATCTCATGACCTCGTACATAAAGAACAGCAATAAAAAGTTTACAATATGCCATATGGCTCAGCTCACACAACACATGACATCCAGGTTCAAATGATCCCAGCAACGAAAAAACTTCACCAGCGCAGCATACTATCTGCACATTCAAAGAGAACAAACTATATGTCAAAAGAGAACTGGGTAGAAAATAGCCACTAAAAGAAAGCAGATAGTATACTCACCACAATGTACTACCACTCTAAAACAAACAATACTAATAACTTGTAGGTACAATGGTACAACAGCAAGCAAATAGTGGAATAATCCCACCACAACGCATGAAGAAAAACACTATCCTACTGCCACTCTCATCCATTCAACTGACAACATCTATTTCATGGAGGAAGGGAAGGGAATAGATAGGCTAGTACCAGTTAATGATGGCGTCAACGATGATATGGATGAGGTTGGCGTCGGTGAGTAGGGATCCACTTGTGCATGCATCCACTCCTCCAGCTCTAAGAAACTTCCAAGACATGGTAGTCGTTGTTGAAGTAGGAGATCAGAACGACCGGACCCTGAGACAAAAAATGACAACATTGACATCATGAGCATCATCTAAACAAACATGAAACAAAACCTAAAGAAATAAGCATCTGCCAGCAAGAGAAATTCTACCAAGACGAGGGTCTGTGAACAAACTGATCATAGATATGAAACTTTGTAATGCTCATGTTTCAGCTAATAGGGATTCCAGAACTACCAATACTCAGGCATCTCATCGACAAATAAACTTGAGGTACATTAGCTGGAACGAAAATAGAAAAACTGGAAGTTCAAAACAAATGGCCAGATACTATAAGATTTGTAATTTTAACCGATAGTTCAATGACATATTGATTATTCAGAATCAATGATAAAAAAAGGCTGCTAGGCATGCGCTTAAGCATGCCTAGGCGCAGAGTGATGGCAGAACACCTAACTGTAAGCACTGGTCGACATGCATTTAAGCATGTCTCACCACTAGGCGATAGCGGAACACCTAACCTAAGCAGTACCAACCATGAACTTAAGCATGCAAAGTCGTGTGCATAGGCAATATAGGCGCTCGGAAGAGGAAAACCCAAGAATTTACGACTAACGCCTTTTGGAACCTTGTTCAGAATTGTACCAGCAAAGAAAGCTGAATGTTACAGGAACCAACGGAAAATATACTACTCCTACTAGGTAAGGTAGGTATGTATCTACCTTCACTTTCTCTGGCCTAACAATTGCTCCATGCCCTTGAGGGCACTCGAAGAAGCGAACTCCTTTCACCCTGCAGCAAGAACCCAACAAGTCAAACAAAATGAAGTGTTTTTCCAAGGGTATGTTGTTACTGGTCGCAAGAAGCCATGATGACTTGGGAACTGGGTATAAATTTATCAGCGCCATAGTTTGGGAATGAACATACATGCCGTCGTGTTTTCCAAGTGGCTCATCGTATTGCACGCCAACCCAAAATTCACGCCCAAGGGCTTCAGCTTTGCCAACGAATTTCACGGTGCCCCTCTTGGCACCTGGCTCGACTTCACATCTGTCTCCCACCTATGACATAAATGTTCATACTGGATTGTAAAACATTATACGGCAAAACAGGTGTAATTTCAATTTCATGCTACAGAAGAAGAAAGCTTTCACCCGATGTTCCAGCCTATTCTTTTCAATAGCAAAGAATCACCGCACCAAGGACCAATATTTGCTACATACGCATGTCTCTGAAAGCAGAGTACCCTGTTTATAAGTGATCAGTTATATTGGCTCAATTCCGTATTCCTCGTCAACTTGGTCAACTACACATGGTTAGATAGTCATATTTTTGTGAGTGGGATTCCTATTGTGCTTAACTGAAACTGCTAGTCAAACCAGGAAGGGAGCTACTAGGCGGTCACAAAAACCAGGAAGCTACTAGAAGGAAATATACACTGCATACTCCCAATAGCTGCTCCAGTTAGCAAAAAAGAAAAGAAGGGGAAGATGAAGACACATATTCCTTCAAAGTTAGAATAATGCACTAGATGCCTGTAGACGGAAAAACAGAGTATCCAGACAATGCTGGATGTTTGTCAAGCTCATGTGGGTTTGTCAAGTTAATGAGGCCACGGATTCATGCATACTAATTCGGCTCGTTCTATGGGAACAAGTTACTGCCAATTGGGCTGCTATAACTGTTACTATGCAGCAAGCTAGACAACAAAAAATTAACACTTTGCCTTGGAAAAAAAACTATGTATGCAAGGTACGCAACTGAGATGACAGGGGCTTTTAACATGAGCAGATTAGTTGGCAAAAACTTAATCTAGCATACATGTGTAAAGCAAATGAACTGACCTTGATGTTGGCACACAATTCCTCCATCTGATTGTCTGACTGCTAAAGAGGACAAGTTATACGGTAAGCAAGCCGAAGCGGGGAACAGAGTAATACAGGACGTGAGCAGCTTACTTGCTTATCATCGGATACAGGGTTTTTCGCCACCATCTTCTCTTTGAACTTGCGGAAGTTTGCTGCACACAAGTTTACAAGTCATGGTCGAACGAATCGATTGCAAATGTTAAACAGAACTCTGTTTCAGACTCTGAGAATTCTACAAGGGGTCCAAATTCATCTTCTTGTAAACTAAAGACAGAACGTGTCCTGAGCTTACTGCCGAGCTTGTCGTAGGCTTCGTCCGAGATGGTGTACTTCTCGACGAGCGAGGTGTCCTCCAGCCACCCGCCGGAGGTCACCGACGAGGGGTCGAGGTCGATGATGTGCACGCGGTACCTTCAGAGCACACCACAATCAGTCCAACATCAGCAGTAGAAAGATAGCAGTAGGTGGTGCAAGAGTGGGACGGACGGACCCGTCGTAGGGGGAGTAGGCGGCGAGGGGCGCGGCGTCTCGGTCGAGGTCGGCGACCCTTGTGCCGGCCTCGTCCCGGAGCTCCAGCCGCATGGAGCCCACGGCCGTGCCCGTCTTCTTCCACAGCTTCTCCTTGAGCGCCTCCACCATGGTCTGCGAGCAGAGCGAACCCACCCACCCCGGCCGCCATTACAGATGAGATCCAAGATCCAAGGGAAGCTAGATGGGTTGGGTTGGTGGCGCGGTGGTACCTGCTGGGAGACGCGGAGGTCGGAGGCGAAGGAGGCAGGGTTGGAGTGCGTGATGCGCAACGCCATGCTGTCGTCCGCCGGCAGCTGCAGCTTCGACATGTCTCTGGCGGTGACCACGACGACTCTCTGCTCTGCTACTGCTAGTGTGGCGGCGGTGGTCAGAGCAGGAGCGGGCGCCGCCGACGCCGATCTGCGGGAGTAGTAGGGGCTCTAGTACGAGTAGTACGTGTACTCGCCGCCATGGCCGGCCGCGGCGACGCGCTAGTCAGCGACGGCTGCGTCGTCGCAGAAGCTCCAGAGGAGCACGGTGAGCGGCGGTGGGACACGGGAGCTTCGAGAGGTGGGAGGGAGAGGGGAGGGTGAGCTCGATCTGAAGGAGGGAGACGGCGGTGGGAGGGATCGAGGGGAGCGCCGTCGGTGGCGGCGGCGAGGAGACGGGGGTAGGAGGGGTGTGATGGGAGGAGGGGATCGATGAGATCTGGGTAGGGTTTGGGTAGGTGGAAGAGGAGGGGTTTTCTTTTTCATTTTTTTCTGTACATAAATGGATGGATGGATGTGGTATGGAGAGATGGATGGATGGATGGGCGCCATGTAATCGATCCGTGTGACAACGAATTCCACCAATAGGAATAGAGCACATATAATTGTGTTTTTATTTTTGTTTTTCTTCTACTTTTTCACATGAAAAAAAATCAAATATTGATCTCATATTGTGCACAAGAGCGCATCTTGGAATGCCAAACAATGTTGCCTAAGGAAGTTTCAATTTCTTTGGACGAAAACTCAATTTTCCATTTTTCGAGTGCTCAAAATGGTTTTTTTAAGGGCCTACCAAATTTTTGTTGCAAAATTGGAAATGTCTTTTTTCTAATTTATTAGGCCATATTTAATGCACAATTGACCAAATGGTTGGGTGTCAAAAGTTTTTATCCACCTCTCGTGAAAAAGACAAACTTCCGCCGATTCAGCAGGAAGCGTGTCAAATTTGAACTGCAGCTACCTCATAGTTTCCTCTTTATTTTTTTCAAAAATCATTTCTAGGTACATAAGTATCTATTTAATCAGAGAAACACCAAAAAAAATCCAAGATTCAACCACTAGCTATGAACGGTCATTCCCGCCGTTTTGACCGCATTTTGAAACGGGAATAAAAAATTCAAAAAAAATCAAAAAATTGGAAAACCTTCGCATTGTGTCATTATATGTGACCAAGTTACCAGGAAAAATAATAAATTTGTCATACGACAATTCTTTTAAAAAATTGTTCTCAGAAATGAGCTATCATGCGTGAAGATTCATGGCTTTCAAGCCAAATGATCAATCATATGGCCACATTCATGGCATAGTTTGTTCAAATGATCTCATATTGTGCACAAAGGTGCATATTGGAATGGCAAACAATGTTGCCTAAGGAAGTTTTCATTTTCTTTGGACGAAAAATTCATTTTCCATTTTTCGAGTGCCCAAAAGGAGGTTTTTTTGTGAAGGACCTCCCAAATAATTGTTGCAAAATTGGACCAAATCATTTTTATAAAAAAATAGGTCATATTTAATGCACAATTTACTAAATGGTTGGGTGTAAAAAGTTCTGATCCACCTCTCGTGAAAAAGACAAATTTCCGCCGATTCAGCTGGAAGTGGGTCAAATTTGAACTGCGGCTGCCTCATAGTTTGCTATTTATTTTTTCCAAAAATCATTTCTAGGTACATAAGTACCTATTTAATCAGGGAAACACCAAAAAAATTCCAAGATTCAACCACTAGCTAGGAACGGTCATTCCCGCCGTTTTGACCGCATTTTGAAACGGGCATAAAAAATTCAAAAAAAATCAAAAAATTGGAACACCTTCGCATTGTGTCATTATATATGACCAAGTTACCAGGAAAAATAATAAACTTGTAATACGGCAATTCTATTAAAAAAGTGTTCTCAGAAATGAGCTATCATGCGTGAAGATTCATGGCTTTCAAGCCAAATGATCAATCCTATGGCCACATTCATGGCATAGTTTGTTCAAATGATCTCATATTGTGCACAAGGGTGCATCTTGGAATGGCAAACAATGTTGCCTAAGGAAGTTTTCATTTTCTTTGGACGAAAAATTCATTTTCCATTTTTCGAGTGCCCAAAAGGAGGTTTTTTTGTGAAGGACCTCCCAAATAATTGTTGCAAAATTTGACCAAATAATTTTTATAAAATACTAGGCCATATTTAATGCACAATTGACCAAATGGTTGGGTGTAAAAAGTTTTGATCCACCTCTCGTGAAAAAGACAAATTTCCGCCGATTCAGCTGGAAGCGGGTCAAATTTGAACTGCGGCTGCCTCATAGTTTGCTATTTATTTTTTCCAAAAATCATTTCTAGGTACATAAGTACCTATTTAATCAGAGAAACACCAAAAAAATTCCAAGATTCAACCACTAGCTAGGAACGGTCATTCCCGCCGTTTTGACCGCATTTTGAAACGGGCATAAAAAATTCAAAAAAAAATCAAAAAATTGGAACACCTTCGCATTGTGTCATTATATATGACCAAGTTACCAGGAAAAATATTAAACTTGTAATACGGCAATTCTATTAAAAAAGTGTTCTCAGAAATGAGCTATCATGCGTGAAGATTCATGGCTTTCAAGCCAAATGATCAATCCTATGGCCACATTCATGGCATAGTTTGTTCAAATGATCTCATATTGTGCACAAGGGTGCATCTTGGAATGGCAAACAATGTTGCCTAAGGAAGTTTTCATTTTCTTTGGATGAAAAATTCATTTTCCATTTTTCGAGTGCCCAAAAGGAGGTTTTTTTGTGAAGGACCTCCCAAATAATTGTTGCAAAATTTGACCAAATCAATTTTCTAAAATACTAGGACATATTTAATGCACAATTGACAAAATGGTTGGGTGTAAAAAGTTTTGATCCACCTCTCGTGAAAAAGACAAATTTCCGCCGATTCAGTTGGAAGCGGGTCAAATTTGAACTGCGGCTGCCTCATAGTTTGCTATTTATTTTTTCCAAAAATCATTTCTAGGTACATAAGTACCTATTTAATCATAAATACATGGTTTGGTGGCGATACGTCGAGGTTTGGGCGGTGGTCGAGGGCCCCAACTCTAGAGCGCGTAAACTCGCATGCCCGCTGCGTGGTCACCGCGTGACTGTGGCGTTGCCATGTGTTCTGGGCGGCCTAGGCATGTCTAGTGGGTTAGCCACTCCCCAGGTAGGTGCTAGGAAGAAAATTACAACATAAGATTCTCACGAGGAGACCGATCGATGCTCAAACATGAATTAGCAGCCAAGTGTTTGATTAGCGATACGGAAAATGCACATGGCTAATGGGCGTGAGTTTTGGTTGAGGATGATCAGTTACTAAGAAGATCGTCTTCACAAATTTTCAGCTCAAAAGGAGGAGTCTAGGTGGTACTTACTTTGCAAAGTACCACACTGGACATAAATACGAATGTTGAAGATGGGCTCAAAATAATGAATGCATTGAGTTGGTATTTGGTGGAGGATAGTTATTTGGGCATTGGAAAGCACTGTAGAAAATGGATACCATTTGGACATGCCAAAGTGGTACTTCCTTCACAAAGTGTTTTTTTGAACAGAATAGGAAAATGAATATTTTTGAATTATTTTTGAACTAGGCAAGGAAGGTTTTTTACATATTTGACGAAGATATGACCCAAAGAATTTATGAGATTTTTTGGGGAATTTTGGGAATGACAGAAATATAGGTTGCTTCACAACCTAGGGCAAAAACTGCCACATGGACATGACACATAGGCAAAACTGATGAGGTGGCGCCTAGTCGTAGCAACCCACCACAATTTTCAAGGTTATGACCATCTATATTGGTCATGAACAGCTAGAAATAAGGCAGCGAACCAGTGCTATCTGCTTTGTGACCATTTCGTGTAAGGAAATTATGACCTTTCTGACCAAAATGGTCGTTATAGTTTAGGGTTTGGAGCCCCCCGAACAGCTTTTGACCAATTGGTCTGAAATGGTCATAGATCTATGACCAATTCTTCCAGGGTCACTAACAAAAGGTCATAAGTTGACATATTTCTTGTAGTGTATCCTAAACCCTAACCAACTCCGACCGAAATCTCGTCACAACTTTCTGAAACAATAAACCCTAAACCTCACATGACATATCCTAAACCCGAATCAAATTCGACCCCTATTGGTGCTATATGAAGAAGGGACCAGAAAAGATTTGAGATGGCTAGGCACTTACAGCGAAGATCCGGCGTGAAAAAGTTGATGCACGTCGATGAGGATGATGTGGCCTCTCAGATCAGGGAAGGTGGCGTCCGCTCGGGGAAGGAGTGATTAGCGGCTCGTGGGGTGACTTCCGATGGAGGGGGAGGGGGGAGTAGGAGCCGGAGGTGTAGACACGGTGGGTGCAATCGGTGATACGTCTCCAACGTATCTATAATTTTTTATTGTTCCATGCCATCATTTATGAAGTCTTGGATGTTTAATGGGCTTTATCATTCACTTTTATATCATTTTTGGGACTAACCTACTAACCCAAAGGCCCAGTCCAGATTGCTATTTTTTGCCTATTTTAGGGTTTTGCAGAAAAAGAATATCAAACGGAGTCCAAACGGAATGAAACCTTCGCGAGAGATATTTTTGGAGAAAATCACGCACAGGAAACTTCAGGGCCAAGTCAGGGGACAGAGGGGCGCGCCCCCTGCCTTGAGGCTCCCTTATGTGGCCCCCGGTGCCCTCCTTCTTCCTATATATTTCCACGTACCCCAGAAACTCAATACGCAGAGAGAAAACCCTAATTCCAACACCGTAGCTTCTGTTCCCGTGGAGATCCCATCTTGGAGCCTATTCCGGAGCTCCACCGGAGGGGGATCCACCACGGAGGCCATAATCATCATCATCATCGCCCTCACCATGAGTTGTGAGTAGTTTACCACAGACCTTCGGGTCCATAGCTAGTATCTAGATGGCTTCTTCTCTCTCTCTGGATCTCAATACAAAGTTCTCCTCGGTCTTCGAGGAGATCTATTCGATGTAATCTCTTTTTGCAGTGTGTTTGTCGAGATCTGATGAATTGTGAGTTTATGATCAAGGTTATCTATGAAAGATATTTGGTTCTTCTCTGAACTTTTTATGTGTGCTCATAATATCCTTGCAAGTCTCTTCGAATTATCGGTTTGGTTTGGCCTACTAGATCTATAGTTCTTGCAATGGGAGAAGTGCTTGGCTTTGGGTTCAATCTTGCGGTGTCCTTTTCCAGTGACAGTAGGGGCAGCAAGGCACGTATTGTATTGTTGCCATCGAGGATAAAAAGATGGAGTTTTCATCATATTGCTTGAGTTTATTCCTCTCATCTTGCTTAAGGCGTTACTCTGTTCGTATGAACTCAATACACTAGATGCATGCTGGATAGCGGTCGATGTGTGGAGTAATAGTAGTAGATGCAGAATCGTTTCGGTCTACTTATCTCGGACGTGATGCCTATATACAATGATCATGCCTAGATAGTCTCATAATTATTTGCTTTTCTATCAATTGCTCGACAGTAATTTGTTTACCCACCATAGAATATCGCTATCATGAGAGAAGCCACTAGAGAAAACTATGGCCCCCGGGTCTATTCTCAACATAATAATCTACATCTATTTTACTTTACCGCTTTTTATTTGCTGTTTTATTAAACCAAAAATATAAACTATTATCTCTATCAGATCTTACTCTCGTAAGTGACTGTAAAGGGATTGACAACCCCTTATCGCGTTGGCTGCGAAGTTCTTATTTGTTTGTGCAGGTGCGAGGGACTCGCGTGTGGTCTCCTACTGGATTGATACCTTGGTTCTCAAAAACCGAGGGAAATACTTACGCTACTATGCTGCATCTCCCTTTCCTCTTCGAGGGAATACAACGCAAGCTCAAGAGGTAGCAAGAAGAATTTATGGCGCCGTTGCCGGGGAGACTTACGCAAAAGTCATATACCAAGTACCTATCACAAACCCTTATCCTTCGCATTACATTTATTTGCCTCTCGTTTTCCTCTCCCCCACTTCACCCTTGTCGTTTTATTCGCTCTTTTGCCACGTGTGTTTATCGTTCGCTTGCTTCTTGTTTGGTTGTGTGTTGCTTGCTTGCTTGTCATCATGTCTAGCACACCTATCATTATCACCACTCCCGAGAGTGAGGTCCTCAACTTTAAACAAAGGGAGGAAGAAAATTTAAAAGATGCCTGGTATAGAATTTGCAATGCTCAAGATAGATCTAATATGAAGCTTTCCACTTCCGTGTTTCTTGCAATTTCTATGTTGGCGTAACTCCATGGAATAGATTTATCTTAGATACCATTATCGGAGGGAATTTCTTGGGTAGCCACACCGTTGATTCTTATAAGGCTATGACTGAATTATTTGGCTCACCACCTCTTATGGTTAATGGGACCGTTTTAACTTTGGAGCATGTTATGCAAAGGTTGGAAACCATTGAAAACAAAGTTGCTACGGTAGAACTGGTAGAGAACTTGGATAGAAAAATTCATAATGAAATCACCCAATATGGATCCAAGGTAGGAGTTGTTCTGAAAAATCTTAAGGAGAAAGAACCCATAGTTAAAGAAAAGCTAGATCAGGATTCTACTAGAATCAATAAGCTTGAGGATGTTATCACTAATGTGGGTTCTGGTCTTTCCGCTATAAAAACTACTCCGAATACCTCCACTAAATTATCTAAGTTCATGTATGTCCCTAAACACAAGGGTGAAACATCTAGACTTGCGGATCTCAAATCCATAAGTGTTCACCCTAATTTTCTTACTTTTGCAAGAGACCCTTTTGACACTTTAGAATTTCTTGATTTCTTGCCCAAGAGTTTTATTATTCATAGGGACAAAGAAGTGCTCAAGAATCATAAGTGCTTAATCAAAGAATTGCCTTCCAAGGATGGCAATACCTAGATCTATCTTGTATCGTGCCTAGCTAGGGGCGTAAAACGATAGCGCTTGTTGGGAGGCAACCTAATTTTATGTTTTTTGTTTTTGTTGTTGTTAGGGAATAAATATTGCATCTAGCCTCTGATTAGATGTTTTTTCATGTTTTGTTTAGTGTTTGTGCCAAGTAGGACCTTTGGGAAGTCTAGTGTGAAGTTTATATGATCTTGCTATGAAAAACATAATCGTTAGCGCTTGCTACAGTAGTCGTGGGATTTTACTGGAGCGTGCGTTTTAGTTGATTCTTTTTGCTGCTTATTCGTAGACAAATTTTGCAAATTTACCAATTTAGTTTGAATTTTTTGGAGTTCCAGAAGTAGGCGAACCCTGCAGATTACTACAGACTGTTCTGTCTTTGACAGATTCTGTTTTTCGTGTGTTGTTTGCTTATTCCGATGCATCTATGAGTAATATTGGAGGATATGAAACATAGAGAACTTGGAGTACAGTAGGTTTAACACCAATATAAACAAAGAATGAATTCATTGCTGTACCTTTGATTAGTGGTTTGCTTTCTCATACTAACGGAGCTCACGAGAATTTTTGTCTAAGTTCTGTGTGGTGAAGTTTTCAAGTTTTGAGTACGTATTGCTTTGATGGACTATGGAACAAGGAGTAGAAAAGGCCTAAGCTTGGGGATTCCCATGGCACCCCAAGTAAATTCAAGATAATCAAAAGCCTAAGCTTGGGGATGCCCCGGGAAGGCATCCCCTCTTTCGTCTTCATCCATCGGTAACTATACTTGGAGCTATATTTTTATTCGCAACATGATATGTGTTTTGCTTGGAGCGTCTTGTAAAATTTGAGTCTTTGCTTGTTAGTTTGCCACAATCATCCTTGCTGGACACACCTATTTGAGAGAATTAAATATGGCCTAGAAATTATTAGAACACTCTATGTGCTTCACTTATATCTTTTGAGTTGAATAGTTTTTGCTTTAGTGCTTCACTTATATCTTTTAGAGCATGGTGGTGGTAATATTTTGTAGAAATTGTAGAATTCTCATGCTTCACTTATATCTATTTAAGAGTCTATTAAAACAGCATGGTAATGTGTTTAGGCTAAAGAAACTAGTCTTCACATGATAAACATCCAATGTCAATGTAGTAAAATATTTCACATCAAGTGCATTGAATAGAATGAGATGTTGGATGCTTGATAATTGTTTTGAGACATGAGGATAGTGATATTAGAGTCATGCTAGTAGAGTTATTATGAAATTGAGAAATACTTGTGTTAAGGTTAGTGATTCCCGTATCATGCACGTATGGTGAACCGCTATGTGACAAAGTTAGAGCATGAGGTATTTGTAGAGTGCCAACCTTTGTGTGGAGGTCGGGGGCGTGCGATGGTTAACTCCTACCAACCTCCCCCCTAGGAGCATGCGTTGACTGCTTTGTTTTGATGACTCGTGGATTTTTGCAATAAGTATATGAGTTCTTATGACTAATGTTGAGTCCATGGATTATACGCACTCTCACCCTTCCACCATTGCTAGCCTCTCTTGCACCGCGCAACTTTCGCCGATGCCATAAACCCACTATATATCCTTCCTCAAAACAGCCACCATATTGTTCCTCAAAACAGCCACCATACCTACCTATCATGTCATTTCCATAGCCATTCCGGTATATATTGCCATGCAACTTTCCATCGTTCCGTTTATATGACACGCATCATATTGTCATAGTGCCATCCATGATCATGTAGTTGACATTGTAGTTGTGGCAAAGCCACCATGCATAATTCTTCATATATGTCGCTCTTGATTCATTGCTCATGCCGGTACACCGCTGGAGGCATTCATGTAGAGTCATACTTGTTGTAGTATCGAGTTGTAATTTTGAGTTGTAACAAAAAGTGTGATGATCGTCATTATTAGAGCATTGTCCCATGTGAGGAAAGGTGTAACGCCCCGGACACACCCGCCGGTGGTCGTTACTCCTGGTGGCATCTAGACTGGCCTCACATATCAATACTAGTCTTTTCTGCGCACTTTGTCCTCACTCGTGCGCACCCGAGAGCAACTTCCCGGTCGATCACCCATCCTGAAACTACTCCAAGCTGAGCACGCTTAACTTTGGAGTTCTATCCGAATGGGCTCCCGGAAAAGAAGGAATTCCTTACTGATATAAGTAGTCTATCATCCCTAATAAGCCAGGCCATCACATACACCCTCACTCAGAGGAACCGACGTCCTCGTCGGGCCACAGGAACGTTCCCTCTTGGCACAACCGTCTGTGCTTCCAGGATAGCACATGTGCCATGCCGTGTGCCACGACGGGTCACAAACGTCATGCACAACATGACTGCAAACTGTCCGCAAACATCCGTGTAACCGCGAGGGTCGGCTCTGATACCAACTTGTAATGCCCCGGACACACCCGCCGGTGGTCGTTACTCCTGATGGGACCTTGATACGTCCAAAATGTATCTATAATTTTTGCTTGCTCCATGCCACTTTTGGGTGATATTGCTATGATACTCATACACTTCCATACACTTTTGATCATATTTGGACTAACTTACTAATCCAGTGCACCCCAGTGCCAGTTTCTGTTTTCGGCTGTTTTTGTATTTCAGGTTTTCACGTTTCGAGAACTGCCCAGAAAAATCAAGAAAAATTATATAAAAAATCAGCGATCCGGTAACAACACTGTGTCCGAAGGGTAGCCTGGGGGGGCACAGGGGCTCCAGGCGCCCTGTGGGCGCGCCCCCCCTGGGCCGCGCCGGGGGGGCGCCTGGGCCCCCCGAAGCCCGTCCGGTGCCCCCCTTTGGCATATATTTAGAGGGACCTCCGAAACCCTCAGAACGGGAACTCTTTTCGCGATCCCATCTCTGTTCCGCCGCCGCCGCCGCTTCCAATATCGGGAGCACCAGGAGAACTCTTCCCGGCACCCTGCCGGAGGGGAGGATCACCACCGGGAGCTTCTCCACCACCATGGACGCCTCCCGGATGACTCGTGAGTAGTCTCCCTTGGACCATGAGTCCATGACCAGTAGCTATGTGATGTTCTCCTCCCGTTCTTGTGCTTCACTAATTAGTCCTCGTGAGCTGCCCTACATGATCGAGGCACCTATGTAATCCTTATGCTGTTGCTATGTTGAGTTTGCTGGGATCCGATGGATTATGAGATTATGTTCAGATTGATCTTGAGTAATATATTTGATTCACCTCTTTTATATTTTAGTTCATAAGTAATTCTTGCATGTTCTCCGTTGTTATTTATTGCTTTGGCCGAGTAGTAGGTAGTGACTCCAAGAGGGAACGTTATGCTTGATTGTGGGTTCATGCCCCTCGATGACTAGCTTGAGTGACAGAAACATGAGTCTATGGGATGTGTTGTTGCCACAAGGGGGAAAACAACGGTGCTTGTGCCCGCGGGTGCAAGGATTGTTTACTTTACGCAAAGTTCTTTTAATGCAGTTGTCTGTTGCATTGAGTTTACACTATGGGTGGGACTCGCAACTTAATACCAGCGAGATGTTCTGGATAGATATCTCAAGGTGGATGATTAGTAGTAGATATTGATGGATTTCGGTCTACTTACTTTGGCGTACCGCCCATGCTTTGAACCTCAACCTTTCTTGCAATGTAGTCAGCATTGGTTTGCGTTCGTGGTCCTGTCAATTGCCCAGCTGTAATTTGTTTACCTCACATAGCTGTTTTATCGTCTTTTGGGAGAGAGACATCACTAGTGAACATCATGAGACTCCGGTCCATATTACCATCATTGATCACATCCACTATTTACTTTCCGTTATTACTTACTATCGCAAAAACTATCTATCACTACTATCATTGCTTTTAACCCTTTGTGAACTACAAGGCCTGAGAGATTGACAACCTCTCTGTACTCATTGGGAGCAAAGTTATTTGTATCTGTGTGCAGGTCCACGTTGGTTGCTACTAATCTGGCGCCGTAGCAATTGACACCTACTTGTTGAACCTAGGAGTCTCTGGGGAATCGATCCTTGGCATCTTTGCTAGGGGAAAACACTTCTACTTACTGCATCTTACACCTTCCACTTGGGGTAACCAACGAGGGGTTCGAGGCCCATCAAGGAGTATTTTCTGGCGCCGTTGCCGGGGACTCCACTCTTCAGGATAGGGGAGTTGCATGCTATCTTTTACCTTTGCTTTTTAGTCTTGTTAGTTTACCTTTCATTTTTGCTTTAGTTCCTTTTATCGAAAATCACAAAAAATAGTTATCTTGCTTGCTTGCTACTATGGGTTCCACCGAGAACACCAAGTTGTGTGACTTCACTAGTCACAACAACGATGACTTTATCAGCACACCTATCACTACACCTGCCACTTCAGCACCTTCATATGAAATTAAACCTGCTTTACTTAACTTAGTCATGAGAGAACAATTCTCCGGTGCTGGAGATGATGCTGCTTTACACTTGAACAACTTTGTAGAACTTTGTGACATGCAAAAGTACCAAGAAATAGATGGTAATATTGTTAAGCTTAAGCTTTTTCCTTTCTCCTTGAGAGGAGGAGCTAAAATTTGGTTTCAGTCTTTGCCTAGAAATAGCATAGATTCATGGGACAAGTGCAAAGATGCTTTTATCGGAAAATACTATCCACCTGCTAAAATTATCCAACTTAGAAGTAACATCATGAATTTTAAACAATTGGATAATGAACACGTTGCCCAAGCTTGGGAACGTATGAAGTCTCTTATCAAGAACTGCCCTACTCACGGTTTGACTACTTGGATGGTTATCCAAACTTTTTATGCAGGCTTGAACTTTACCTCGCGGAACTTGTTAGATTCAGCCGCGGGAGGAACTTTTATGTCAACTACACTTGGTGCTGCCACAAAGCTTCTCGATGAGATGATGACCAACTATTCCCAATGGCACACCGAACGCGCTCCAACAGGTAGGAAGGTAAACTCTGTCGAGGAGATTTCCTCCCTCAATGAAAAAGTTGACTTGATCATGTCTCTACTTTCGAATCAATCTACTGTTGATCCTCGTGATGTTCCTTTAAATTCTTTGATTGCTCAAGAACATGTAGATGTGAACTTTATCTCTAGAAACAATTTCAACAACAATGCTTATAGGAGTAACTTTGGTAACAATTCTAGACCGTTCCCCTCTAACTCTTATGGGAACAACAATGCTTATCCTAGTACCAAGAACTCCAATACTGAACTAGAGACCATGCTTAGAGATTTCATCACTACCCAAAAAGCCTTTAATAAGAATGTAGAAGAGAAACTACATAAACTAGATGATCTTTCTTTTAAGGTAGACCACTTAGCCAATGAGGTAAAATTGCTAAAAATTGAAACTTCTCCACTTAAGGAGAGGGAAGTCATCCCTATTAATGCTACTCAAGTGCAAATTAATGAAAATATTAGGATGATGGCTAAGCTAAAAGAAAGATGGGCTAGAGAAAGGGAGGAAGAGGAAAGAATTAAGAGCCTTCCTACCCACCACACTGTTGCTACTATCCAAGTTATTGAGGATGTTCACACTCTTAGCACCCAATGTACTCCTGGTCCCAATGGACCCATTAATGGTGATGCTATAGAAACTACCAACCAAGTGAACCTTAAGGACACCACTACCACTTTACTTGATGCTCGTGACCTTGATTTTGATAATTGCACTCTTACAGAAGTTATTGATTTCCTTCACAAGATGTCTAGAGATCCCCGCACTAGCACGCTTAACCTTGCCTTCACAGAGCATATCACTAATGCTCTCATCAAAGCTAGGGAGGAGAAACTCAGAGTAGAAGCCTCCATACCTAGAAAGCTAGAAGATGGTTGGGATCCTATGATAAAAATTAATTTGAATGACTTCTCTTGTTATGCATTATGTGATGTTGGTGCTAGTACCTCTGTTATGCCCAAAAGGATATATGATATGCTTAAATTGAAACCTTATGATTCTTGTTCTTTTGGTGTTCGTCTCGTTGATTCTTCCATAAAGAAACCTTTGGGGAGGATCGACGATGTTCTTATTGTTGTCAATGATAATTATGTGCCCGTTGATTTCACTATTATGGATATTGAATGTGATCCTTCTTGTCCAATTATTTTGGGACGTCCCTTTTTGCGCACCATTGGTGCTGTCATTGACATGAAAAAGGGTAATATAAAATTTCAGTTTCCTCTCAAGAAAGGGATGGAACACTTCCCTCGTAAGAAGGTCAAGTTACCTTTTGAGTCCGTTGTACGGGCTAGTTATTCTTTTACTCTTGATAAAACTTGATCTACGCATTATGCCTAGCTTAAAGGCATAAAAGAAAGCGCTTTTGGGAGGCAGCCCACATGAATAAATTTTTGCTTTTTGTTGTGTCTTGATGTTGTTTACTGCTGTAGCATCATCATTGTATCTTTGCTTTTCATATTTGTGCCAAGTATAGCCTCCGATTGCTAGAAAGTTCAAAAGTTGTGAGGTGTTGTCCAGGAAACAGATTCTGTCCTCGGATAGAAAAATTCGTATAAAATCACCAGATCATCTTTTTGGTCTGAATTTTTTCTACAGCGTTCTCTATATAATTGTCTTTCGTGCGTCAGTTCTGAGTTTTTTGATTTGAGTTGCAGAAGTATCCCGAACAGATCAATTACGGCCTGCTGTTCTGTTTTTCACAGATTCTGTTCTGTTTTGCCTTACCTTCACTTTGCAAATTAAGAACTTGCTTTTTCTTTGCAAAAACCTTCTGGCAATCTTGAGAAACAGTAGAACTTCAAGAATATCATTATCTCCAGCAAGGTATAATTATTTTATTAAGGGTACTAACCTCGCTAATCAGATTATGATGAGTTATGTATGAAGGGAGTTTTCAAGTGTGCGAGGGAAGATGATAAAAAAGATTCAGGAGTGTCAAGCGCTCAAGCTTGGGGATGCCCCCGTGCACCCCCAAGAAATATTCAAGGAGACTCAAGCGTCTAAGCTTGGGGATGCCCCCGTGCATCCCCTTCTCCATCAACATTATCAGTTCGTCTTTCGTTTCGCTATATTTTTATCACTTCATGTGTTATGTGCTATGCTTGGAGCGTCTTGCTTTTAGTTTTCTTTTTAGTTTTTCATAACGAGTCGGAACTCAGCATTCCTTTATGTGGGAGAGAAACACGCTCCACCTCTACCTAGAACATTACATAGAATTTTCATGTCTATCTATGTTGTGTGTGTTCTTTGTCTTTTAATAGCTACTATCATACTCTGCTCTTAGTATTCATGCTTATCTTTTCAAGAGCTTTTATTTAGTTGGTTGCTTGAACTCTCTTTAATTACCATGCTCACCTTATTAAGAGAGTTTGCTTCCGTTGCATTGGTTAATGTGTCTATGATAAAGACGCTACTTTCATGATGGTGCTTAGTAGTTCAGGTTTTCTTTTGGTTAATCTCAAATAGCTGGGGGGTTCCCAATGTGTTATTGGAGTACCAACTTGGTTTGTTTGCCTATGATGTGGTATTGTTTAGTAATATCTTCCTTCGAGAATTTATTTCGATTGACTTGGCGTATGCTCACGCATATTCAAGACTGTAAAGAAAGTCTGTCAAGCCTTGATGATCTTTTGTTTCTAAGTAGCGATATAACTACCATGCCTGATTCAATATTGCTTTGTCGCTCTGCATGATTATGACCGTCATTGCTCTCTTAGTTGGTCGCTCCCAGTCTTTTTGCTAACCTCCACATGTACTAAGCAAACTAACCATGCAATACATAGCTCATGGGAAAGTAGCCTAAAAACTATTGTGGTAAAGAATATGTTGCTTATGTATCTTATTTCTTATAAGTTGCTTGCTGAGCGGTAACCATGTTTCTGGGGACGCCATCAACTGTCACACTTTTGTTGAATATCATGTGAGTTGCTATGCATGTTCGTCTTGTCTGAAGTAAGGGTGATTTACCGTGGGTTGAATTAATATGCATATTGTTAGAGAAGAACATTGGGCCGCCAACCAAAGCCATGCATCATGGTGGAAGTTTTAGCTTGGACCTTAATCCTCAATCTCTCATGAGAATATGCCTATGCATTAAAGAGGAGTCCATCATATATTTTCTATGTTGTCCCGGTATGGATGTCCTCAAGTTGAGATCTATCAAAAACGAGAAATCAAATGCGATTTATCTCCTTGGACCTTTGTACAGGTGGCATAGAGGTACCCCTTTGTGACACTTGGTTAAAACATATGTAATGCAATGATAACCCATGGGGATCCGAGCTAATTAGGACAAGGAGCGAGCACTATTGGTATACGATGCATGAGGCTTGCAACTTATAGGATGTTTTATACATGACACATATGAAGTACTACTACCGTTGACACAATTGCTTCCATGTTTTCAAAATAAAAAGCTCTAGCACATAACCATTCTTTTTACCTTTATGTTAAAGCACCAACTACTGAGAGCATGATTGTCATTCTGAGTGTAATGTGCATTGTCCCAAAGTAGCATTGTCTTGTGCATGATTGTGATATCGTTTATTCTGAAATGATTGTATCTAGTCATCACTTAAACCTTGAAGGTGCCCCTGCATTTATGTTTTGCATCACTAAAGGGGGCAAGCTAGATATCACTTTATCATATTTGCACATCATGGTCATTGCAAATCTTTTTGATGTTTCAGTTTCATGTTGTAAAACTTTCAGTCATTTGTGATTTTCTCTTGAGGCAACTTAATTACTTTAGAATCATTGTCTCAGTAAGCTTTTGTCATATGACTATGAGAAAGTCCTATATGATTAATAGCATGTCACCACAGAAATTATTCTTGTTATCATTTACCTACTCGAGGACGAGCAGGAATTAAGCTTGGGGATGTTGATACGTCCAAAACGTATCTATAATTTCTGCTTGCTCCATGCCACTTTTGGGTGATATTGCTATGATATTCATACACTTCCATACACTTTTGATCATATTTGGACTAACTTACTAATCCAGTGCACCCCAGTGCCAGTTTCTGTTTTCGGCTGTTTTTGTATTTCAGGTTTTCACGTTTCGAGAACTGCCCAGAAAAATCCAGAAAAATTATATAAAAAATCAGCGATCCGGAAACAACACTGCGTCCGAAGGGCAGCCTGGGGGGGCCACAGGGGCTCCAGGCGCCCTGTGGGCGCCCCCCCCCCTGGGCCACGCCGGGGGGGCGCATGGGCCCCCCGAAGCCCGTCCGGTGCCCCCTTTGGCATATATTTAGAGGGACCTCCGAAACCCTCAGAACGGGAACTCTTTTCGCGATCCCATCTCTGTTCCGCCGCCGCTGTGATACGTCCAAAACGTATCTATAATTTCTGCTTGCTCCATGCCACTTTTGGGTGATATTGCTATGATATTCATACACTTCCATACACTTTTGATCTTATTTGGACTAACTTACTAATCCAGTGCACCCCAGTGCCAGTTTTTGTTTTCGGCTGTTTTTGTATTTCAGGTTTTCACGTTTCGAGAACTGCCCAGAAAAATCCAGAAAAATAATATAAAAAATCAGCGATACGGAAACAACACTGCGTCCGAAGGGCAGCCTGGGGGGGCCACAGGGGCTCCAGGCGCCCTGTGGGCGCCCCCCCCCTGGGCCGCGCCGGGGGGGGCGCCTCGGCCCCCCGAGGACCCCCCGGTGCCCTACTTTGGCATATATTTAAAGGGTTCCCCGTAACCCTCGAAACAGGACTTCTTTTCGCGATCCCATCTCTGTTCCGCCACCGCCGCCGCTTCCAAGATCGGGAGCACCAGGAGAACTCTTCCCGGCACCCTGCCGGAGGGGAGGATCACCACCGGGACCTTCTCCACCACCATGGACGCCTCCCGGATGACTCGTGAGTAGTCTCCCTTGGACCATGAGTCCATGACCAGTAGCTATGTGATGTTCTCCTCCCGTTCTTGTGCTACACTAATTAGTCCTCGTGAGCTGCCCTACATGATCGAGGCACCTATGTAATCCTTATGCTGTTGCTATGTTGAGTTTGCTGGGATCCGATGGATTATGAGATTATGTTCAGATTGATCTTGAGTAATATATTTGATTCACCTCTTTTATATTTTAGTTCATAAGTAATTCTTGCATGTTCTCCGTTGTTATTTATTGCTTTGGCCGAGTAGTAGGTAGTGACTCCAAGAGGGAACGTTATGCTCGATTGTGGGTTCATGCCCCTCAATGACTGGCTTGAGTGACAGAAACATGAGTCTAGGGGATGTGTTGTTGCCACAAGGGGGAAAACAACGGTGCTTGTGCCCGCGGGTGCAAGGATTGTTTACTTTACGCAAAGTTCTTTTAATGCAGTTGTCTGTTGCATTGAGTTTACACTATGGGTGGGACTCGCAACTTAATACCAGCGAGATGTTCTGGATAGATATCTCAAGGTGGATGATTAGTAGTAGATATTGATGGATTTCGGTCTACTTAATTTGGCGTACCGCCCATGCTTTGAACCTCAACCTTTCTTGCAATGTAGTCAGCATTGGTTTGCGTTCGTGGTCCTGTCAATTGCCCAGCTGTAATTTGTTTACCTCACATAGCTGTTTTATCGTCTTTTGGGAGAGAGACATCACTAGTGAACATCATGAGACTCCGGTCCATATTACCATCATTGATCACATCCACTATTTACCTTTCTGCTATTTACTTACTATTGCAAAAACTATCTATCACTACTATCATTGCTTTTAACCCTTTGTGAACTACAAGGCCGGAGAGATTGACAACCTCTCTGTACTCGTTGGGAGCAAAGTTATTTGTATCTGTGTGCAGGTCCACGTTGGTTGCTACTAATCTGGCGCCGTAGCAATTAACACCTACTTGTTGAACCTAGGAGTCTCTGGGGAATCGATCCTTGGCATCTTTGCTAGGGGAAAACACTTCTACTTACTGCATCTTACACCTTCCACTTGGGGTAACCAACGAGGGGTTCGAGGCCCATCACGCCGCCGCTTCCAAGATCGGGAGCACCAGGAGAACTCTTCCCGGCACCCTGCCGGAGGGGAGGATCACCACCGGGAGCTTCTCCACCACCATGGACGCCTCCCGGATGACTCGTGAGTAGTCTCCCTTGGACCATGAGTCCATGACCAGTAGCTATGTGATGTTCTCCTCCCGTTCTTGTGCTTCACTAATTAGTCCTCGTGAGCTGCCCTACATGATCGAGGCACCTATGTAATCCTTATGCTGTTGCGATGTTGAGTTTGCTGGGATCCGATGGATTATGAGATTATGTTCAGATTGTTCTTGAGTAATATATTTGATCTACCTCTTTTATATTTATGTTCATAAGTAATTCTTGCATGTTCTCCGTTGTTATTTATTGCTTTGGCCGAGTAATAGGTAGTGACTCCAAGAGGGAACGTTATGCTCGATTGTGGGTTCATGCCCCTCGATGACTAGCTTGAGTGACAGAAACATGAGTCTAGGGGATGTGCTGTTGCCACAAGGGGGAAAACAACGGTACTTGTGCCCGCGGGTGCAAGGATTGTTTACTTTACGCAAAGTTCTTTTAATGCAGTTGTCTGTTGCATTGAGTTTACACTATGGGTGGGACTCGCAACTTAATACCAGCGAGATGTTCTGGATAGATATCTCAAGGTGGATGATTAGTAGTAGATATTGATGGATTTCGGTCTACTTACTTTGGCGTACCGCCCATGCTTTGAACCTCAACCTTTCTTGCAATGTAGTCAGCATTGGTTTGCGTTCGTGGTCCTGTCAATTGCCCAGATGTAATTTGTTTACCTCACATAGCTGTTTTATCATCTTTTGGGAGAGAGACATCACTAGTGAACATCATGAGACTCCGGTCCATATTACCATCATTGATCACATCCACTATTTACTTTCCGTTATTACTTACTATCGCAAAAACTATCTATCACTACTATCATTGCTTTTAACCCTTTGTGAACTGCAAGGCCGGAGAGATTGACAACCTCTCTGTACTCGTTGGGAGCAAAGTTATTTGTATCTGTGTGCAGGTCCACGTTGGTTGCTACTAATCTGGCGCCGTAGCAATTGACACGTTGGTTGCTACTAATCTGGCACCGTAGCAATTGACACCTACTTGTTGAACCTAGGAGTCTCTGGGGAATCGATCCTTGGCATCTTTGCTAGGGGAAAACACTTCTACTTACTGCATCATACACCTTCCACTTGGGGTAACCAACGAGGGGTTCGAGGCTCATCAGACCTCGACTGGCCCCACATATCAATACTAGTCTTTTCTGCGCACTTTGTCCTCACTTCTGCGCACTTTGTCCTCACTCGTGCGCACCCGGGAGCAACTTCCCCGTCGGTCACCCATCCTGAAACTACTCCAGGCCGAGCACGCTTAACTTTGGAGTTCTGTCCGAATGGGCTCCCGGAAAAGAAGGAATTCCTTATTGATATGAGTAGTCTATCATCCCTAATAAGCCAGGCCATCACAAAAGGCCAATAAAAAAGAAAAGGAGATGGCCCAAAAAAATAAAGAGGGGCTAATAAAAACAAAGAGAAGAAGCCCCTCCAAAAAAAAGAGAGAAAAGAGAGAAGGGACAATTGCTACTATCTTTTTCCACACTTGTGCTTCAAAGTAGCACCATGTTCTTCATTGTAGAGAGTCTCATGCTTAGTCACTTTCATATACTAGTGGGAATTTTCGTTATAGAACTTGGCTTGTATATTCCAACGATGGGCTTCCTCAAATGCCCTAGGTCTTCGTGAGCAAGCAAGCTGGATGCACACCCACTAGTTTCTTTTGTTGAGCTTTCATCCATATTTAGCTCTAGTGCATTCGTTGCATGGCAATCCCTACTCACTCACATTGATATCAATTGATGGGCATCTCCATAGCCCGTTGATACGCCTTGTCGATGTGAGGCTATCTCCCTCCTTTTTGTCTTCTCCACAACCACCTCTATTCCACCCATAGTGCTATATCCATGGCTCACGCTCATGTATTGCGTGAAAGTTGAAAGGTTTGAAAAGATAGAGTATGAAAACAAATGCTTGGCTGAAATCGGGGTTGTGCATGATATGAATATTTTGTGTGATGAAGAGGGAGCATAGCCAGACTATATGATTTTGTAGGGATAACTTTCTTTAGCCATAGTGTTTTGAGAAAACGTGATTGCTTTGTTAGTATTGCTTGAAGTATTGTTATTTCTTATGTCAATATAGACTTTTATCTGGAATCTTTCAGATCTGAACATTCATGCCACAATTAAGAGAATTACAATGAAAAACTATATTGATTAGCATTCCACATGAAAAATTCTTTCTTTATCATTTACCTACTCGAGGACGAGCAGGAATTAAGCTTGGGGATGCTTGATACGTCTCCAACGCATCTATAATTTTTTATTGTTCCATGCTATTATTTATGAAGTCTTGGATGTTTAATGGGCTTTATCATTCACTTTTATATCATTTTTGGGACTAACCTACTAACCCAGAGGCCCAGTCCAGATTGCTGTATTTTGCCTATTTCAGGGTTTTGCAGAAAAATATTATCAAACGGAGTCCAAACGGAGTCCAAACGGAATGAAACCTTTGTGAAAGATATTTTTTGAGAAAATCACGCACGGGAAACTTCAGGGCCAAGTCAGGGGACAGAGGGGCGCGCCCCCCTGCCTTGAGGCTCCCTCGTGTGGGCCCCGGTGCCCTCCTTCTTCCTATATATATCCACGTACCCCAGAAACTCCATACGCAGAGAGAAAACCCTAATTCCAACGCCGTAGCTTCTGTTCTCGTGGAGATCCCATCTTGGAGCCTGTTCCGGAGCTCCACCGGAGGGGGGTCCACCACGGAGGCCATCATCATCATCATCATCGTCCTCACCATGAGTTGTGAGTAGTTTACCACAGACCTTCGGGTCCATAGCTAGTATCTAGATGACTTCTTCTCTCTCTCTGGATCTCAATACAAAGTTCTCCTCGGTCTTCGAGGAGATCTATTCGATGTAATCTCTTTTTGCAGTGTGTTTGTCGAGATCTGATGAATTGTGAGTTTATGATCAAGGTTATCTATGAAAGATATTTGGTTCTTCTCTGAACTTTTTATTTGTGCTCATAATTTCCTTGCAAGTCTCTTCGAATTATCGGTTTGGTTTGGCCTACTAGATCTATAGTTCTTGCAATGGGAGAAGTGCTTGGCTTTGGGTTCAATCTTGCGGTGTCCTTTTCCAGTGACAGTAGGGGCAGCAAGGCACGTATTGTATTTTTGCCATCGAGGATAAAAAGATGGGGTTTTCATCATATTGCTTGAGTTTATCCCTCTCATCTTGCTAAAGGCGTTACTCTGTTCGTATGAACTCAATACACTAGATGTATGCTGGATAGCGGTCGATGTGTGGAGTAATAGCAGTAGATGCAGAATCGTTTCGGTCTACTTATCTCGGATGTGATGCCTATATACAATGATCATGCGTGGATAGTCTCATAATTATTCGCTTTTCTATCAATTGCTCGACAGTAATTTGTTTACCCATCGTAGAATATCGCTATCATGAGAGAAGCCACTAAAGAAAACTATGGCCCCCGGGTCTATTCTCAACATATTAATCTACATCTACTTTACTTTACCGCTTTTTATTTTCTGTTTTATTAAACTAAAAATACCAAAAATATAAACTATCATCTCTATCAGATCTCACTCTCGTAAGTGACCGTAAAGGGATTGACAATCCCTTATCGCGTTGGCTGCGAAGTTCTTATTTGTTTGTGCAGGTGCGAGGGACTCGCGCGTGGTTTCCTACTGGATTGATACCTTGGTTCTCAAAAACTGAGGGAAATACTTACGCTATCGTGCTGCATCTCCCTTTCCTCTTCGAGGGAATACAACGCAAGCTCAAGAGGTAGCAATCGACGGCGATCGAGGGCGCCGGGGGCGATCGGCGGCGATCGAGGGCGCCCGAGGTTAGGGCTCGAGAGGAGGAGAGAGGACGAACCGCTCGAACCGAAATTCAAAATAGTACGCATGATGATTGAACCGCTATAATGAAGTGCTTTATTAATGCAATTAATTTAATCGAAAAATTTAGGACGAGGATACCCGTGGACCTAATTTGGCCGATTAAAGGTAAAAAAAATTAGGTCGAATATACCCTTGGGTTAAAAAAAACCCAGTTATTCTCATCCGTTAGATCGCCCATATAATACACGTGCTCTGGTCTGGTGTATTATGATACACCGTAAAATTTCCCTAGGAAAAATGTGTGGGTCGACAGGAGTCGCTCGCGAGCTGGAGTATCGTAGCGGCGACTCAATAGCAAGAGGTCGTCCGCCGTTCTGGAGAGGATGTCACAAGCATGGCAGTCGATGTCGTTAAACGTGGCGTTGTTCCGGGCTTTCCAAATGTTCCAAAGTAGCACATGGAGCCCATCTTTCCAAAATGCATCGAGGAAAGAACCTCGTCAACCGAGTGGAAAGGGCCCAACCCGAGACGATCCAAGGTGGAGGCCGCGCGGCTGCATGCGGTGAAGATGTGCGCAGTAGTCTCCTCCGCAGAACAGGAGGCACATATACCAGAAGGAGCGCACCTCTTCGCGTACAGGTTCGCTCGTGTGCTGAGGCGGTCACGAACCAACAAGCAAGCAAAGTTCTTGATCTTCCGAAGGAGATTGGAACTCCAGATGTCGATGGAGGACGGACAGAGAACTCAATGCGCGAGTTGAACTCGAGGTCCTCTGCCAAGGCCATGAACCGGCGGTCCGGAGCATGCACAAGCTGGAGACCGCAGATGAGAATTTAAACCGCGACCAGCTGAGTAGCAGCGATGGTAGAGAGGCGTGTCTGAAGATGTTGACCGTCGAGGGCGACTACCACCGTGGTGGCGTTGGGACGCGTAGTGGGAGAAGAGCACCGCGAACTTGTAACAGAGCGCACCACCAATATGCCATCGGTCGTGCCAGAAGGAGGTGGCGCGCCCATCTCAGAGATTCACGCGAGTGATAGCTCTGTACTACCTCCGTCCTGATTTATTGATCATCTTTGTATTATGTCCCAAATTTTGACCTTAGATTTAATTAATAAAATGTTAATGCATCTCACTAAAAATAGTATCATTGGAAACTATGTTCAAATACGAATCCAACAATATAATTTTTTGTGACATGCATTAACATTTCTTTAATTAAACTCGTGGTCAAAATTAGGCATAAAATACAAAGGAGACTAATAAACCAGGACGGAGGTAGTACGTCGGGACCCTTGTGTAAATTATATACATTAGCCACTTTTAAAAAGATGCATCTCTAATCTATATTAGCCACTTTGAATCTTCTATATATTCAAACACTGTGCCAGTACTGTAGACGATATACATTGCTGACATCTTTGATTTGCAGAATTTACCAATCGACATGATTAGGAAAGGTGGGCCATTTTATTTATCTGACTCTTAAAGAGATAAAGCGGGGGTAATAAAATCAAAACTACTCCCTCCGTCTCGGTTTAGAGGGCATGCGCGTAGTTTTAGGTCATCCATTTGACTAACTAAATATGAGTTATATGTCATCTAAAGTAAATCATTGAATTCTTAAGCCGGTGTAGTTTCTAAACATATATTTTTCATCACATATAATACATATATAGCTAGTTAAATTCTCAACCTAAAACGACGTGCATTCCCTGTAAACCGAGACAGAGTGAGTACTACTTTAGAACATGGCTAATAATACAGCCAGCTGCCGGCTATAAGATGTTGCCATATCATCTATAGCCAACACATTGTCACTCATACAATAAGGTTAGCTATAAGATTAGTACATTTTCTCATCTTCTGTCTACCTCTTTCCTCATATTTATTGCATATGTCTTGAAGCACGCATACAACCAGGCCCTTGCATGAGAGCTTACTCCCCTTACTTTTTCATGTATCGCTCCTTCACATAGGCAAAATTGCCATGTAAGCAAGCTATAAGTCCAATATTGTACTGGCTCTTAGAGCATGGTTAATAGTATAGCCAACAGCCGGCTAGATGAAGTTGTCATGTCACATATAGTCAACCTTATAGGCAGCATGTATAGTAACTAGTTGCTAACTAGTACTACTACTTTATTAATGCATGGCCCAGCGTACACTCTCACAATGTTTCTTGGACCGTGCTGCAGTCGGCTGTTAATCTACAACCTGCTTCCCTTCTCTCTCATCCAACTCACCACAAATATAATTGTTTAATCCATATAGCCTGCTAACTGTGCCTTATTATACTTGCTCTTATGTCATTTCCAATGCATTGGTGCTTAAATGGGGTGCTAAGCACATTAAATAGTTTAGCAACTAATGTCCATAATGCATAGGTGCTTCATTTGTTGGTGCTAAGCTCCTACCATTTAATGCTTTAGCAACTGAACTATTCCATGCATTGGTGGGTTTCTTTCATTTAATTATTTTTGCCTAGGTTCACGTGCTTGGCATTGGTTCTTCCCGGGGTCAACACATTCACCTCTCTTCTCTTTATTACCTTGTCACGTCATATTTTTTGCTTACATGTCAACCTTAGCACATGTGTAGGGTGGAGCATTGGGAAGGGCCTTAGGCTGGTCACAATGGGGTGGAACTTAGGAGTAACATCACATATTTCAATAGAACGTTGCTTATGTGGCACATATTTAATGAAGAGTGAAGTGCTCGTGGTAACTAGCTAAGTTACCGGAACATCACACACTTCAAGAAACAATGAGTCTATAAGCTAATAAATGCATCGTTGCATGACACTACCTACATGTTCCTACCCACTGTGGAGGTAGTAACATAGTCTAGATAAGTGTGTATGTTACTACCTTATGTTCCTGCCCATTGTGACCAGCCTTAGGGTTGATCCATGCCACAATAGATTATTAAATTGAATGTAAAATGTATTTGTCTGAACGATTGTGTGTTTAATAGGATAAGTATTAAAAAAATGCAGGTCATCTACCATGGTCATTACTATGCCATGCAGAAATGAGAAAGCTTATGGACTTTGGATGGAACTGATGGGGGGCGATAGCACAGACTAGGTAGAACCGATTTAGATGGATGTCGGTGTCCTATTTTTGTGGGTCGTGTCTATTTGTTTTATCTCTTGTCATTGTTTGGTTATTTGAGATGGTTTTCACAAGTTGATCATTTATTTGTCTTCATAAATGATTATGTGTATTGCTTGATGCAGTGGTTGACTATCCAAGAGGTAACCCACCAGTGCAGGTTGAAGAGCAACATATTTGAACGCAAAAAAAACGAAGAAAAAAATGACAATGGGATGTCGAGGATGAGATTTACACCACGACGTTATTTGTACACCCATGCTCAATAGAAGATGGTTCCTAGTCTTCTCAAGGGAAAAAGAAAAGAAAAGACCCGATCTAGTCTTCTCCAGCATCGATAATGTGAGTGGCTACAATTAATTAGGCCTCATCCATGGTCGATCCCCTTTAGGAAAAGCCAAAAAGAAGAACTTTATTTTAGTGCTAGTGTGGCTACAATAAATTATCCAAGACCCCGTATAGTAGATGGGTAGTCCCGAAGTCCACAAAACTATTCAACGTGAATCTCAAGAAGGGAGAATATAAGGCTGGTGCCAACGCACCGCCCCACTACCGCCCCGCCACGTCAGCTTTTACCCCTACTCTCACCCCACTCTCACCACACTCTCACCTCACGGTGCCAGTGCACGGTCTGTAGTGGCAGGCTATAGCCACGTCAGATTCTCTCTCCTCAGATTTAGTTATTTCACTCGCATTTCTTGAGACATTCTAAATAATGCAAGAAAATAATTTTATTCAACTAAATTTTTTACTGATTACATAATAAGTAATAAAATTGCATAATAAATAAAAAATTACATAATTTAAAAAATAATACATTCTAATTTTTTTACTGATTACATAATTACACGTGGACGAATCACAGCGCGCCACGTCAGCACTCCGTTGCCGCCGCCACTACCGCCTCACTACCGCCCCGCCACGCCATCGCGCCGCCCCGCCTCCCGCCCCACTGCCGCCCGCCTGCCGCCGCCAACGCGGGCGAGAGCGGGGCGATAGCGCCCGCTCTCGCCCGGCGACGGATCCACCGCCCGCCCCTCTCGTCTCGCCCCTCTCTCGCCCCGCTACCGCCCGACCGCGGGCGGTACCGCCCTCACTACCGCCCGCGTTGGCACCAGCCTAATGGTACTACCTTCGTCTAGGTCATTCACGTAGTTCTATGTCGACAATTTGACTATCTAAATATGTATTATATGTGACAAAAAAATATTTAGAAATTATATCCGTGTAGAAATCTATTGATATACTTTTCATAACATATAACATATATTTAATTCCTCAAATTGATGATTTAGAACTACGCTAATGACTTATTCACCGAGACCGAGGTAGTACTATTAGCTGCTCTTAGACTAGTCACAATGGAGAGTAACTTAGAGTAGTAAGAGCAAGTATAATAAGGTACAGTCAACAGGCTGTAAGGATTAAACTATTATATTTTTGCTGAGTTGGATGAGAGAGAATATGTGAGAAAAGAGAAGCGGGCTACAGATTAACAGTCGGATGTAGCACGGGCTTCAAGAAATATTGTGAGGATGTAAAGTGGGCCATGTATTAATAAAGTACTACTCCCTCCGTCCAAAATACTTGTCGCAAAAATAGAAAAAAATTGATGTATTTCTAACTAAAATACGTCTAGATACATCTATTTCTTCGACAAGTATTTTCGAACGGAGATAGTACTTCTTAGCAACTTTGTCGGTGTAATGAACAGGGGGGTGTCCATTACCCCTGGACATGCACCGGGAAGTTATAGCCCCTAGGCGGAAAGGACATGGCGATGAGAGAAATCCACTTTTAAGACACATCTACGACCCAGGAATATCGAGGAAGGGTTCAACTCAACGATCAGAAGACAACAGACTAAATGCAGGAATTACTGTAGCGCGGCCCCGGCGAGCCTTGCCGGGCCGAGCGGCGAGCCTTGCCGGGCCACATGCCAAGCAAGCAGCAGGCAAGCCAGCGGCAAGCATACCCAGCGACAAGGCATGCCAGCGGCAAGCATGACAGCGGCAAGGTGTGAGCCAGCGGCAAGCATGCCATCGTGTGCTGTACCTCCATGTGCAGCCACGTGCTGCACATCCTTGTACAGCCACGTGGTTCACCTACAGCCACATACAAGCTCACCACTAGAGAAATCTCCTAAGTACGTGTCAAGATTGACATGGGCTGGATGTATAAGCGGTGGAGACTAGACAAGCTACTTTCCTGGTGGCCAAATAGCAGCCATACATTCACTGTCAATCCACTGTAGCAACTTTACACCTCTTCCTAATACTGTTTGCCACTGTTGGTGACCCCTTTCTATGTATAAAAGGAGGCCCAAAGGCAACTAAAGGAGAAGAAAAAGGCTGGACGCTCTTTTTGGTTCAGTTTTGTAGCGGCTGTTCATAACAGCGCTCCTGAGCTAGAACACCAAAATAATACACTAAAAGCAGGAGTAGGGTTTTACGCATCCGTGCGGCCCGAACCTGGGTAAAAAATGCCCCGCGCGTGCTGGTCGGTAGATCCGCTCTTTGTGCGGTCCTCTCCCCCGCCGAACCGAAAGGGATCCCGCGATCCCATAGGTGTCGTTTCCCCGACATCTTTGGCGCCGACCGTGGGGACAGAGAGGTTGTGCGAACCCGATCTAGCGGTCAGCGCGCCAGTTTCTTCTTCAACCTGATCGTCATGGCGTCCAAAGAGAAGGGCACCACGACCCTTGCAGAAGCTAAGTTCTTAAACCTTAGTTGCTTTCTGCTGTTTAGATATGAGTTTTATTCTTTAGATCTCTGCATGAGCCCGTATGCTGAGGAGCCTTCCCTGCGCTAGTCGCGCTCCTAATCGCTTCGAGTCCGCTCAGCGATGTGTGTAGCTGCGCTAGGGCTGGGAAGGTAAACCTTTCCGGGGCCAGTTGCGCTCCATATCGCCCCGAGTCCGCTCGGCGATATGTGTTGCGGCACTAAAACTGGGAAGGTGTTCCGGCAAGCAAGGGAGCATTCAGCAGAAGTCCAGGTTACAGCATATTAATTGTAAGCTGGAAGCTAATCAACTTGTTGTGCTGAAACGCTGTCGGGGCTTCACACGTTCGACTAGCGTTGCAGGAATACGCATGGGAGGTGAGCTCGGGGGCTGGCAGCGCCTCAGAGGATAACCTTCTACAGAGCTGCCGGTCATCACCACGAGCGTGGCCTCGTTATGCAAGATGCGTGTCAAGAAAAGATAAGTTCTTGAGACTAAAGACAGTTATATTTCCTTTATTCTCTTTATTTGCTCTTTACCCTTGCCTGCGGAGGAGCCTTCACTGCGCTAGCCGCGCTCCATGTTGCCTTGAGCCCGCTCAGCGATATGTGCAGCTGCGCTAAGGCTGGGAAGGTAAAACTTTTCCGGGAGGCGGCGTTTCTGGCGAGCCGCTAAGGACCCGTTCCTTAAGCGCTGCCGGCAGAACTGTGCGCACCGGGAAGCCCTCCGGCGGGCATGGGCCGTCTTGATTGATCTCCCGTCCTTATACATCAATCTGCACGCGAAGGGGCTTTGTCATGGTCAGTCCGCGCCTAGTTTCGCCTCGAGTCCGCTCGGCAAACTCAGCAGCTGCGTTCTGGCCCGGCAAGTCGCCTTGCCGGTAGTAGTACCGCCAGCAGGCTGCTGACGCCTCGAATCCAGCGCTCGCGGCAAGTGTGCGCGCCGGCAAGGCTACCAGACAGCGTAGGATAAGAGATATGTGCAAGGACGGAATTAATCAAGAGGGGAGCAGCATTTATTATGCATGGAGACGCTTGTCTTACATGCACAAAGATTGATCTAACCAAAGATAAATTGTTTCTTTGGCAGCCGAGAAGGCCAAGGGCGCTGGGCTGTATACCGGCAAGACAGCGGCGACGGCGAGGATGACCATATGAATCGAGCAGGGCACCCGCTTTTCCCTTTGTGGGGAAGGCTCGGGGGCTGGCTCTTCATCGCACGGTGTGGCGTTCCCTTTCGGGAGGTCACGGCTCCTGCTGCCATCCTGCTCTGTCTGCCTGCACCTCCGGCAAGCCCAAGGTCCGGCAAGCCTCAAGCACCACAAGTTCAAGCCGGTGTCGAGAACGTCAAAGCTCTCCGCCAAAGCCATAAGCCTTCCCGGCAACATCCTTGCCGGGAGCCGGCGTCGAGAACGTCAGAGTTCTCCGCTGAAGTCGCAAGTTTAGCAAACCTTGTCGTCGAGCCACACGCTCCGACAAGGGGGCTCTCAACTTTGTTGTCGAGCCACGCGCTCCGACAGGGGGGCCCTCAACCTTGTCGTCGAGCCATGCGCTCCGGCAAGGGAGCTTTAATGCGCCATTCATCAGCGCGCAGCTAAAGTCATAAGAGTCGATTACTTGTCGCCGCGCGTATACCGGTGCATGTTTTTGGGCCTGGCCCGGACAGCACTATGCGCGCTTGCCCGACCCAGGCCCGGGGGCTTCTGTCGGTGTAATGAACAGGGGGGTGTCCATTACCCCTGGACATGCACCGGGAAGTTATAGCCCCTAGGCGGAAAGGACATGGCGATGAGAGAAATCCACTTTTAAGACACATCTACGACCCAGGAATATCGAGGAAGCGTTCAACTCAACGATCAGAAGACAACAGACTAAATGCAGGAATTACTGTAGCGCGGCCCCGGCGAGCCTTGCCGGGCCACATGCCAAGCAAGCAGCAGGCAAGCCAGCGGCAAGCATACCCAGCGGCAAGCATGACAGCGGCAAGGTGTGAGCCAGCGGCAAGCATGCCATCGTGTGCTGTACCTCCATGTGCAGCCACGTGCTGCACATCCTTGTACAGCCACGTGGTTCACCTACAGCCACATACAAGCTCACCACTAGAGAAATCTCCTAAGTACGTGTCAAGATTGACATGGGCTGGATGTATAAGCGGTGGAGACTAGACAAGCTACTTTCCTGGTGGCCAAATAGCAGCCATACATTCACTGTCAATCCACTGTAGCAACTTTACACCTCTTCCTAATACTGTTTGCCACTGTTGGTGACCCCTTTCTATGTATAAAAGGAGGCCCAAAGGCAACTAAAGGAGAAGAAAAAGGCTGGACGCTCTTTTTGGTTCAGTTTTGTAGCGGCTGTTCATAACAGCGCTCCTGAGCTAGAACACCAAAATAATACACTAAAAGCAGGAGTAGGGTTTTACGCATCCGTGCGGCCCGAACCTGGGTAAAAAATGCCCCGCGCGTGCTGGTCGGTAGATCCGCTCTTTGTGCGGTCCTCTCCCCCGCCGAACCGAAAGGGATCCCGCGATCCCATAGGTGTCGTTTCCCCGACAAACTTGTTACTATACGTGCTGGCTATTAGGTCGACTATATGTGACATGTCAACTTCATATAGCCAGTAGTTGGCTATACTATTAACCATGCTCTAACATGCATATATTACTAGTCTATAGCCACAATGTGTGGTGTCATGCAACACTTTATTTATTAGGTCGTAGACTCATCTTATCTTGATATGTGTGATGTTACTCATACTAATAGTAACTAGCTAAATGTTACTATCCATTGTGACTAGTCTTTCTCCTACTGTGAGTACTCTTAGTTGGAGGATGTCTGGTTATGGTTAACTCTGTCGTCACAAATATGATTCTCTGTATACTTTTATATTAAAGGACGGGTCGAAGATTCGTTTATAGGAAGACATCTCGCGAGGCAATGCCAATTTTCGAGAACAATATCCTATCTTATGCATCATTGCTCGTGGTAAGAATAATACTATTGCACTTTATCCTCGTCGAATATTTCATTCAGAAGGGATTTGATTGATAATCTTGGTACCATAAAATACCGGAATATAGAAGGATAAACGGACTGCAGTTTGTCATTCTCTCCAGTTCAGCTGCTGGCTTACCCACGTTGTCTTTACGTGGGGATGAGGACCTGCTGCCTCCCCACACACGCAGATGGACGCACACGCAGCGCACTTAGAGGACCTAATAATTATAAAACGTGCACACTGATTGTCTGTCTTTGTATCCCTGCTATCAAAGCGCCCTTGACCTGATACCACTCACATCCCCTCCGCCCCTTCTCTCCCTCGCCTTCGCTCGGCGGCGGCGGCAGCTGGGCGTGTCCAGGTACTAGCATGTAAATCGATCTGAAGCTCCATCCCCTTCACTTCACTTCACTTCACGTCACTCGGCAGCAAGCAACAAGGCCTCCAGGTAGTGTAGATCTTGTCTGAGATGCATATATGTAGGTTGGCTTGTTATTTGCGACTGCGGATCTGCCGTCTGCTGATTCACCATTGATTGCAGCTAGCGACATCCCACCAATCTGCTGATTCACTCTGGCAGATCAACTTCCCACCAATCTGCTGATTCACTCTGGCAGATCAACTTCCCACCAATCTGCTGATTCACTCTGGCAGATCAACTTCCCACCAATCTGCAGCTAGCGACTACGCTGAAAGCCGACCGTGCTCGGGCATAGTTCGACTCCCAGCAGTACTGCTCTCAGTTTGCATAATATATATATAGGTGAGTGATCTTAACTTGTTCATATAGATATTACCTCATCAACTAGCTACCTGCGTAGTTCGGGATTTGGATCTAGCAGCTAGTATATATAGGCTTATACTACTCCCTCCGTTCACTTTTGTAAGTCATTTCACAGAGCTAAAAATAGGTTGTTTTGTAGTTTGTCTGAATTGTTTTTAAGGCCTTATAAAAATAAACAGAGGGAGTATATGCAAATTTCTAATTTGGTTACCGAGTCATTCATTTTTATTTATGTTTTCCTCAGAAGATGTCGAAAACAAAGATGCTGCTAGCAGGGGTCGAACTTGCAATCTTACCATGAAGTTATAGCAGGTTATCTATGACTATGCTAGCATATTGGTTTTGCACGGAAAGAGTTCAATAATTATGTATTATACGGTAAAAGAAAATTTAATTGAAAATATTTTTTTGTAATATTTCGAGCGGTATTTCTTGGTATCCATGGAAACCGCAAACTCCGGTACCCCTCATTAAAAATACTTGGTTCGGCAGCCAAAACAATTGCTCATACATACATGCTGACCTTGCTATTGTTTCCAGGTTAAAAAACCTACTAACTACAAATGGACCACAAAGCCACTGCCGCACGATGTGACCTAGAGCATATATTAGGCAATGAAACCGCTGAGCCCAAGGCCCTGCCATTATCACTTTTGGAGGCCATCACAGAGAATTTCTCCAATGAGCTGGAGATTGGACGCGGTGGATTTGCAGTTGTTTATAAGGTATTTTTTTGATAAAGAAATACATTCAAATGTTAATCCCGCTTGATTTGAATATCCATACTGATTGTAACACCTGTTGGTAATAGGGAAAACTTGGCAATAGGGAGGTCGCCGTGAAGAGGCTGTCCAAAGCTTATATGCATGAAACCGAATTTGACCGGGAGATTGAATGCCTGATGCGGGCAAAACACAAAAATATAGTAAGATTTCTTGGATATTGTGATGACAGACAAAGAAATATGGAAAGATGCGACGAGAAACTTATCATGGCAGATGTCCACCAAAGATTGTTCTGCTTCGAGTATATACCAAAAGGGAGTCTTGATAAGTATATCAGTACGACCATGTGGCCTCTAACTTTTCAACTTATTTTCTTCATGTACTACAAATTATTTAAAAGTTTACACATCAAGTATCTAAAATTATAAACCCGGTTTCTCCTCTCTCCTTCATAGATGGGCAACGTGAGTGGGAAACATGCTATAAAATAATCAAAGGGATCTGTGACGGTTTGCAATACCTGCACGACAATCGTATTATTCATTTGGATCTGAAACCCGCCAATATACTGCTCGACGATGACATGGTGCCGAAAATAACTGATTTTGGCCTGTCAAGACGCTTAGATGAGAATCAAAGTCAAGTGCTTACCAAAACTATATCAGGAACAGCGTAAGCTAGTGAACTCCTCTTGAAAGCTCAGTCTTTTGTGCTATGCGATTTAATTGCAATCTATTTGTAGATTAACCAATCAGACCTTTTATATTTGCATACAGGGGATATTTGGCACCAGAACGTTATGAAGGGAGTGGAATCACACGCAGGGGCGACTTGTATAGTCTTGGTATTATTATCATAGAAATACTGACCGGGCAGAGGGGTCATCAAGCTACTGAGGATGTAAGAACAATACTATATGCAATTGTTACAAAGATAAAATCTTAATTTCCTTCTTGGCTAAGAAGAGACGACTTTAAAATAGTTGGCACGCTTCTACTTCGCATATTTTCATTACATTTTAGTTTGAGATGCTGCATATATCATTACTGGAAGCACACCTGTAAAGTTACCATTTGCTAAGGGCAAATGAACTTAGTCCTTCGGAATAAATGGAAACTTAAAAGGTATACAAGTACCCCAAGTATTTGAACGTAATTACAAGCAAACATGGAAAGGAAAAGGTCGTACAAATAAATATATTCACATAGGTTATTGTTTGCAAGAAGGACCTAACATTTCTTTGGTCGAATATTAAAGTGCAACTTACATGGTCGTATATCTGACTTCAATTTATGGGACATGGTTTACTCTTGAATTTTTTATTTTTTATAGTTTTCTGCCTGAATGCATGTGGTTGGTATATACTATACATATTGGAGTTTCCTATATAGAAAAGTTGTTGCAGATCCATTTCTTAGACCATAACTCAACACTGCAATTCTTTTAGGTGGTTGAAAGTTGGAGTGATAGGTTGGAGAGATCAAAACAAGACACACAGTACGAAGAAATACGTGTATGCCACGAGATAGCTTTAAATTGCACACACTTCAATCCAAAGGACAGACCAGCTAGTGCACAAGACATAATTGACCGGCTTCATGAAATAGAAAGTATCCAGGTATGTTGAAAATTTGAGAGTTTATGCATTTATTCCTATAATTCCAAGTTATTATGCCTATATATACCACTCGGATCCTTGCATTAGAAGAATTTGAGCTGCTAGAGTATGGGCTTTGATGCTTGAGGAACAGGGCCAAGTGTCCCATGGCGCTATTTGCTTTAGTCACACTTCCCTGTTTCAAGACTACAACTTTTTCCGCGGTAACTAGCCACTGGTAACTGGCTACTAGTAGCGTGTGTCTTATTGCCGGTGGCAGGTGCCAGCGTGAACAAGCACTCTAGTAACTATTTGTGGATTTAAAAGAAATATACTATATTTCATTAATATGGTCCATCCATACATATAGTTCATCCGTACGTCAAACGTACATACAATTTATCCATCCAGTATACATATAATGCTGAGATCGACGAGTCACTTGCACCCACCCCATGTGGATATCGTCGTTGTCGCTGCCCCTAGTGGTAAGTCATATAATTGATGATGCAAATAACTGCAGCGATATCATCCCTATAATTTATGGTCCAAATAATGGATGAAGTTTCATATAATTCCTAAAAGCTCCAATGAAGACAACAATCTTGAGAACTAACAAGCTCAAAGTTATCCCCGCAATGCACAACTCATCAAGCAAAGGCAAAATTCTACAAAAGAAATTATAGCTAGATGCTTCTTTTTCTAAAAGCAAACTGTAACACGAAATAGATTGAAAAAAACACAAGTGTGCATCCCGCTATATATAGTTGTAACTTGTACCTGTTACAACTATCAACAACATTAGCTAAGTGTATATCCATTGGCATCATGGTTGCCAATATCAGGGAAAGAGGTGCTAACACATGGATCTACAAAACAAACATGTCACACGTTGACCGTGCAATCACAGATAATATCGAGAAAAAATACTGCAAGAACAATTGTTTAAAAGGGTAACTAATAACAGAAAATACAGGCTATGAGACAAAAACATGAAGCAAAACATGACAGACTAAGCATGCCACCCGGGTTTCTTTCAAGCATATGATTAGTAGAACACATTCAACAAATAACAGGACTTGAAAGAAATAATATGGGAACTAGATTTCGGTGTGATCATTTGACAAAAACAACAATCACAGGAGAACACCTAACCAGCAAGCAAACAACAAAGTAAGCTAGAACATATCTGGAGGTAAACAACCCCAGGCACTGGTTCATTGAAACTGTTTTTCGAACCATAACTGGCTCATAAATATTCTGGAATTAACAATTCTAATTGTACAAACATGATGTTACAATCCATCAGTGAGAAAAATATAATTTGCAAAACAGATGTGCATATTGAGTGAGCATGTGTGAATTTCACACTTCAGCACTACACAGTTTTTTTTTAAACCTGCTACCTCCGACAGACATAGAAGAGCTAGGACCTTGCTGTGAATGCCGCCGGTGCAGTGGCCCCGTGTTTGTGAGCAGAGGGGCTGAGCAAAGGTTGGGGAGGAACACCAATTCATCGACGCTGGTGCTTTTTGGCTTTACGGGGGTGGTGACGGCTCGATTTGGGGGAAGCCGGGCGTGAGGCGAGGGACAAGCGGTTTTGGGCTTTTCGCTGGCAGCTCCCATTCCCAGATTCCAGTGGCATTTTCTATGTGGTTTAGAGATGAAATAAGGGGTAAGTAGGAAAATTTCACTTAGGGGGAAAAGATACCCCTGGTGTCCAGAAACTTGCACGGTCCGTGATGAATATTTTTGACCACAAACTTGTAAAAGTGAACCCCGCCACCCACAAACCTAGACCATCTCTAGCCGATCCTTAAATTTGCTCCAGCATCTGTCCACACACAAGGGACCAGTCTGCGTACATTAATACGGGAGACATCCATCCAACGCTACCCGCATTCATTTAATTCACTGTTTAAACTAATCACATGAAATTCATGCAAACACTGCGAACTTTCATATAAACCGGATGAGATTCATGCAGACACAACGAATTTTCATGTAAACACGGCGGATTTTCATATAAACACGATAATATTAATACAAACACGATGAATTTTCATTATATTTCGAACATTTAGAAAAAATGAACCCTAAAACTATTGTACGACGGCAGTCGGCATCCACTTTGTATTCTGCATCGGCAACCGCGACCTCCATCTGCCACCTCTATGAACGGCGGCATGGCTCAAGTGAGGTGAAGATATGGTCCCCGACGAGGAAGAATAGAAGACAGACGGATCGGCTCACTTGGGACATCATGCCCTGCCGCATCCCATACCCTACCCATCCTCTGAGGACAGGGTGACATGTCTGTCCTTGATACCGGTGGACGGGAGGTCGATGATGGACGTGTATGGCCCATCGCTCGACGGCCACATGCGCCGTCGAAAGTTGGACAGCGGCGCGTAGGATGCGCAGCTGGCGGCATTCTCAACTTCGGCCTACTATGCCACGAGCAATTGTGCGGCCGCGTCCATGGCTGCCTGCGACCGAGCTTCGTTGCAAGCGGCACGCGCGGCCTCGTAGAGCGGGCGCTGCTCTGCAACAAATTTCGGGTACGTCGCCACCATGATGGCCATGGCCTCCACGCTTGCGTGCTCGTCGTAGATCTGGCCCTCCGCCGGTCGGTGCTGCTCGAGGAGGAACAAATTTTACCTTTGCTCCTCCTTCACCTTCCTAAATGCCGACATAGGAGCCGGCGAATGCCGCTCCTCCTCCGTCATGACGGTGTCGTGGTGTGTTTGCGCCCGCTTCATGATCAAGCCGGCCTGCACAGGTGCCGGGTCCAGCGCATCGTAGACCGTCTATAAGGAGGGCTCGTCCTCATCGAAGACCTCGGGCAAGCTAGCCAGCATGCCCTACTCGATCCGCCTAGCATTGCAAGGGCAACCACCTCGTGCTTCATCTCCGGCGACGGACTATTCCACGGAGCATTCCCAAAAGGGTGAGCGGGTTGATTTCCATCATCTTTTATCCTAGATACTCCTAAGTGCTATGAGCTATTGTTTACCCAGAAGGTCTAGCCAAAAACTCAGATATGTTTTTCCAGCTAAGGATAGCAAAGCTATGGCTGCACGAAGCAATATGCCACATCCTCCTACGTACTCGTAAAAATTGCATGTTGATCCCCACATGGATGGTGCCCACCACGTAAAAATTGGTTGTTATACACAAGCAGAACCCGTGAGGGAAATTGGACCACTGGATCACGAGCAATCCAACGGCGCGGCGCACGGCCAATGCGTTGGCAGAAATCAGCCGGCTGGTTTCAATGCTTTTCCAAAAACGTTTCTACGATTTCCGGTTTCGGGTGAGGTGTTTTTGAACCTAGGCTCATGTGCACCTGGCTGAACAGTAATAGAAAAAATAGATAAAACCTCAAAAACAATCTGAATTGTATTGACAGTGAAACTGCTCATGTCTTGTCTTCTAACCGGATACAAAATTTCGTGAAGAAATACCACATGTGGAGATTTAGAAAAAAAAATCTCAAAAACAGTTTTTTCTCTTTGGGCATTGATTTTTATTTTTTTATTACTAATTGTTTCGAATCCACCGTTGTGCTCGAGCTCCGAAATAAATTCCACTTCGCATGAGTGATAGCTAAAGTTAATTTTTGTAGGGCTTGTTCGACGAAATATTTTACATTTCTCCCGAGACGGCTCAACTGCTAAAGAAGCCACCGTTGCCCGCGGAGCTTGTCCCACGTGGCGCGGCAATGGCGGCGACGAAGATGTCATCGACGTACGACATGGTGGAGCCGATGTTGTATGTGTGCGTGAGCGTTGTGAAGGCACGAGGCCTGCCCTCCATGGACATCACCGGCACGCTGGACCCCTATGTGGAGGTGAAGCTAGGTGACTTCAACGGTGTGACGCGGCACCAGGAGAAGAACGCTAACCCAGTGTGGCGGCAGATGTTCGCCTTCTCCGCCGCCCACCTGGAGTGCAACGAGCTGCAGGTTATCGTCAAGCACAAGGGTGTGCTCCATGACGACTTCGTCGGCCACATCATCTTCAACATGTCCGACATCCCCATCCGCCTCCCGCCTGACAGCCGTTTGGCCCCGCAGTGGTACCACCTTTCCGATGCCGACGACGAAAAGTTTCGCCATGGCAATAGCCTCGGTGAGATCATGCTTGCTGTTTGGCTCAGCACGCAGGCCGACGAGGCCTTCCCAGAGGCGTGGCACTCGGATGCGCACACCCTCTCTCGGAAGGGGCTCATCAACACACGCTCTAAGGTGTACTACTGCCCCAAGCTCATCTACCTCAAAGTCTCTGTCATGGCGGCGCAGGACCTCATGGGCACTGAAAAGGACCGACCGCTCGCGCTAGCCATTGCCAAGATCCAGATGGGAAGCCAGATCAGGTGGACACGGCCGGGGCTCCCGCAGGGGTCGACGAACCCGGCGTGGAACGAGGAGTTCATGTTCGTGGCCAGCGAGCCGTTTGAGGACCAGCTGGTGGTGACCGTGGAGGAGAATGTCGACGCAGGGAGGGACGAGCCCATTGGTCGCGTTATCATCCCCGTGACGTCCAGCTCTGTGCCACACAGCGACGTGGCCAAGTCTTTGCCGTCCAAGTGGTTCAGCTTGTCGCACGTGATGTTGGGGGACGTGACGGCGTCCACGATGTTGGCCAGCAAGATCCAGCTGAGGGTGAGCCTGGAGACGGCGTACCACGTGACGTACGAGTCCGCGCACTACATCAGCGACCTACAGCCGGCGGCGGCGTTCTGACACTGTTCGTTAGCAATTTGGTTCTTTTTCTATGTCCCAAACGAACTATATTTGAAGTTGGAGAAGTAGGATCAGCACAGTTGTCAAGGTTATTTTGCTTATTGGTCTTCACTCTTCAAAGTAAAATGTAAGTGTAGCAAAGCTCCTTTCTTAATACAGTCTTGTTAAATCTCAGTCGACTGAGACTTGTTAAACCAACCATGTCTCAGTTGATGCTATACTAGTGAGATCTTACGTTGAGATTCATGCAATTTGTTTTTACGGTTTTTTATTTCTTTTTTACATGTTATACCACTTGACTGATAATTTGTTAAGAATTAGTCGACTGGGAATATATATTTAACATGTATACTTGTTCATGGTGGGTGAAGAAACTCCGGAGGAGCGCCATTGGCATCCTCAAGGTGGAAATCCTGGGTGCACGTGGCCTCGCCTCGGGCGTGGAGAGCCCGTACGTCGTCGCCAAGCACGGCAAGAAGTGGGTGCGCACACGCACGCTCCCCAACACCACCGCGCCGCAGTGGAACGAGGAGTACACCTGGGATGTATTCGATGTCAGCACCGTCATCACCATCGCCGTCTTCAATGATTCCAATGGCGTTGCCGATGACCAGAGGATCGGCAAGGTGCGCGTTCGCCTCGCCACCCTCGAGACGGACCGCATGTACACCCAGTATTACCCGCTTATGGCGCTTACCCCGTCCGGGCTGAAGAAGATGGGGCAGCTCCAACTTGGAGTCCGCTTCACCTGTAAGTCGTGGGCTAAAATGCTGGCCATGTACGGCAAACCACTGCTGCCCAAGATGCACCACACCAACCCCATCCCCGAGCTGCAGCTGGACTACCTCCGGTTCCAGGCGATGCAGATGGTGGCCACGCGGCTGGGTAGGTCGGAGCCGCCGCTGCGGAGGGAGGTTGTGGAGTACATGCTCGACGTCGATTCCCACATGTTCAGCCTGCGACGGAGCAAGGCCAACTTCTACCGCATCACCTCGCTCTTCTCCGGCGTCGTCGCCGTCGGCAAGTGGTTCGACGGCATCTGCAAGTGGAAGAACCCGCTGACGACGATTCTGGTGCACGTGGTATACCTGAACCTGGTGTGCTACCCGAAGCTGATCCTGCCGATGGTATTCCTGTGCTTGAGCATGATCATGGCATGGAACTACCGGCGGCGGCCGCAGAAGCTGCCGCACATGGACGCGGTGCTCTCTCGCGCGGACCTCGCACATCCGGACGAGCTGGACGAGGAGTTGGACACATTCCCGACGTCCAAGACTAGCAACATCGTGCAGATGCGGTATGACCGGCTGCGCACCGTCGCCGCCGGGGTGCAAACGGTGCTGGGCGACCTGGCTACACAGGGGGAGCGCGCGCAGTTGCTGCTCAGCTGGCGCGACCCCAGGGTGACGCTCGTCTTCATGACGCTCTTGGTGATGGTGGCAGTCGTGCTCTACTTGACGGGGACACCGTTCCGGGTGGTGGCTATGGTGATGGGGCTGTACTTCCTCCGACCCCCGTGGTTCCGGGGCCGGACCAATCTGCTTTTCAACTTCTACAGCCGTCTGCCCTCCAAGGACGACATGATGCTATAAAGGGTTGATGCGTGTACATTTGTTTTTTTAATCTTTTTCTCTTGGTCGACTATTTTATGTTACCTTCTCTCTTTATCCATAAAATGTTACCCTATCTGCTAGTAGTGGTTGAGGAGCCATCCTGTGGTACCATCCGAGAGAAAGCTGTGTGCACATTTTCACTTAAAAAATACTCCCTCCGTTCCGAATGACTTGTCGCAGGTATGGATGTATCTAGATGTATTTTAGTTCTAGATGCATTTATTTCTGCGACGAGTAATTTGGAACGGAGGGAGTACATGAGATCATCGCCTTCATCTAAAAAATCATCTAAGCAAAATCCTCACCTTCATCTAAAAAAAAGTAAAAAAGAAAAATATATCACCGCAGCCTACCAGCGAGCGTCATCTCGCATAACGCTCCATTTAAAAATATACATGATGTCCTCACCTCCATCTAAAAAAGAAAAATAAACATTAAAAAAATTCACCTTCATCTAAAAGAAAATTCCAAAAGCTTTCTCACCGCCGCCAACAAGCTTGTACCATGTGGCATAGCTGGTTAGTCGCCCTCCTCCCAACACTTAATGGGTTGAATATATAGTATAAGTACTATGCCTTTTATGGTTTCCATAGAACGTTACTCTCTTCGTTCAGATTTGTAAGTCTTTCTTTCTACCATTTACTGTTATTACTGTGTCCAAAGCAAGACTTTGATTATAATTTCAATTGGCACATTTAGTCCTCACTAGAAGTGAATAACGCGCGCCACTTTGTTTGTAAGGTCGACATACTAGATCTGGTTGGCCTGATACACACGCACGCGGCACAACTCACACACCAAACCCCTTTCACACGCAACACACACGTCTCTTCTCTTGATCCTCTTTCACGGTGAATTAGTTAGAAAGCTGAAAAAGGCTCAGCGCCCCGCCAATCTTTTAGAAAGAGGAGTGTGCATCTTTATGTTGCGTGCTCTTAACTCAATCACAGTCATAGTTGTCACCTAATTTTTTTTTATAGTTGTTGGATTATGCATTGAGATGCACGCCAGTTTTTAATTTTTAATTTTGATTGTTGTTTTTTTCATAGGAGAAAATTGAGAAATAATTATTTCTCAGTAGAGTGAGTTCTATCCTCTAGGTGCTCTCCACAATCTATCATAACCTTGGTATTACAGCTGCAATCAAGTTTGGGACACATGTGTCTTAAACATGATCGACAACAGCAACACATGTATACCCGAGAAGATAAGGCTCTTAGAGCATCTCCAAAAGCCGCGCTACGCGCCGCGCCCAAAAATCGCATTTGCCGCGCGCGCTTCGGCTGGTTTGCCGCGCCGCGCCGCGCTGGCTCCAGCGGCTGCTCTAAAATGCAGCGCGCGCGCTCCGCTCCAGCAGCGCGCAAAAATGCAGCGCGCGCCGCTACAGCAGCGCCAAATATGGCATTTGGACACAAAATAATTTGAAACATTCAATCAAAATGCAATGAACATGTGAAATTTAATACAAACAAGTTGATGAATAAATAAAAAGTCAGGCCCACAAGTTCATCCAACCAAGTCCAAATGCAAACCAAGTTCAAAATACAAGTGCAACCAACAAAGTTCAAGACATATATAAAACACATCAACCATCTTGCTCGTCTTCTTCGTCTTCTTCCTCTTCTTCCGCCGACGATTCTTCCTCTTCTTCCGCCAATGAATCTTCCTCTTCATCACGCACCGCATCACTTGTAGCTCCGACGGTCTTGGCAAGTTCTTCAACGGCATTTGCATGGGTATGTGTGTGAGGCACATCGAAAGACATTCCATTCCTCATGGCCGGAGGTGCACCCATGCCTCCCATGGCGGCCGGAGGTGCACCCATGCCTCCCATGAGAGAAGCAAAACTCATGCCACCCATGCCTCCCATAACGTTGGAGGGTGCTCCAAAGCCATCCATGGCTCCCATAGCATTGGAGGGTGCTCGAAAGCCACCCATGCCTCCCATGGCGGCCGGAGGTGCACCCATGCCTCCCATGGCGGCCGGAGGTGCACCCATGCCTCCCATGACGACCGGAGGTGCACCAATGCCTCCGAAGCCACCCAAGCCTCCAATGGTGCCGAGGCCCATGCCTCCCATGCCGCCGAGGCCACCGCCACCCATGCCGCCGAGGCCACCGCCACCCATGCCGCCACCCATTGTGTTGATCAGGGAGAAAGGCGAATTCGCGCGCGCGCTCGAGTGTGCCGCGCGCGGAAGTGGACGCACCAAATCAACAACGCGGGATGGGGCTTTCACCAGCACGCCCAACTCGTTTTAGCGCGCGCGCGTTTTTTGCGCGCCCGCTGGAGATGTCCGACGCGTTGCGCGCGCGCTAAAATGGCGTTTTTTGCGGCGCGGCCAGGGACGAAGCTAGAAAAAATATTTGCTGGGGTCAAGTCTATGGCAAGGGGGTCATCTTCAATAAATATATAGTGTTTAGTACTAATTTAATGAAGCATTTCATGATTTCATTGGGGTCAATTGACCCCAATGCCTACCAAACAGCTTCGTCCCTGGGCGCGGCGCTAGTATAGCGCGGCTGTTGGAGATGCTCTTAGGTGGCCTTTGTTTGGGCTTTAGCTAGTGATTCCCGGATTCTAGCTCCTCCAAAATCGGATTCTCAAACAAACAACAGATTCCAATCACAGCTTTACAGAGATGTTGGTGATGACGCCGTAGCCAGGCATCCCTTGTCGGCGGCTGACGGCGTCCACTGACCTGTGATCACAGTGTGCGGTCATCCAGAACCACAACGCGGTCTTGAACGAAACCGTCGGGTCCGTGGCCACCAGTTCCGGGTTGTTGAGAAAATACACCCCGATAGCGCGCCCTGCCTGGCCAAAGTTGTAGTTCCAGGTGAGCTGGACCGGGCCGCGGCTTGCCTGACGCGCATGGCCACTCCGGCTTTGACTCACAGTAGCTTTTCGGTGTGTCATCCCCTTTCTCTTGCTTGAAGCAGTAGCCCCAAGAGTAGGGGCCGTCTGGTCTCGTGTGAGGTCTGCCCGAGGAAGGCCGCCACCTCCCGCTTCCGCGTCTCCGTGCTGCCGGTGGTGCCGAAGGACGGGTATGCGGCGGCGGCGGCAAGGAAGGCATCATATGTGTAGAACCCGCGAGCCAGGCACACCCCCGTCGTTGCGGTGGAGGAGCCGCTCGAAGAGGTCCCTCGAGAGAATGGATGAAACGCCCTGGTCGCCGGTACCGCAGCCGCTGCACTGGCTCTGGCAGCCGTCGCCGCTGCCGCAGTACCCGAATTTGCTGCAGCAGAGACAGTTCAGTTTGCGCACGTCGCGCCACCAGCCTGGGAGCCGCACTGCTGGGCGTTCACGGCCGTGGCCCTCGCTGCCGCCAGAACTATGGCCAGGACAGGATGGCCGCCACCCTTGGTGCTCTCAGTGTGCTCGTGGACTCCATCGGTCCTGCATGCTACGCTGCCGGATAAAGGCGACAAATGTCGTCATTTATAAAACTTGTGTGTTGAAAATCGGTAAAGAAATGTCGCTGAGGTAGGTGCGTGGTACGCTATCGCAATCACGCATTGCTCATCCATTGAATTGTGGAGCATCGCAAGCCACATGAAGTTTCCAACGTCTAGTTTTTTCACTAGTACTCCTACGAACACCTGACCAGGTCGTCTCATAAATTATCGAAATGGACAAGAAATTGATGGATTAATTAACCACGTTTGATTGATTAAATAGTAAATACATGATGAAGACGTACACTGATCGGATTGGTGTTGCCAGAAACAAGACACAAGATTTACGTGTTATGATTCTTCCGATGCACAGGTGCTTAGGGCATCTCCAGCCGCGTCCCAGGAAGGCCTCCCCAGGCGTTTTTTTTTGCGCCGGCGCCGAAAAAACGGCCCAGTCGCGTCTCCAGGAGCCCGATTTTCGTCGGCCTGGGCCGAAAACAGCGCCGGCGGACCCAGACCGAACCTGGCGCGCTGGGGGGCGCCGGGGCCAACCGTTTTGGCGCGAAAAAAGCCGCGGGCCAGCCGCGTCAGCGACACGGCGTCTCGTCTTCCCCCAACCGCCTCGGTTCCCGCGGGGAATCAATGGCAAGGCTGCTGCCGGTCAGCCTTGCCATTGATTCCTCACGGGCGGCGCGTCTCGGGACGGCGCGCCGACGCCTCCCCTCCCTCGCACGCGGACACACGGGCGCGGAGCGGCTATAAAAGCCGGTGGTCGGCGGCGTGAAGAACAACGAGGGGCGCCACCTATGGTGGGGCGTCCCCGGCCGCACGCTGGATGGCGTGCTGGCGCACCTCGACGGCGGCAACAACCCGCCGTTGACCTATCCTGCCGACCCGTCGCAGCAACACCAGCGCGCATGGGCGCCAAGGAGGTTTGCCTCCTCCTCGTCTTCCTCCTCTCCCTCATCTTCCCACTCCTCCGGTTCTCCGGCGCTTCTCGGCGTCAAGGCCGAGCCCGCGGCTGAGACGCCAATCGGCCGGCGCACTCGCAGCGTCGGCATCGTCATCAACGAGGGCGGCCGGTGCGCCTCCTCCTCGTCGGCTCCTCCGCGCTTCGTCAAGCCAAAGATGGAGCCGGGGCTGGCGTCGGTGAAGACGGAGCCGGGGCTGGCGTGGTGAAGGCCGAGTTCGACGACGACGACGCGGCCCTGGAGTGGACGCGCCAGGACTCCATTGCGATGGAGAAGGCGCACCGGGAGAAGGAGAAGGAGCGCCAGCGCGCCGTCCTGCGCCGCTTCGAGGAGCGCCGACGCGACCGCGAGGAAGACGGCGTCGTCGTCTTATGCGACAGCGACGACGACGACGACGCGCCTCCGCCAGTCCGCCATGGCGACGCCGGGCAGGGGTCCAGCAGGGGCGCCCGCATCAAGGAGGAGAAGGCTGACGACGACGATGGCGGCGACGGCGGCGACGACTTCAGCCCCTTCCTTTTTTAATTAGGTTTATGTAATGAAAATGCGCGAAATTCACCGAAATCTGCCATGTTTGGCTGAAATTTAACTAGTTTTTATCATATCTTCGCCGAAGGTTTTTTATTTTTATTTTAATACGCGCTGGGGGCGGCCCTGGGGGCCGACGGCTGGGACCGACTCGGCCCAGGTCTACTTGTTGCGCCTGCTCACCCCCAGGCGGCGCTTTTAGACACCCCCTGGGGGGCTAACGGTTGGAGATGCTCTTAGATGTGCATATTAAAAAGTTTAGAAACTAAAACCCAATGCATAGCTGCCTAACTTGCTGTAGCTAATCTCCCTTCATTCAGTGATTTACTAACTAAACTCTTGCATCCATGTGAGCTTCTTTTACTTAATTGTTTTTTATTTGTTCACGTGCTTAGTATTGTTTCGTTATGTACTAGTCAGCATACTCATCTCTCTTCTCTTAATTATCTCGCCTCATTAGATTTTTCGTCCACATGGCAGTCTTAGCATCAATACGAGGTGGAGCATTGGAAAGTGCCTTACTAATATTCCGAAACTTTGTGTTGTGTACTATATATTCTTTTGCGGGAAATAAATTCCGATCTATTCACCAACTATCAAGATAGTACAAAGTACACCAGAAGTAACATTTACATCTTGGTTCGTAGACCAACTAGCGATGACTACAAACTCTGCAGCAAGCCGAACGCGCACCGCACTCATCGCCCTCCCTCACTAAAGACGGTAAAATATTTTTGTAGCATACAATCGGGAAGTCATCGTGCTAAGTTCCTAGTAGAGCAGCGCACCAGAACAACAACCGCCGCTTACGAAGAGAAGCGTAGACACACGACCACTGACACACGACCGCTGCCTCGTCTCTCTGATTAGGACACAAAACCTATGAAAATTTTAAAAAACACAAAAAGACGAAGCCCTGCCATCGGCAAAGGCCAGGATCCAGCGCGTTTCCATGGCCCCAAGGATGCAGAGGACGAGATAGACTGACGACGGCACCAACAGGGGACACAAGAAACTAGAGCGCTGGTGGTAGCAAGGTTTAGAAGAAGAATGGGTTGCGTGTGTGGGCAATCTAAAAGGAAGTCTCTGTCATCCAGGTTGTTTACTTGTCTACAAACCAAAGACCTCAATACTTAATCTATCCCAAACAACATTGAGATTATGACGTTGGAAGAACGATCATATTGACCTGACCCATACTTGTTTGTTATGAATTGACTTTATATCGGCTGTAATCAATTGTAATAGCACGGAGTGTTAACGTGTGAGTTTGCACCTCCGGTCATAAAAACCGTTTGTTCCCCATGTATTACGCCTTAATAGGGATCACAGATCGATAAAGAAAAGTTAAGGCTCCGCTAAACAAGGGCCATGGGCCCACCGGTACTCCTTTTCTTTTTACACCCATAAGGAGATTGCGGGATCATACAAACCACCCAAGGATCGATCAAAACTGACGAAGGTAAAGTTCGCTATTAAGGTTAGACCTCGGATTTTTTCAGAGCCTCGGGTACGAATAGGACCTCGGGTCCTTAAGCTGATGCCGAGGAAGGATTCTTTTTCAAAAAAAAAACATCCCGTTGCTCGGTTATCGAACAGGGCACATAATCCTAATTGGGAAGAGCAAGAAGACCTCGGTGCAGAGAATATACTAGGAATCGGAAGCCGGCGTGAAGGATGGAACTCACCTACTAAGCTGAAGACTCAAGTTTGAGAAGTTATTTTGAAGATGCCCAATGTCATCGGCTTGAATACCAGTTTGGGGGCTACTGTTA
>LR738710.1:942525623-942537071 GCA_902687465.1 Secale cereale
CACGTCGGTCCACCGGTTAGGGGTTGGGCCGAGGAACCCTTAAAGACTAATTGATGGGTCCTGCCGGCCATGGCCTTCGACGTAATCAAGGTGAAGATCCCCTAGAGGCTTGGTGTACACTTCAAGCACATTCGAATGATTGGCATGTTTATCCCTAGATTGTAATTAACCGACTATGTGTTGACCCTAGATACCCCCAGTGCCTATATAAACCAAGGGGTTTAGGTCTTAGAGGCACAAATACACCCTTTAGAGCTTAGAACATCTTCATACGATATCGAGGTAGATCAAATTATACTATGTACCCCATCACAATCAATATATCAGAAGCACGATTTACCTCGTCAAGATGGCCTTAACCTGGGTCAAACGTCGTGTCCCTACTTCTCTTGTTACCATCTAGCTCAGATCATCAAGCTTGGTACCACCCTACCGAGATCCGCTGGTTTTAGCACTGACAACTTCTGTACCGATAATTGTTGTTACATGTGTGTTGTTGTTGTGCATGTTTTCCTGTCCATCTAGTATGCTAGATTGTTGCATGCCATTTTCTGTTCTAGTCATGAATTATTTACTACTCCCTCCGTCCCAAAACAAGTGTCTCAAGCAGGGGCGGGCCCACCTCAATTCAAGGGTATTCAGTTGAATACCCATTATTTTTGCCAAAAAAAACAAGGCATATGTAGTGTATATCATATGTATGTATAAGAAAAAACAAAAACTGTTGCAACAAACTTGGCATGAACATTTACAGTATCGTGGTGTGCGACGACAGAAACAGTTCCGCTATGAAAATATATGGCAAACGCACATGGCATATGAAGAGCTGGTGACGTCGGTTTGGCGACGCCAACCTCCTGCTCCAGGTTTGCAAGGAATTACTGAATCTCTAGGTGTGTTGCAGCGTGAGCTGGAACCATGGGGAGCTCGTGAGTTTGGGTGTTTGGCCAGAAAGGTGCGTAAGTTGAAGGGAAAATTAGACAGACTCCAACGCCAAACACTTGGGCGTGGCCCTTCTGAGGAGGAGAAGAGCATAGTAAAACAATTACGTGAAGCACTTAGACTCGAAGAGATTTGGATGCGCCAACGATCCAGAGTGGGGTGGCTTCGTGAGGGCGATCGAAATACTGGTTATTTCCAAGCCCAGGCTAAGCAGAGGCAGCGTACAAACAAGATTCAAGGTCTTCAATGACCTGATGGTTCAGTATGTGCTAGTTTGGAGGAAGACAAGACAGAAATTCAAGCATTCTATCAAAACCTGTACTCTTCGCAGGGACCATCTGATCCGAATGTGTTGCTTCAGTACGTTCCGGCGAGTGTGACACCTGAGATGAATGCGGCCCTAGTGAAACCGTTTGAACCAGAGGAGGTGCGGACTGCACTGTTCCAAATGGCACCATCAAAAGCACCTGGAGTAGATGGTTTTACGGCAGGGTTTTTCCAGCGACATTGGGAGCTTCTCGGTAATGAAGTTACTATTGCCGTGCTGGATTTTCTAAATGGTGGTGATCTTCCAATGGGACTAAATGACACATCTATTACTCTGATCCCCAAGGTACGACACCCACAAAATATCAGTCAATACCGCCCCATTGCCTTGTGCCCTGTTTTGTATAAGTTGGCAGCAAAGGTGTTGACAAATCGTATGAGGTTCCTTATGGATGATATTATCAGTGAGGAGCAAAGCGCCTTCGTACCGGGTCGTTTGATCACTGATAATGTTCTTGTTGCTTTTGAGAGTGTGCATGCTATGAAAAGAAGGAAGAAAGGTAAAAACTATACGTGAGCAGTCAAACTGGATATGATGAAGGCCTACGACAGAGTCGAGTGGACTTATCTCGAATCAATACTTCTGAAACTAGGTTTTTCAATCGTTTTTGTGAGACTGATAATGAAATATGTGACATCCGTTCGTTTTTCAGTCAAGGTCAATGGTGAGCTCCTCCCTTACTTCACGCCTACCAAAGGTTTGCGGCAAGGGGACCCAATATTGCCTTATCTCTTTCTTCTATGTGCGCAAGGTTTCTCTTCTCTCCTTAAATATTACGGAGGATACATGGACAGAGGAATAAGGGTCAACTTCAGGGCGCCATGGGTAAATCATCTGCTGTTTGCAGATGATAGTTTAATCTTTCTGTCAGCAGATTTACCCAATGCGGCTAGACTGAATGAAATCTTGCAAATTTATGGAGAGGCTTCGGGACAGCGCGTTAATCGTGATAAAAGTTCAATCTATTTCAGCCCCAATACCCCTCAGACTTGCAGGCAAAGTATGAAGCAAATGCTTGATGTATTTGTTGAAGCTTTCAGTGAACGTTATCTTGGTCTCCCCACGGCTGTAGGTAGAATCACCAGTGGTACCTTTCGGCATATTGGAGAGAGAGCAAGAAGTAAAATGCAAGGATGGTCAGAAAGGATGTTTGCTTGTGCAGGAAGAGAAGCACTTCTAAAATCTATTGTACAGGCAATTCCAACTTTTAGCATGAGTTGTTTTTTGTTGACCAAAAAGGTATGCAAAAGTTTGACGTCGTGCATGGCCAGATTCTGGTGGAGTAGTTCGCTTGATAAGCGTTCTTTACACTGGATTTCTTGGAAGAAATTGGCCACGCCAAAATGTAAAGGTGGAATGGGCTTTCGCGACCTCCACCTGTTTAATTTGGCACTACTGGGAAAGCATGGCTGGCGTATCATGTTGAATCTGGAGTCCCTTTGTGCTAGAGTTTTAAAAGGGAGGTATTTTCCTGATACAGATTTTATGCATGCAACGGGACCAAGCACGGCTTCAGCCACTTGGCGTGCCATTATAGCTGGACGAGAGGCTTTGCAAGCAGGACTTATATCTCGTGTGGGTGATGGAAGTTCAATCTCTATTTGGACTGTTAAATGGATACCATCTACTGCCACGATGACTCCACTGTTCAAACCGCCAGGTACAACAATCGTCAATGTTAATGAATTAATTGATTTTGATAACTGGTCTTGGCGAGTACAGCTAGTCAGAGATACCTTCATACCGCCAGATGCTGAAGCTATTTTAAACATACCTTTGCGGGATGGAGGAGGAGATGATTTTCTTGCATGGGCACATGAAAGCTCAGGCATCTATACTATCAAGTCGGCGTACCATGCTCTAATGAATCAGAAAGAGCGTCATGCTCATGATGAAGGGCGGGCTACCGGTTCCTCAGATCAACAACAGTTATGGAATGCCATCTGGAAGCTTAATGTCGTCCCAAAGGTGAGAGTTTTTTGGTGGCGTGTTGTCAAGGGCATACTGCCGGATGAAGTAACCTTACAACATAGACACATCCGACAGATCAGCTTATGCAAAATCTGTCAAGCCATGAATGAAGACCTTGAGCATGCGTTGTTGAAGTGTTCACATGCAAGGCGATTCTGGGAGCAGGCGCAGCTGCTGTTTGACTATCGCTTGCCACAGCTACATTCTGATACTTGGACTAGGGACATTATGTGTGATGATTTGTTCACGACAAGAGAAAGATCCATCACCATCTCTGTCATGTGGTCCATATGGCATTCCCGTAATCGCATTACTCATGGTGAAGAACGAATTGATCCGGCGCATTCAGTTCGTCTCACCAGGGAAGCACTTGCTCTCCTTGATATTCCGCTGAAACAAGCCAAAGTCCTCCCTGGGCATGGTTGGAGGCCGCCAGAACTTGACTTTATCACATGCAATACTGATGCAGCTACCCGTCGTGATGATGGGAAAGGAGGAGCAGGAGGAGTGCTTAGATCCTCTACTTCTTTTCTAGGGGCTTGGAGCAAGCCGCTACTTGGAGTTACTGACCCTTTGATTGCTGAAACTATGGCACTAAGGGAAGGAGTTATCGTTGCAATTATTCGGGGCTTCAAAAAGGTTATCATGGAGACAAACTGCCTTGAGGTGGTCAATCTCTGGAACACTCGCCATGAATCTCGTTCGGTTGTGGCACCTATTCTTCTGCAAATTGGAGAGTTATGTAATAATTTTGATGTTTTCATACTTCAACATGTACCTAGATCAGCTAACGGTCCTGCACATCTTTGTGCACAACATGCCTGTATGTTGCACACGACCGAAAGTTGGATTGATGGACCTCCTAGTTTCCTGATCAGCAGCCTTCTGGCTGATTGCTCGGCAAACGCCTTTGTTGAATAAAGCTCTCATAATTCCCTGCAAAAAAAAATAACTAATTCAGCCCGTAAACAAAGGCTACCCCAAATTCCTCTCTAATCTCCGGGTTATGGGCCAGATTCCAAATTGATTTCATAGTCTCCTTGAACGCAGATCGCAGAGTTGCTGAACTTCTTAGTGGTATTAACCTTTGCTACAGCTAGCCATCTTGCCTCCTTCTCCAGCTGTCCAAGTTCTTCGGCGCCGACATAGACGTCGTCAAGCTCACCATCCAACAGCCTCATATTCTTCATGGCTGACTCCAGGCCTTCATCTTCCTTCTCCTTCCCTCTTGTTGTCCCCGTTCCACTTGAGTTCGCCGTTGCCATCTCGCACCCAGCCCTCGATCTGATCTGCCCCTCCCCTAGACACCCTAACACGAAACACCAAGGCCGGGCGAACTTGGTAGCTAACTAATTCAGCCCGTAAACAAAGGCTACCCCAGCTTGCACTTGTCCCTCGCCGCCCACGATATGGCCCATAGGCCCAAACCGCTCCAAGCTGCACCGTGCGCACGCCACGCATCATCCATCGCTGGTTCAGTTTTTTTTTTTTGAGTGGAACTAGATTTTATTTAAATAAAGTTTGGAATCTCCTCAGCTATTACAGCTAAAATACAGTCCGGTGGCACATGCCGCCACTCCTGACATAATTCTTCCCCTACAGCTAACTTCTGAGAGAGGGAATCGCTGGTTATGTTACCTTCCCCTGTTTGTCAAATTCTATCCATCCTGGAAACCAACCGGCGCCGCCCTTCTTCCCATCGGGCATCGTATGTTACTTGGCGCGCACGGCGGGACGGCGGGTGACGCGTCATCCAAATTCCAGCGGTACAGCATCCATCCCTTGCTCACGCATTGGCCTTCAATTTTAAAGCCCTAGGTTCAGCTAGCAGTACATATGATCTGTTCATCAGAATTAGATGTATTCATATTTCTAATTAGATTTTGGTTATTGATTTCACCAGTGTTCCACCAATGTTGCCAAACAATGCAGATTCTAGTTGAACTAAACTCATATTCAAAGCATTAATGATAGGAAAGTTATCCTGTAATTTCTAAGCTATTTTTATTTGTCATTTTCTATCTCTAAATTTGATAGGAAAGTAATGTTTCGACATGTTGAACAATTAGTATTTTCTTTATGGTAGACAATTTGAAGTTATGATTAATTTTAAACGGAGTATTAAATTTGTGTAAACTGGTACTGGAATCAGTTATATATGCCAAAACAGGGCTTTAGGCTTTTACAAAAACTGCCTTTAAAATTTTGAATACACACTCTTGAAATTATGGGCCCGCCCCTGGTCTCAAGCTTAGTACAACTTTGTACTAGAGCTAGTACAAAGTTGAGACACTTATTTTGGAACAGAGGGAGTAGAATTTATCACGTATTTTTGTAATATTCCAACATGCAGCACGAACCCCGCGCCGCCGCGTGCGTCTAGCCGAAAACGAAGAGAACTGACCCGGCCGCTTCAAGCGGCGGAGAAGGAAGTAGAGCCCAGTCGTCGGCTAGGCTTTTGCTAGCAGTCCGCTGAATCCCATGCCGCATGACCCGAATGAGACAAAGAGAACCGACCCGTCCGCTTCAAGCGCAAGAGAAGAAAGTGCAGCCCGTTTGTCGGCTAGAGTTTGGCTTGCGGTGCCCGAATTGCATGCTGCACGACCCGAGCGAGACGAAGAGAATCGACCCCGCCGCCGCATGCGCTTGAGGAGGAAGCGCGGCTAGGGTTTGGCTCGCGGTCCACAGAACCACGTGTCTCGTGTCCTGCGCAAAACGAAGAGAACCGGCCCCACCGCCGCAAGCGCCTTTGAAGAAAGGGCTGTCCAGCCGGAGGCTAAGGTTTAGCTCATGGGCTGCCGCGGGGGGCGACACAGGAAGGGGGTGGACAGTTTAGTTTTTGCATGTTCTCTGTCTTTCTCTTTGGTTTCATTAAGATTTTGACGGGCGTCTCATCTCATAATTTGAAAGAAGCTAGGTTTGATAAGCACGAGAAGCAGTTATACGGCACTAGATGGCGACGCGTGTAGCCTCCAACGAAGAGGTTGGTATGTGCATGCTAGACGCATGCATGCATGCATGACGTACGTGTACCATCCCTCAGCCCGGTCGAGCATTGTGGATTTGTGGTTGCGGGTAGAAGTGGCAGTACGCCGAGTGTTTGAGGTCCCCTTGCCGGCGTCGTGTGGGGTGGTAATTACTGGACAGAGCCGGAGTGGACGAGGATGGTGGCCGGAGAGATGAGGACAAACAGATAGATAGATAGGTCGACTGAGGCCGGCCGGAGTGGACGATGGCGACAGCGCTGACAGGCCGGAGAGGAAGGAGGCGATCCAGGGAGGCCCTAGCTTGCATGCATGCAGGTTGGAAAGGAGACGAGAGGGCGTGATTGATGATGCCGACTCGACCGACTACGGGGAGGAATCGGCCAAGTCTGGGAAACCGCCTGGATGTGGTGTTCGTAACTAGGGTTGTACGCTAGGAAAACGAACTAAACTTTAGTACTACCTCGGGTATCTACCGAAAAGGGGGCATTATTGAAGCCTATATATACACTATTGAAAAACAAAGGGCACGATACATGCCCTTTGCTATCCGTTTTTTGTGCGCGTGTGTTCGTATAATTTTATGTGATTGATTCTGAGGGCGTATTTCCAACAATTGGTATCAGAGCAAGGTTCGAGTGAAGCCGAGCTTGCCCCGGGGTGGCGACCCTGCTAGCACCTCAGGGCGGGCGATAAAGTCGCTAGTGGAGCGACGAGGAGGAGCAGGCAATACAGTCGCTGGTGCGGCGGCGAGGAGAAGCGGGCGATATAGTCGTTGGCGATGCAGTGACGTGGTGGTGTGGAAGATAAGAGATAGTCGTTCGGCGGAGTAATGGCAAGAAGGCGGTGAGGGTGTTGTCTCAAGCGAGGCGACAAGTGATTGTCGTTCGGCGGAACGATGTGGAGGAGGGTGACAGGTTGTCGTCGGCAAGGCGTTGGTGATCGTTGATGGTTATGGAGGTGCCGAAGTTGCTACACCGAGGAAATCATCGAGATCATCGTTGAAGGGTGCAAGGTGGAGACGGCGAAGTTGCGAGCCGTCATCAAGGTGTGCACATGAGTTCTTGTAAGGTGCGTTCAAGATCTCAGGTGTGTGAGTCGTCTGCTGCAGTTGAGATGCGTCACTGGCAGAGGAGACTTGAGAGTGAGAGCGGATGGAAAATGAAAATTGTGCCTTGCGTTTTCGTCCGTGATCATGGAGTTCTAGCGAGTTCATATACGGTGGAGATGAATTGCACGTATATAGCGAGTTGTGTAGCCGCTGGACGGGAGGTATCGTTCGATAAGATGCGGCATCGACGACAATGAGAAAGATTGAAGATGTGGCGGGTGAAAAGATGTGTCTCCCCGTGCACAAGCAACGGATGACAAGACGAAGATCAACGTGAAGATCGACGAGCACCACTTAAGTTGAGTTCCTGCATGAGGCTATGCGTTTAGTCTACATGTAGCACACTAAGATATGACAGCGTGGCTGGTTGTCTGGGTAATCGTTGGTTCCGGTCTACAATCTAGAAAAAAAGAGATGCTGATGAAGTAGTGGCTACTGTTTCAAGACGAGAGAAGTTGCAGTCCGGTTAGTCGCGTCACCAGAGGCAATCGGCGCGGCAAGATGAAAAGATGATCGTCTGCGTGTCTCGTCGAGTAAAAAGTCGGATATTTAGATTAAAGGGTGAATGTTGGAGTAATCTAAACATGTGATAGTTTTGCCCGGTTATAGTTAGTATTAGGATCAGCGTTGCCGGTGATTAGATTAGATACGTTGAGTTAGTACTAGTTGAAGCTGCTTGTGATACGTGTGTTTGTCCGAGCGAGTTTTGGTTAGTCTCGTAAGCGTCAGTCCGATTAGGAGTCCGGTTGTTGTATTAGAGTAGGACTAGTCTGAGTCCGGTTAGCTTTGCCAGTATGTGTCCGTGTAGATTAGGATTTTTGAGTTCAGGTCGGTGGCGTGGAGTCAGGTCCTGCATCTATATATAAATGGGCAGGTGCGTGAGATTTGTAGCCGTGGAGAGAAAATCAGAAAATAGAAATAAATAGGAAAACAAAGGGCCCTGGCTATCAGTTTTTTGTGCGCGTGTGTTCGTGCAATTTTATGTGATCGATCCTAAGGGCATATTTCCAACATACACAGCTCCAAGAAACGCGTCAAAGAAGAAGTTTTTTATTAATTATAATTATTTAGAAGAGTATAGAAGATTATATATTAGAAAAAGAAGAACAGAAGAGAAGAAATAAAGAAGAGGTTCTTAGGACGGACCAGGTGGAGATGGAGAGGGAAGTCAGGACGGAGCAGAGGAAACTCAGGAAGAAGCACAAGAAACAGTTGAAGAAGATGGACCAATCCGGCCTGATGAAGGAGATCATCTCCGTGGAGAGGGAACGCAGAGACCTGCTTGCCAAACTTACTCCCACATCTTCTCTCTGGAAACAAGTGGATTCTCAAACAACGTGGACGATCGCCACTGCTACTGCTAGGGACGACGATGCTGACAATCAACTCGCAGACTACTTCAACCTGCTAGGGCCATCGGATGCTTTCTATGCTCTATTTTCTCAACAACTCCAATGAACCCATCTGCTCCTACAAGGCCACTGAGCTGTGCGATACAACAGCCAAATTAAATATGCAGATATCCAAGGGATTCAGTACGAAACAGGAGCAGGAGCTAGAGGAGAAGCCTGGCCAGATCAACTTGTGGAGTCTTTTCAGGAAATATTGTCAGTTTCCCAATAATTACGAGAACACCTTGGCCCAATTAGACATGGATGAGGAGAAGAACAAGTGTGAGGACGTTAAGGTGAAGAAGACAAAGGAAGAGGAGGACAAGGAGAATGACCCATCCACATTCGAGTATTTCAAGAAAAGTATGGAGCTTGATCAATACTTTTTCGCCGAGGATCGGACATACTGGGAAAATGGGTGGGCCAGCAAGATCGGACGGTGCGGTGGATTCGCAAATACAAGTAAGTAATCTCGTTTCTCCGTGTATATATCAAGTAGTATTGATAATATTTTACAAAAAAACGATAATATTTGATAAACCACAATGCTTCTTCATTTCTTAATAAGTAATACACCACAATCCTCCAGCTCAAAGGCACAGGATAGTGGTCTCACAATTAAACGTCTCTCAAGAATCACATTTGTCAAACGGAACTTTCATTTAATAATAACTTAAAAGAAATTTGGAATAGGAATCCATTCATAGGAAACTGTCCGGGTATGGAGTTGGGGCGATGGTGCGTGGGTGTTTCTTCTTTTTTTGACATCTGGTGCATGGGTGGTGGACAAAGAAGAGGTGGCATGTGGTTTGACCATGGGAGACATGTTTAGCGGTAAAATTTGGGCTGTGGTTTCAGCAATGTAGGGGTCTAATGATATCTTTGCTTTGCTTATTCATATTAGAATTCTGACATTTGACACCTGCCTTTGGTGCTGCAGCCATACTGAGTCCTATGCAGTTTACACACTACACACCCAATACCATCCCTTCCCCTGCTGCTGTCACCGGTAGTACTTTGCAGATCTACTCAATAAAGATAAAGAATCTAAAAGGCTTGAACTGGCCACTCAGAGTGTATGGCATGGTTGCTGCTCGAGACACTGTGGACCGCAACCGCAACATTCTATTCTCTCGGCCAAAGTTTGATTACCAAGAACTGAATGGAGAAGTATGTATTGTATTTTGTTTTCTGCTCATTTTATTCATCCTCCTGACTTTGTAGTACAATTGCGATTAGCTATTTATAATGATGATATGATGCTTGCAGGACGATTCCCTATGCTTGACTGGTCCGTCTCGTGCGATTGTTGCTTTGGGACAGATGATTGTTCCTCCTCTTGGGCCAAGGTGATTTATGGTGGTGATGGACCTACCTTCTTGCTCTCCAATCATCGCTGTACAACTGAGGTAACACTTGAGCAGCTCGATAGATCACACCAGGCTACTATTGTGGGTATACGAGTAACCAAAGGGGATTGGCCTTTCAAATATGGATGCTGGGTTATTTGCTTTTGGGCTCCTGCTTCTGCGGCAGATGTTATTGATACCACTTGCAGGCCACTTGTGTTGCTTGACCGCCGTGGTAAAGGATTGCATAGAGGACCAAAGAAATACCTTCAACTATCGAGGAAAGTGGTCTCAGTGGAATCACAAGGAACATTGAGAGTGGCCATAGAAGCCTATGGGAAGTCTCGTCGCTGGGTTGCTCGAAAGGGCCACATCGACTTTCCTGTTCAGCAGTGCCAAACAAGCACGCACAATTTTTCAGTTGGCGACGCCACTGTGGAGGTGGTTGTAGCCTTGTCGTTGCTTGTCAAGGAAAAGATTGATCTCCAGGTCTTGCTAAGTTGATTGCCAAGGTGGCTACGTAAGATGTGAAGCTTGTATGCTGACTACAAATTGTATGCGGTGAATTATGCATATTGGTTTTTTATATCTAAGCATAATTCAGATTGTGGGGTGTGCTACGCGCCCGCCGACAGATCTTTTAAAACGACCCATCGCCACGACGAGCCGTTCGATCCTGTTAGAATAAATCCGAGCCATACCGTCAATCATCCGAGGACCAAGCAATCACACAAGGCACGGCACCGAGATTTGTTAACAAGGTTCACCGATATGGCTACATGCACGGAGCTTGACTACGGGCACTCCTCCCCGTGACACTGTCACAATACCGCACCCGGTCGCCTTGGACACATGCACATGCCGACGACTACCCCTGCGTTCATGAGGAGTACGACTCCAAATGGTACTTGGACATGGGTGCCTCCAACCACATGTCCGAGGCATTCTTCAAGAGCTCGACTGCCGCGTCGCCGACACGGTGAAATTCAGCGACAACTCGGTCATGCAGATCCACGGGCATGACCTCGTGTTCTTCATCGATTGCAATGGTGGGCACTACCCTCGCGCACGTGTTTTGTGCAGGGGCGCTAGTGTGCGTGCGAGGAGTTAGGGAAGGAAGAAAGTCTCGGCAGGCCGGCCCACGACTATCAGATGCCATTATAATGTTTTTCTTATAAATTTATTTATTTTAAAAGTTTAAGAAATCGACGAAACCCTAAGAAAAAGGGAAACGTTTGGGGCCGGGGCACCGGCGGAACATTGGGCCGGTCGCTCCCTCTTCCTCGATCGCGTCTCCTTCATCGCGTCTCCCCGCATCTCCCGAGCTCCCCCGCATCTCGCGCAGCTCGCCGGGGGGGGGGGGGGGGCCCCC
>LR738710.1:942538177-942555358 GCA_902687465.1 Secale cereale
GCTGGGGCTTGACCGGTTCAACGATTGGGCCGATGCGCCAGCGCAGATCGCTGCCCTAAGAAAAAACTCAAAGGGGCTGAGAATTAAATAGAAGACAATCCGGGAAACTAACCGATGACTATTTCTGAAAAAACTAACCGATGGCTAGCAAAAAAAACAAAGGATTAATTGTGGTTTAGAAACTCAGGAAGACGGAGAGCGAATCCGGGAAGGGGACAGAGATGGAGGGGGGACTCGGGAAGGAGAGGGAGATCGAGTCCAGCAAGGGGACGGAGTATGAGAGGAGACCGCCCAGGAAGGATCTCAAGAGTCTCAGGAAGGCTCGGTACGGACTCAACAAGGCGAGCGAGTCCGCCGAGGACCCGGCGACGAAGCGGGCACTCTTGTAAGACGAGCAACGACTCCTCACGATGATTGCGCAGTCCTTCATAAGTATGGAGTCCAAGTGGGGAATCAGCAAGAGGACGGTGAGGGATTCCAGCAAGGAGCCGGCGAGAGACGCCGGCGGCATGGAGATTGGGCATGACGACTCGGTTGTTGCTCTTTCTAACGACCTTGGGATGCTTAGGAGGGAGATCTCGTTTCTGAGGAGAGAGGTCACGTCCAGGGGGTTGTTGCCTGCTGCTGGAAAGAAGAAGGAGGTGAATTATGGCCATGTGATGTCTCTGATAGGCTATGTCTAGTTAAACTGAACTGCATTTTAGTTGTTATTTTGCTTGATGTGTCACTGACAATGATAAAAATTATGCTTGACAATGATGAAAATTATGCGTGCAGGACCCCTTTTTGCACTTGACTGGCCCATCTCGTGCAATTGTGGCTGACGAGCCTGTTTTCTTTCAAATTGAACTAAAATTGAAATATGGAGCACAGTTCAAAGATACAGCATTATTCACTGCCTACCAAAGGTACCGCCCCATGAAGCGGTATGACATCATGCAGATCAATAGCTGCTGTTGTACAGCAGAGATGAGTCTTGAGCGATTTACTCCATCAATCCAGGCCACAATTGTTGGTGTTCGTGTGGTTGAAGGGGAGTCCTTTAACTATGGCTGCAAAGTTTCTTGCTTCTTTTTTCCTGTTGAGGCATTGTTGGCAAGCGCCGTGGAAGTTGTTTTGCTTGACTGCAGTGGTGAAAGGGTGGATGCTGGATTAGATGGGTATCTTCCTTTGTCAAGAAATGTGATGTCAGTGGGATTGCAGGGCACACTCCGAGTCGTCATAGGAGCATACTCAAAGTCCGAACCCAGTATCTCTCGAATAAATCATGTTGACTTTCCTGTCCAGAAGTGTCAAACAACTATGCTTAAGTGTTATGTTGGCGGCTCCGAAGTGGAGATAGTTGTCGCTTGGTCTCGTCTTGTCATGGACAATCATAATCTTGTACTCGACGGCTATTGAAGGTGTGTGGAGTGGCAGTGACTTAGTCTTTTACCTCGATTTGTGAGTTTAGCTTATACTTGATTAATAGAGTGTGCCATTTTTATGTTGCTTAATATGCATTTTTAATGTGCATGTACTAGCGGGTGATGTAATGGAGGAAAGGTATGTTATTAATTTGGTCCATTTTCTATCGTGACAGATGGAAAACTAATGAGCCGATCCAGTTTCTTCCAATTCTGACCCTTCTACCGTGTGTTCCTCGCCGCCAACTGTTGTTTGTCTAGCCCTAAAAAAATGTCCTTTGGCTCATAATTCGGAACAGGGCACGGATTTTATCCTAAGCAATTTATGTCTACAACACACATGACTGGCACTGCCACGTACAAATAGGACATGAAGATTTAGATGCACATCAACCCTCATTCAGTCTAAAATACATGTACCAAATCAGTCCCGTTAAGCCATACAAGCAAATTCCAGCATCAAATTATTTGTCCACACAGGGATTAGGGCATCATTACAGCACAAATAACACATGCAAGTATTTTTACTCTATAATTTTAGTTTCAGGATGCCATTTCTGGCAAATTTCAATAAACAACTCGGCTGCCGAGGTTGGAATTACGCCCAACAACTCAGCATACAAGATAACAAAGAACCCATTGCAATGCACAACTGCGGGGAATTTGATTCCTACTGTCTAACTATTTGGCATCAGTGCCGACTCTTTGTAAAACTCAAGCCCTTGCAACCAGTCTCACTTTAGCCAGCTTTTGTACAATTGTTTCTCCGGTGACCCTCTACACTTGCAGCGAGTAGGTTTGTGTGGTTGCTTCAGAATATTTCCCCAGGCAGGTGGTTTGCTTGTTTCTTTGTCATTGTCTTGTCGGCATACTGTGCAGAACCTTGCCCTCATTCTAAGCATTTCGTATGGGGCCTTCTCTCTACCTGCGGTTGGTTTCCCAATCTCTTTCCTTTTTGCGGGTGCCGACAGTCCAGCTAACCTATTTCCAGGCTTAAAAACTGAAAGGTTGTCTCCACTAACTGCAGCTGCTGGTTTAACTTTAGTGCCGCTTTGTATTACTCCTCTATCCACTTGCACCATTGCTCCATTTTCTGATAGATGATCTTTCAGTCCTAGTCCATCTCTTGTCTTAGCATATGTTTGCATTTCTACATATTAGAATTGAACAAGGCCATGAGTTGATCATAAGCATTGGTACTAGTGTCACCGAGTCAAACCAACTCCATTGCATGCATATACATGCTTAAGTGTCCATGTTATCCCTCTGAGAATGGGAAAGGTGTGCCAACAGAATGTCACGAGCATCTTTGGTCCACCGTTTTACTATACAGTATATGCTTAGCTGGAATTTCCTTCACACGGATGAAGTCAAGCACCTGTAATGAACAACGAAGTGCAGGTTTCGTTAGGCCACTCTTGGCAGTTTTTGAAACATCAAACTTAAAAATGCCACTGGTGCCTTAAGCACATGGCTGCAAAGCAAGCCCATGTGTGAAATTGACCACATTCACAATCGAACTCTTCCGCATTTCCAAGCATGTTTACCTTCTATGATACCTTCCAGCGACTACTGACACGATATACAAAATGTGTGGCTTCTTACAGCATTGGAGGCAGCATCAACAGGATCATCGCCGAGCTCTGCTCCACCGCCCCGTCCGGAGCCTGACTAGCGCTATTGTTTCATGTAGGGGTTTGTTGTGCTGTGCCCCCAGCAAGACTTATTTATTTTTACTTGTCGCACTTGCCTCCTGAACTTTGGATCCTGTTGTGTTGTCGGTGCACTTTGGATCTTGGACTTTGGATCCTGAAATTTAGATGTTGTTCTGTTGTCGGTGCACCTTGGATGTTGAACTTTGGATTCTGAACTTTAGATGCTGTTATGTTGTCGGTGCACTTTGGATCTTGAACTTTGGATGTTGTTGTGTTGTTCGTGATGTTGCTTTATACTGTTGAACTCTGGATCTTGAACTCTGGGTGTCGACGCTCAACCCCAGTATGTATTGAACGTACCTTTTGGGCTTGTCAACCTCCTCCATTTTGATGGGCGCCACACTCATGTAATATGTGCCCAAATTATTCAAACATAGCAATATCTGCATGTTGTTCAATGGCGAGGCTTGCTGTCATTAACTAGCAGTGAGCTACCTGAAATAAGCAGAGGCCACTTTAAAACTGAAGCCTCATACCATTCCTCTGATTTCTCTATCAAACTGAAACTAGCTCTGTGAAGAGATCATTAATTGAATCTATGGACAATGCAGAATCAGAAAAGAAGAAGAAACTCAACACTGAAACAAAAACTGCTTGGGGCCTAGTTCTGACTAATAGGCCTAAAACCAGAGATCATGGAAATGTGAAGATCATGGACAAGGCAAATGCATACTTGCAGAAGAAGAACATGGAAGTTCCTACTACTTTCAATGGCAAATCATTTGCTACCTTGGAAAATGAAGTACTTGCTTCTCATACTGCTTTGGTTGATCTGTGTGTGGGTGATGATAATAATGAGTGCAATGATATCATTGCTGATTTAGTGGCTAGGGAGAAGATTAAATGTCTTCAATTTGCTGATTCTAATCCGGAGATTGTTCTCCCGAACTCCATAGACATGGACTGCTACGATAATAATCCCCCCACTGACAGTAATGTTATATTAGTTAATAGGACAGGGGCACTGCTGTCCTAGAACTAGATAGCCCTGTTATTAATGCTAAGAACCATCCTTGTGGCTTATCTCACCCTTTTAAGGTCAAAATGATAGGTGCTTTTTGGAATATTAGGGGTCTTGGTCCACCTGGTAAACTAGAGTGCCTGGGAGATTTCCTTAATACTAATCACATTGATTTTGTGGGTTTCTGTGAAACCAAAAGAGAGAAAATAGAGAGTGGGACCTTGGGTATGATTGCTGGTAATAATAACTATGAGTGGCATGTGCTTCCTGCAAACAATACTGCTTGAGGGATCCTTGTGGGTCTTAAACTGGACTTATTTGATATCATTGGTTTCTTAGATAAGAAATAATGTGTTATAGTTACTATTAAGAGCAAAAATGATGGTTTTCTGTGGCACTTTGTTGCTGTCTAGGGTACTGCTTATAATGAATATAAAATTGAGTTTATTGCTGAACTTCATGAGGTTATGTCTACTCTTACATACCCTGTTATTTTGGGGGGAGATTTTAATTTGGTTAGGTCTAAGGAGGATAAGAGTAATGGTGTTATTAATTCTCAAAACTCCTTCTTGTTTAATGATTGGATTAACAAGTGGGCTTTGTCGGAAATTAGCATTGCCAACCGAAATTTCACCTGGAGTAATAATCAAGATATTCCTATTTTTGCAACTATAGATAGGGTGTTGGTCTCTATGTCGTGGGATGCCCAATTTCCTATGTCTACTCTACCACGGATAGGGAGCGATCATACACCACTTATTTTAGATACGGGAGCTAGGAGGGTTACCTCCCCTAAACCTTTTCGATTTGAGAAATGGTGGTTGGATCAACCTGATTTTAATGATTTAGTATGTGAGATTTAGAACTCTGTAGTTCCTGGAAAGTGTGCTCTAGATACTTGGATGAACAAGACTAAGTTTCTTTGAAAAAAACGAAAGGCCGGAGCATCAATGTGGAGGCTGGTATGAAAAAAAGGAAGAACGACCTGAAATTAGAGTTTGATATATTAGATGTGTTTTCCAAGCGTAATCAGCTGGATGATGGGGACAAAGCACGTATGATAGAGATCAAAGATGAACTAGATAGGATTTGGCATAAATAAGAGGTTGCCTTGTGGCAATGGTGTCGAGGGATCGAAAAATTAAAGATGGAGATAAGACCAATGCTTATTTTCAGGCTCTGGCTGTTGGAAATATGCCCTAGAGGCAATAATAAATTGGTTATTATTATATTTCCTTGTTCATGATAATTGTTTATTATCCATGCTAGAATTGTATTGATAGGAAACTCAGATACATATGTGGATACATAGACAAACACCATGTCCCTAGTAAGCCTCTAGATGACTAGCTCGTTGATCAATAGATGGTTACGGTTTCCTGACCATGGACATTGGATGTCGTTGATAACGGGATCACATCATTAGGAGAATGATGTGATGGACAAGACCCAATCCTAAGCCTAGCACAGATCGTGTAGTTCGTATGCTAAAGCTTTTCTATATGTCAAGTATCTTTTCCTTAGACCATGAGATTGTGCAACTCCCAGATACCGTAGGAATGCTTTGGGTGTACCAAACGTCACAACGTAACTGGGTGGCTATAAAGGTGCACTACAGGTATCTCCGAAAGTGTCTGTTGGGTTGGCACGAATCGAGACTGGGATTTGTCACTCCGTATGACGGAGAGGTATCTCTGGGCCCACTCGGTAGGACATCATCATTATGTGCACAATATGTGATCAAGGAGTTGATCACGGGATGATGTGTTACGGAACGAGTAAAGAGACTTGCCGGTAACGAGATTGAGCAAGGTATCGGTATACCGACGATGGAATCTCGGGCAAGTGCTATACCGATAGACAAAGGGAATCGTATACGGGATTGATTGAATCCTTGACATCGTGGTTCATCCGATGAGATCATCGTGGAACATGTGGGAGCCAACACTGGTATCCAGATCCCGCTGTTGGTTATTGGCCGGAGAGTTGTCTCGGTCATGTCTGCATGGTTCCCGAGCCCGTAGGGTCTACACACTTAAGGTTCGATGACGCTAGGGTTATAGGGAAAGTATGTACGCGGTTACCGAATGTTGTTCGGAGTCCCGGATGAGATCCCGGACGTCACGAGGAGTTCCGGAATGGTCTGGAGGTAAAGATTTATATATGGGAAGTCCCGTTTTGGTCACCGGAAAAGTTTCGGGCGCTATCGGTAGCGTACCGGGACCACCGGGAGGGTCCCGGGGGTCCACCGGGTGGGGCCACCGGCCCCAGAAGGCTGCGTGGGCCAAGTGTGGGAGGGGACCAGCCCCAGGTGGGCTGGTGCGCCCCCCTAACCAGGCCCAAGGCAAAGAGAGAAGGAAAAGGGGAGAAACCCTAGCCTCAGATGGGCCTAAGGCCCACATAGTGGTGCGCCTCCCCCTCTCTCCCCCTTGGCCGCCCCCCTAGATGGGATCTAGGGCTGGTCGCACCCCTAGGGGTGGGAAACCCTAAAGGGGGCGCAGCCCTCCCTTCCCCCTATATATATGTGAGGTTTGGGGCTGCACATAACACGTTTTTGACCTCTGTCGCATGGCGCAGCCCTACCTCTCTCCCTCCTCGTCTCTTGCAGTGCTTGGCGAAGCCCTGCTGGAGTCCCGCGCTCCTCCACCACCACCACGCCGTCGTGCTGCTGTTGGATGGAGTCTTCCCCAACCTCTCCCTCTCTCCTTGCTGGATCAAGGCGTGGGAGACGTCACCTGGCTGCACATGTGTTGAACGCGGAGGCGCCGTTGTTCGGCGCTTAGATCGGAATCAACCGCGATCTGAATCGCAGCGATTACGACTCCTTCATCCGCGTTCTTGCAACGCTTCCGCATCGCGATCTACAAGGGTATGTAGATGCACTCCCCTCTCCCTCGTTGCTAGATTACTCCATAGATAGATCTTGGTGACGCGTAGGAAATTTTTTGATTTTCTGCTACGATCCCCAACAGTGGCATCATGAGCTAGGTCTATGCGTAGTATCTTGCACGATTAGAACACAAAGTAGTTGTGGGCGTAGATCATGTCAATTCTCTTGCCGTTACTAGTCTTATCTTGATTCGGCGGCATCGTGGGATGAAGCGGCCCGGACCGACCTTACACGTACTCTTACGTGAGACAGGTTCCACCGACTGACATGCACTAGTTGCATAAGGTGGCTAGCGGGTGTCTGTCTCTCCCACTTTAGTCGGATCGGATTCGATGAAAAGGGTCCTTATGAAGGGTAAATAGAAATTGGCATATCACGTTGTGGTTTTGGCGTAGGTAAGAAACGTTCTTGCTAGAAACCTATAGCAGCCACGTAAAAACTTGCAACAACAATTAGAGGACGTCTAACTTGTTCTTGCAGCATGTGTCGTGTGATGTGATATGGCCAAAAGGATGTGATGAATGATTTATATGTGATGTATGAGATTGATCATGTTCTTGTAATAGGAATCACGACTTGCATGTCGATGAGAATGACAACCGGCAGGAGCCATAGGACTTGTCTTATTTATTGTATGACCTGCGTGTCACTGAATAACGCCATGTAATTACTTTACTTTATTGCTAACCGTTAGCCATAGTAGTAGAAGTAATGTTTGGTGAGACAACTTCATGAAGACACGATGATGGAGATCATGATGATGGAGATCATGGTGTCATGCCGGTGACGATGATGATCATGGAGCCCCAAAGATGAAGATCAAAGGAGCAAGATGATATTGGCTATATCATGTCACTATTTGATTGCATGTGATGTTTATCATGTTTTACATCTTATTTGCTTAGAACGACGGTAGTGAATAAGATGATCTCTCACTAAAATTTCAAGAATTGTGTTCCCCCTAACTGTGCACCGTTGCTAAGGTTCGTTGTTCCGAAGCACCACGTGATGATCGGGTGTGATAGGTTCTAACGTTCGCATACAACGGGTGTAAGCCAGATTTACACACGCGATACACTTAGGGTTGACTTGACGAGCCTAGCATGTACAGACATGGCCTCGGAACACGGAAGACCGAAAGGTCGAACATGAGTCGTATAGAAGATACGATCAACATGAAGATGTTCACCGTTGATGACTAGTCCGTCTCACGTGATGATCGGACACGGCCTAGTCGATTCGGATCATGTATCATTTAGATGACTAGAGAGATGTCTATCTGAGTGGGAGTTCATTAGATGAACTTCATTGTCATGAACAATAGTCTAAGTTGTCTTTGCAAATTATGTTGTAGACCAATAACTGCGTTGTAGCTCCCTGTTCAATACGATCCTAGAGAAAGACCGAGTTGAAAGATATTGTAAGCAATGATACGGACTAGGTCCGTAGTCCGAGGAGTGTCCTCACTGCTACACAGAAAGATTACATCTTTGATGCACTGCTCGATGTGCAAATCCCTACAACGTTGTCTGTGGATGTTGTGAACACCTGACAGACACGACCTGATGAATACTTGATAGTTTAGTGCACCATACTTTACGGCTTAGAATCGGGATTCCAATGACGTTTTGAACGCCATAGAACATATGAGATGTTCTAAGAGCTGAAACTGGGATTTCAGGCTCATGCCCGTACTGAGAGGTATGAGACCTCTGACAAGTTCTTTTGCCAAAAGGATGGAGGAGAATAGCTCAACTTGTGAGCATGTGCTCAGAATGTCTGAGTGCTAAAATCACTTGAACCAAGTGGGAGTTAATCTTCCAGGTGAGATAGTGGTTGACGGAATTCTCTAGACACTATCACCAAGCTGCTAGAACTTCGTTATGAACTATGACATGCAAAGGATGGAGATGATCCCGGAACTATTAGCGGTTCTTAAGACCGCGAAAGTAGAAATCAAGAAGGAGCATCAAGTGTTGATGGTTTAACAAGGCCACTGGTTTCGGAAGGGCAAGGGCTAGAAGGGAAACTTCATGGATGGCAAACCAGTTGTCGCTCTAATGAAGGAACCCATGGTTAAACCCAAACCTCGAGACTAAGTGCTTCTATTGTAAGGGGAACGGTCACATGATAGCGGAACTACCCCAAATACATGGTAGATATGATAGCTGGAAACTTCGACAAAGTATATTGTTATTGATGTGTACCTTACTAGTACTCCTTGTAGCACCTGGGTATTGGATACCGGTTCAGTTGCTATTATTAGTAACTTGAAGCAAAAGCTACGGACTGAACGGAGACTAGCTAAGAGTGAGGGGACGATGTGTGTTGGAAGTATTTCCAAGGATGATAAGATCACCATCGCACGCTCCCTCTATTTTCGGGATTAGTGTTGAACCTAGATAAATGTTATCAGGTGTCTACGTTAAGCATGAATATGATTAGATCATGTTCATCGCAATACGGTTATTCATTTAAGTTAGAGAATAATGGTTATTCTGTTTACATGAATAATACCTTTATGGTCATGCACCCAATGGTTCGTTGAATCTCGATCATAGTAATACACATGATGATAATATTAATGCCAAAAGATATAGAGTTAATGATTATAGTACCACTTTCTTGTGGCACTGCCGCTTAGGTCATTTTGGCATAAAATGCATGAAGAAACTCCATGCTGATGGATGTTTGGAGTCACTTGATTTTGAATCGCTTGACACATGCAAGCCATGCCTCTTGGGCAGGATGACTAAGATCCCGTGTTCAGGTACAATGAAATGGGAAAGTGACTTGTTGGAAATCATACATGCTGATGTGTGTGAACCAATGAGAATTAAGGCGCGTAGTGGATATCGTTATTTTCTCATCTTCACTGACAATTTGAGTAGATATGGGTATATTTACTTAATGAAGCAAAAGTCTGAAATGTTTGAAAAGTTCAAGCAATTTCAGAGTGAAGATTAAGAATCATCATAACAAGAAGATCATGTTCCTACGATCTGATCAAGGGGAAATTTTCTGAATTATGAGTTTGGCAATCACTTAAGACATTGTGGAAATGTTTCACAGTTGAAGCCACCTGGAATACCATAGCGTAATGGTGTGTCCGGACGTCATAATCGAACCTTATGAGATATGGTGCGATCTATGATGTATCTTACCGATCTACCGCTGTTATTTTGAGGTTATGCATTAGAGACAGCTGCATTCACTTTAGATAGGGCACCATCTAAGTCCGTTGAGACGACGTCGTATGGTTTGGCAAGAAACCGTAGTTGTCGTTTCTCAATGTTTGGGGCTGCGAGGCTTATGGCTTCAGCCGGGAAAAGCTCGAACCCAAAGCGGACAAATACATCTTCATAGGATACCCAAAGGTAACAGTTGGGTATACCTCCTATCTCAGATCCAAGGGCAAAAATGTTTGTCCCTAAGAACGGGCCCTTCCTCGAGAAGGAGTTTCTCTCGAAAGAATTGAGTGGGAGGAAGATAGAACTTGATGAGGTTGTCGAACCCTCACTTCAACCGGAGAGTAGTGCAACACAGAAAGATGTTTCTGTGGAACCTACGACTGTTGAAGAGGAAACTAATGATAGTGATCATGAAACTTCGGATCAAGTTGCTATCGAACCTCGTAGGTCAACAAGGATATGTACTACTCCTTAGTGGTACGGTAATCCTGTCTTAGAAGTCATGTTGTTGGACAACAATGAACCTACGAACTATGGAGAAGCGATGGTGGGCCCATATTCCGACAAATGGTTAGAAGCCGATAAATCCGAGATAGGATCCATGTATCAAAACAAAGTATGGACTTTGGTGGACTTGCCCTATGATCGGCAAGCCATTGAGACAAATGGATCTTTAAGACTAAGACGGACGTGGACGGTAATGTCACCGTCTATGAAGCTCGACTTGTGGCGAAGAGTTTTTCCACAAGTTCAAGGAGTTGACTACGATGAGATTTTCTCACTCGTAGCGATGCTTAAGTCCGTCGAAATCAAGTTAGCATTAGCTGCATTTATGAAATCTGGCAGATGGATGACAAAACAAGTTTCCTTACCAGTTTTCGTAAGGAAAGGTTGTATGTGATACAATCAGAAAGGTTTTTGTCGATCCTAAGGATGCTAAAAGTTGTGCTAGCTCCAGCGATCCTTCCATGGACTAGAGCAAGCATCTCGGAGTCGGAATATACACTTTGATGGAGTGATCAAAGTTTTTGGGTATACAAAGTTTGTTAGAAACTTGTATTTGCAATAAAGTGAGTGGGAGCACTACAACATTTCTGATAAGTATATGTGAATGACATATTGTTGATCCGAAATGATGTAGAATTTCCGGAAAGCATAAAGGGTTGTCTAAAAGGTGTTTTTCAAAGGAATACCTGGATAAAGCTGCTTACATATTGGGCATCAAGATCTATAGAGATAGATCAAGACGCCTGATGATACTTTCAAAAGGAACACACACCTTTGACATGATTTTGAAGAAGTTCAAAATAGGTCAGTTAAAGAAGGAATTCTTACCTGAGTTATAAGGTGTGAAGTTGAGTAAGACTCAAAACTTGACCACGGCAGAAGGAAGTGGAAGGACAAAGGTCGTCCCCTATGCTTTTGTCATAGGCTCTATATGGAATGCCATGCAAAGTACCGCACCTGATGTGTGCCTTGCCACATGTCTGGCAAGAGGGTACAAAGGTGATCCAGGAGTAGATCACTGGATAGTGGTCAAAATTATCCTTAGAGTAATAAGGAAATGTTTTCTCGGTTATGGAGGTGATAAAGAGTTCGACGTAAAGAGTTATGTCGATACAAGCTTAACACCTATCCGGATAACTCTGGGAAGAGATACCGGATACGTATAATGGAGCAACAGTTTGGAATAGCTCCAAGTGGAACGTGGTAGCAGCATCTACGATATGACATAAAGTTTTGCGAAGTACATAGGGATCTGAATGTTGCAGACCCGTTGACTACAACCTCTCTCACAAGCATAACATGATCAAACCCAGAACTCATTGAGTGTTAATCACATATTGATGTGAACTAGATTACTGACTCTAGTAAACTCTTTGGATGTTGGTCACATGGCGATGTGACCTGTGAGTGTTAATCACATGGCGATGTGAACTAGATTATTGACTCTAGTGCAAGTGGGAGACTGTTGGAAATATGCCCTAGAGGCAATAATAAATTGGTTATTATTATATTTCCTTGTTCATGATAATTGTTTATTATCCATGCTAGAATTGTATTGATAGGAAACTCAGATACATATGTGGATACATAGACAAACACCATGTCCCTAGTAAGCCTCTAGATGACTAGCTCGTTGATCAATAGATGGTTACGGTTTCCTGACCATGGACATTGGATGTCGTTGATAACGGGATCACATCATTAGGAGAATGATGTGATGGACAAGACCCAATCCTAAGCCTAGCACAGATCGTGTAGTTCGTATGCTAAAGCTTTTCTATATGTCAAGTATCTTTTCCTTAGACCATGAGATTGTGCAACTCCCAGATACCGTAGGAATGCTTTGGGTGTACCAAACGTCACAACGTAACTGGGTGGCTATAAAGGTGCACTACAGGTATCCCCGAAAGTGTCTGTTGGGTTGGCACGAATCGAGACTGGGATTTGTCACTCCCTATGACGGAGAGGTATCTCTGGGCCCACTCGGTAGGACATCATCATAATGTGCACAATATGTGATCAAGGAGTTGATCACGGGATGATGTGTTACGGAACGAGTAAAGAGACTTGCCGGTAACGAGATTGAGCAAGGTATCGGTATACCGACGATCGAATCTCGGGCAAGTGCTATACCGATAGACAAAGGGAATCGTATACGGGATTGATTGAATCCTTGACATCGTGGTTCATCCGATGAGATCATCGTGGAACATGTGGGAGCCAACATGGGTATCCAGATCCCGCTGTTGGTTATTGGCCGGAGAGTTGTCTCGGTCATGTCTGCATGGTTCCCGAGCCCGTAGGGTCTACACACTTAAGGTTCGATGACGCTAGGGTTATAGGGAAAGTATGTACGCGGTTACCGAATGTTGTTCGGAGTCCCAGATGAGATCCCGGACGTCACGAGGAGTTCCGGAATGGTCCGGAGGTAAAGATTCATATATGGGAAGTCCCGTTTTGGTCACCGAAAAAGTTTCGGGCGCTATCGGTAGCGTACCGGGACCACCGGGAGGGTCCCGGGGGTCCACCGGGTGGGGCCACCGGCCCCAGAAGGCTGCGTGGGCCAAGTGTGGGAGGGGACCAGCCCTAGGTGGGCTGGTGCGCCCCCCCTAACCAGGCCCAAGGCAAAGAGAGAAGGAAAAGGGGAGAAACCCTAGCCTCAGATGGGCCTAAGGCCCACATAGTGGTGCGCCTCCCCCTCTCTCCCCCTTGGCCGCCCCCCTAGATGGGATCTAGGGCTGGTCGCACCCCTAGGGGTGGGAAACCCTAAAGGGGGCGCAGCCCTCCCTTCCCCCTATATATATGTGAGGTTTGGGGCTGCACATAACACGTTTTTGACCTCTGTCGCATGGCGCAGCCCTACCTCTATCCCTCCTCGTCTCTTGCAGTGCTTGGCGAAGCCCTGCTGGAGTCCCGCGCTCCTCCACCACCACCACGCCGTCGTGCTGCTGTTGGATGGAGTCTTCCCCAACCTCTCCCTCTCTCCTTGCTGGATCAAGGCGTGGGAGACGTCACCGGGCTGCACATGTGTTGAACGCGGAGGCGCCGTTGTTCGGCGCTTAGATCGGAATCAACCGCGATCTGAATCGCAGCGAGTACGACTCCTTCATCCGCGTTCTTGCAACGCTTCCGCATCGCGATCTACAAGGGTATGTAGATGCACTCCCCTCTCCCTCGTTGCTAGATTACTCCATAGATAGATCTTGGTGACGCGTAGGAAAATTTTTGATTTTCTGCTACGATCCCCAACACTGGCTAACCACGGACATAGGAAAAACCACCTTTCAGAGCTGATTGGAGATAATGCCCCTGCCCACTCTACTAAAGAGATGCTGGATGTAGCCACTAACTTCTATAAGGAATTTTTTAAGTATGAAGTTAAACATAACATCAAGTTGGGTCCTTCCTTCAGGGAGGAGGAAGAATTAGTCACTCGGGAGGAGAATGACAACCTACAGAAAAACTTCTCTGAAGAAGAGATTAAAGAGGCCATTTTTGGTTCTTATGCTCATGGGGCACCTGGCCCAGATGGATTATCTTTCCTTTTTTATCAAACCTTTTGGGACGTGATCAAATCTGACTTTACGGCCTTAGTGAAAGACTTTGAGGAGGGCAAGTTAGACTTATACCGTCTTAATTTTGCACTGATTGTACTTATTCCTAAAGAACCTAATGCTAAAGATAATGCTAAAGATATGAAGAAATTTAGGCCTATTAGTCTCAACTGTGGGGTTAAGATCTTTTCTAAAGCTATGACTAATAGGGTTTCCCCTATTAGTCACAGACTCATTTCCTTAAATCAAACAACCTTTATTAAGGGGAGGTACATTTTGGAGAGTGTGGTGATGGCACATGAAGTTATTCATGAGGATAAGAGATCTAATACTCAAGGGCTAGTGCTCAAACTAGATTATCAGAAAGCATATGAGAGAGTTAGTTGGGAATTCCTATTTGATAAGTAACATTCGAGAGGTTTCAGACTTGGATTAAAACCACTTTACTTCAAAGCACTTTTAGTGTTCGGATCAATGACACGGTGGGCCACCATTTTTCAGCTGGGAAAGGGTTAAGCAGGGTGATCCGCATTCTCCTTTGCTTTTTAACCTGGTTGTTGATGTGTTTTCTAAAATGCTTCACAAAGCTGTGAACCGAGGCTTAATTTTGGGGCTTCTGCCTCAGGCTATTCCGGGAGGTGTTGTCAGCTTACAATATGCTGATGACACCATCCTATTATTAGAAAATTCAGTGGACAATGCCAGAAATTTTAAATGGCTTTTGTCCTTTTTTCAAAATCTGTCGGGTATGAAATTTAATTTCCATAAGAGTGATTTACTTACCATTAATGTGGAGGAGGAAGTGGCAAAAGAATTTGCCCAGATTTTTTGCTGCATGTTGGGAGATTTTCCTATCAAGTACTTGGAGGTGCCTCTGCACTATGACAACCTTAAGAAAGAGGATATACACATATTTCTGGCAGGTTGGGGAGATACCTTACATACAAAGGGAAAATTATTTTGTTATGTGCCTGCATTATCAGTATTCCTGGTTACTTGATTTCCATAATTAAATTTCTTAAGTGGGCCATTAATGCTATCAATTCGCAGATGGCCCATATTTTCTGGGGAGAGAGGGACAATCAGCGTAAATACCATCTTGCTAGCTGGGGGTATGATCTCTAAGAAGAAGGAATTTGGGGTACTGGGTGTCCCTAACATTAGAGAATTTAACATGACACTTGTGGCCAATTGGGAAAAAAGATACTTTGATAGTAAAGACAGTGGGTGGAAGAAAATTATTTCCTATAAGTATGATATTAATAAACCTAATATTCTGTGGTCTAAAAATGCAGTAGGCTCTACCTTTTGGAAGAGTGCCACTTGGGCTTTTGCTGCAGCCAAGTCTTTTTACAAATGGAAATTGGGGAATGCAGAGAATGTCAGTTTCTGGCATGACACCTGGGTTGGGGATTATTCCCTAAAAACTCGTTTTTGGGATCTGTTTTGCATTTGCAACCAGAGTGAGTGCTCAGTAGCACAAGTCTGGGATGGTGTCACATTGAAACTAACATTTAGAAGATGCGTTGAGGAAACAGGTCTTAGTAGTTGGAATCACCTCGTTGATCTAGTTAAAACATCTCAGTTAAGAGATGAACCTGATTCTCTCATTTGGACTTTGGAGTCAAATGGGGTTTTCTCAGTTAAATCTTTCTATAAACAAATTAACTTTGGCTTGTGGGAGATAAACTTTGGAAAGTTATCTGCCCACAAAAACTTCATGTGTTCCTATGGTTGTGTGTTCATAACAAAATCCTTACCCGAGATAGTTTGGCTAAAAGGAGACCTGTGGAAGATTTGCCCTGCTTATTTTGTAGTGAAAATGAAACTGTCCAACATTTGCTATTTGAATGTGTGGTTGCAAAACAGACTTGGGATTTTATTTCTGAATGTTTTGATCGTCCATGCATTTCTAGGTTTGATGACATTTGTGCCTTATGGCAGAACAATAAGAATGATGCTATGCTTAACCTGGTAGTGGCTGCCTCTTTGTGGAGCATTTGGAAACTAAGGATCAACTTCAGGGGCGTACTTGGAGAGATGCCAGATGTGTCCTATCAAAACTAAGCTTATATCTGCTGCAATGGAAAGTTCTCCGCGACGACACTCAGGCAAAGCTGTTGCGGCGATGCATTCACCTGCTGGACAGACGCCGTGGAGAACTGCTGAGGATTGCGTGGATGTGAGCGTGGAGAACAGGAAGATGGAGGGGGGTGTAATAAGTAGCTACTTTAGAACTCTGCGTTGGGGTGCTATGTCCCCCTGGATAAAAAAAAAACAAAAAAACATAGAAATCGAGTTACTGAAGGGGACTGAGACGGATTCCATCAAGGAACCGGAGATGGAGGAGATTGAGAGGGATTCTGATTCCGACTCTGGCGATGAGATAGGCACAGATTGGGCGTCCCTCATAAGTATGGAGCACCAATTGGGAATCAGCAAGGGGACGGGGACGGGGACGGTGAGGGATTCCAGCAAGGAGCCGGCGATGGAGAGGGATTCGGGCGACTTGGTTGCTCCCACGTTTTCAAGCAAGCACCAAACCCTGGTAAAGGAGCTCATCTCCGCGGAGAGGGAGCGCAAGAGCTCTTTTAGGGTGATTGGCGAGTTACAACTCGTAATTTCATGTAACTCCACTTCCAATTTTTCCTGACCGTCAGATCTGGAAAATTAGTTAAAGAATTATTTTTTCGTCAAAAGGGTAGAATAGTAAAGTTCCCCGATCCGTTCTGCAGGAGAATTAGCTCCCCCGTCCCCCACGCACGTCTTTGTGTTTCTCGTCGCATAGCCGCCGCCGCCGCTGCCCTTTTCGCTGTTCCGATCGAGAGATCCCGCGGCGGCCCCGATCGAGGGCAAGCACCAGCGGCACGCCTGCCTGGTTTCGACCTGCTCCTGCCACTAGGGTTCCGGGGATCCGCTGCAGCGCGCCGGCCGGCCGAAGTCTCCCCTGCCCCCCC
>LR738710.1:942555368-942578557 GCA_902687465.1 Secale cereale
GGGCCCACTGCAGCGCCTCCCTCCGTCAAGCAGCCGGCGACGCCCATCAACGCCGGCGAGCAATCCGCGGACAGGTACCCTCCCACCCCACCTCCCCACGCCCGCGTGGCAAGTCAGAAAATCTTCGGCTGTATGAGGAATTAAACTGATGCAAATCTGTATTTGAGCAGCCGGCCACCTTACGTAATGCATATGGGAATCCTTGATCCATAGCAGATTCTAAAATTTGAACTTGAGTTGCAGCATGATTTAGTTTGCATGGTTCTGCACCTGCAGATTCTAGGTGATTTTTAAACGGTTTGTGTGATTCATTTTCACATTTAGTATCCCGTGGACAAAATTATTTGCTGCATTCCAGACTATGTCCAACTAAATTCAGTACAACGCTCTGAAATGTCTAGACTATGTTCAGTTATATTCAGATTTTGTTAAGCTATATGTTCACTAAATTTATTCAATTCAAACTATGGTATACACTTTCTTTGTTCAGACCTTGTAGGAGTCGGGCTGTCCAGTTTTGGGACAAAATATATTATCAATGAAATGTTGAACATACGTTGGAGCTGTCCAGGATGAAGAAAGAAACTCACGCACACACACATGGTCAAGCTCTATGCAGAGCACTCCTGCCACAGCCACTTCCAATGCGTACCATTACTGTCAACACATAGTCAGATAGCTCAATTGCCATGCAATGTGGCAGCAAACTGAATTTTCCATGACAAATTAGCATAGTGAGATTACATACCACTTCTAGTTCTCATCCACTTGTCTACAAATTAGTACTCAATTGCCTACATATACGTCATGAAAGCATACACAACTGCTGTGATGAAACACATAAATACAACAAACTGCATAACATTCCTCTTCTTCTGCACTTGTAAGTCAACAGTCTTCTCCAGCAGCAGCTCATCCTTCTGCACAACAATTCGTACAGCGGCAAAAATGTCAATATGTAGCTAGCTAGAGTGTTTAGAGGCAGAAGAAAACAAATTGAAGTGATCACATAACAGTTGCAGTTTTATTCAGTTTCCTGTCAAACTTCATATATATGACATCATAGGATCCAAATGACCTACCTTAATTAACCAATAGTACATGAAGAGTACAAAACACACAATCAGTTATAATGTTCAGTTATGGTCATTCTTTTCAATACATGGAGTGAGTCGAATATTCTGATTCCGTTTTCTGTATTTTGTTAACCGACTGCAGATGGAAGGATGCTACTGGTGAGGAAGTAGTCAAGCCTTATACTCCGACTACACTGTATTTTGATATTGGTTACTTTGAGCTTGTTTTAAAGGTAATTTATCGTAAACATGTTCCAACCCCACTGGATGTCTCTTATCATTAATTCTGATTGTAAAAAGGCTATGTGACCACTTGACTAGAATAATTAGCTTCATTGTACACCATATTATTAATTCACTTATGATGATATGGTGCAGCCAAATAGTTCTTTCAGAATATGACCAACCATCCACGGTTATGAGCTGTTATTCGTGTTAACTACTGTGTTATGATTGGTTGGCATGAAAAGCAATGCACAGATTTTATATACTACCATATAAACGGTGCATAGAATTGTCCATAGGTTGGTACAGTATTGTACAATTTTTAGCTAGCATAAATCTGAATCTTGTAAAAGCAGTGCAGTAGCAACAGCATTGAACTGAACTTCTTTGTTGCAATATCCATTATATTTAAGCACCAAGAGCATGACTTAGTTTATGTTTTTATCTTTAGAACAAGAGAACACAACATAGACTAATTTGGACAAAATAAGCCATGATGGAACTTCTGAAACTCTGAACCTTTTATGTTGAGAGGAATATGTGAGTAGGGAAATTATTTTACTTCCGGTGCATGATTGAGACCAGTTTATAATTTATATGTGATATGCAGGAAGCCATGGCCGATGTAAGTGCAGAGTGTATGGCTGAGTACGACCACATTGTGAGCAGGATGTTTGATAGCGAGGAAGAGGGTTTTGAGTTCTATAACAAGTATGCTCTTGAGAAAGGATTTAGTGTGAGGAAAGGATATGTTGAGTGGGATGAAGCGAACGAAAAGATAATTCTAAGGAAACTTGTCTGTAGTCGTGAAGGTTGCCGTGAAGAGAAGCACATGAAGAGGAAGAGAGAAGATTGGAAAAGGAAGCCACGGAATATCACTCGTGTGGGGTGTAAAGCGAAATTTGTCATTGCAAGAGTCGCGAAAACAGGGCGGTGGTTTGTGAAGGATTTCATCGATGAACACAACCATCCTCTGGCCCCACGAGACCTTTCTTGCTTTTTGCGTTCCCACAGAAGAATCAGCGACGAGAAGAAAGCGGACATTATAGAGATGGAAAGTGTTGGAATCAAGAAACACAAAATCATGGATGTGTTGTGCATGCAGTACGGTGGATATGACCATGTTGGATGCACGACGAGGGACATCTATAACTTCTGCCATCGCTACAAGCAGGAAACAATCGCTGCCGGTGATGCTCAGACAGTGATCCGTCACATGATGGCGCGGCAGGAGAGAGACCCAGATTATTTCTTCAAATACTTGGTTGATAAAGCTGGGCATCTGAAGGGATTGTTCTGGTCCGATACTCAATCCCGCCTTGACTACGAGGCTTTCGGTGATGTTGTTGTTTTTGATAGCACATACAGGACCAATAAGTACAATCTGCCGTTTGTGCCGTTTGTCGGGTTGAATCACCACCGCAGCACTGTTATCTTTGGATGCGGGATCATTTCTCATGAAACTAACGAGGCGTACGAGTGGATGTTGCGGACATTTTCTGAAGCCATGTCGCAGAAGCATCCGATATCTGTAATCACTGACGGGGACCTTGCAATGCAGAGAGCGATCAGGGTGGTGTGGCCTGACTCATACCACAGGCTGTGCATATGGCACATTCAGCAGAACATTGTACGCCATCTGCATGACGACGAGGTTAGGGAAGAATTCAGATCTTTCATATATGACTCGTCTTCTATTGAAGAGCATGAGAGGAAATGGATAGAGTTCTTACGAAGGAATGAAGTGACAAGTGAGGAGTCGTGGCTGCATCAGATGTATCAAATGAGGAAGCTGTGGTGTGCTCCATACCTGGTGGGGCGCTGTTTCTTAGGATTGAGCAGCAATCAGCGGAGTGAGAGCCTCAACTCCGTGCTACATACACATCTTGAGGGTAAGATGACATTGTTTGATATGCTAGAGCACTATGAGCGTTGCCTTTCGGGTCGACGCTTGAACGAGGCGATCCTAGACATCGTGGCCTTGCAGTCCGTTCCATTTACAGACGCGGATGCTTCAAGTCTTGAGAAACATGCTGCCCAGGTTTTCACGCCTTGTATGTTTGAGTTGGTCAGATGGAGCATAAATGCCGTCAGCAAATGTGTTATCAGTGAGATACTAGATGCATGGGAGTTGACTACATATGTTGTGGCTAAGATCGATAGAAGAGAGAAGAAGTTCGAAGTGCACTGTGAGGTGAAGGAAGGTTCTCTATACAGGATCAGTTGCTCTTGTCGTAAGTTGGAATGCTTGGGAACACCATGCTCTCACATATTCTACATCTTGGGAATACGTCAAGTGGAACTGCTGCCTAGGTGTTGTGTTCCCATGAGGTGGACGATGAGTGCGAAGTCTGCATTCCCCCCGACCAGAAAAAGCGAGATGTATGACTATTCGGCAAGCCTTGTGAGGTACCGTGAGTTGCGGAATTTGAGTCACGTGGCATGTTTCCGGGCATGTCAATCCAGTGAGGAGTATCAGCGTCTGAAGATGGTTCTGAATGCACAAGATGGCAGCAATGAATCAAGCCGTGGTCAGGATGAATGCATTAGGTTTGGTCCGGTGCTGCCACAGACGACGAAAACTGATTGTGGAGCTTTGAAAAAGGTTCTGGACCCAGTGCATGTGCAAGGCCGAGGTGCACCGAAGAAAAGGTTGCAGGCAAAGATGAAGAAGCAAAGATCAAACAGGAAATGTGGCTACTGTGGGGCGACAGGCCATGATCGGCGTAATTGCACTAAACTTGAAGAGGTGTCAAATATGTCCATTTTTAATTTTTACATCTGCTTTACTCATTAATATAGTGCACTAATTATATTTGTTGCTGTGTAGGATATGATGGCAGCGAACTGTTAGCTACAACTATCTCTGCAAGGGGGGTTTCGTGGTAGGAAATTGTTGCGCTTGTGGTCCATTTTTCAAGTATGAATTTCTGCAAGTATTTCATTCTCCACTATCTTGCCGCTCCTCCGTCCCCTGCGTTATATGTTCACAGAATTGTAAAACTTCTGCAGTTCAAATATGCACATATTTCGAGGTTACATTGCATGTATGTCAATGATGATACTTCTTTCCGAAAATGAGATTGCCATATGTAGTTGAGATCTGGGGTTGTAACTGCGACATCACACTTGTCGCCGACGCTGTGCAATTTCTTAAACTTTTGTAACTATTTCTCCATATTCTTCAGATGACCCGAATCGGCAGACAACTACATGCTGGTGTGCTGAGAAGATCAAGCGCGCTAAGAAGATCAAGCAGGCAGAGAAAAAAGTCTGTGGTTCTATATTTTCAGGCAAGGCAGAGAAGACTCATGGTACGCAAGGTGTGCTTGTCCGTACAAAAAACATCGTACATTTTAGGGTAGCTGATAATGTAGTAAAAACATCATACGTTGAAGACATGTGGGAGGTTGAAGATGATGCTCCATGAGTCTGTTGTGCCCAGCTATTAGCCTCCTTCCTTCTTTTACAATAAATCAAAGTAGGTTAGGTAATATTCTTTGTTTGTTTCATGAAATGCACCTGTGCAAATTTGCATCAATCCTTACGCAATACAAAAAATAGTAAAAGCCACAATTTAGTATGTGGGCATCTAAAAATTGAGCAACAACTCAAAGTTGAAAGCCTATTATTGGAGTAAAATGCATCGTTGCCCCCTGAACTTGTTGGCTCGGTCCAAACCAGTCCTCGAACTCAGGAAGTGTATTAGTACGGTCCTCATACTTGACAATACAGACTCAATACGGTCCCCAAACTTGGAGCACTAGTCCTGAGATACGATTTCACATACAATTTGCGTATATAGTAGCATACCAGGCATGCCACGTCAACTGGTCCCACTCTCAATACATGTGGGACCGACATGTCAGTGGGCGCGAGAAAAAAATAGGTGAAATAATTGAGCAAGCGACCATGGAATTTTCTAGTGTCCTCCAGACGCTGGTTGACCAGCTGAACCACCTTTCCTTGTTGTTGAAAATTGAGATGCGTATATATTGTATTTCAACGAAAAGGAAAATTAAATGATACTATATGGAGCCAACGACAACTACGGCAGGCGGCTCGGCACTAGACATGGAAAATAGCATATGCGGCGTTGGTGCATAACTACTTGAGCTCAGCAAAGACCTCTGAATGTCAATGGTGAACCACGAGTGCACGACGCCAACTTCCATCACCTCGTCGCACCGCATGCATGATGTACCAAGCTCTACGCTCCAGCGATTCTAGTCGCATGTCCGGACAACCGAGATGAGTGTCGGCGGCAGAGACCAGTCGGGTCGGGTGACGGCGTCGGAATCGTCGATTCCTCCTTTGGGGCGTTTCCGCGGCGACGATGACATGAGACGGGTGGTCGGTTCCGGTGCCGGCTCCACAGTTCTGTGGTTAGCTTCTGCGCGTACGTTGCCATGTCCCGTTGGGACCAGGTTGGAATACCACCTTCCACGCTGTTATTTTGTTATCCTTTCTCGCGCCTACTGACGTGTGGGTCCTACAGAGATGGAGTGCGTTGCGGTATACGTGAATTGTATGCGCAATCGTGCATCAGGACCGGTGCTCCAAGTTTGGGGACCGTACTGAGTCCGTATTGTCAAATATAAGGACCGTACTAATACACTTCTTGAGTTTGAGGACTGTTTTGGCCCTAGCCAAGAAGTTCAGGGGGCAATGATGCATTTTACTCCCTATTATTGTAAACATAGTCTCACAATTGTCACTTGAATGAAGTGATTGTTGGTTCGAAAATAATATGAACACTACTTGGGACAATAATTCAGCTCTAAAGCTTGAAATTGTAGAAAAACCAAAAGCCTACTAAAGAGGGTCGTCACTGCTGCCGAAATCCAATGCCTTCTTCGGATTGATATCTGAAAGTTTCTTCCTTTTAGGCGATGACCCATATTCGGCCATGTCCTTCTCGTTGATATCCAAGTACCCACATGGATATATTTCTTCCGCAGACATGTCCTGTCCAAAAGCATACCAAAGGTATTTAGATCAACATGCAAATGATGTGGCCATTTTTTGTATAATAAGTAGAAACTGGGCAATATAACCAACCTGTTCATACATGTCATCGTCGCTATCATATGGCAATTGTGCATCATCTGAGAACGCACAATTCCTGACAATGTACAAATGGCATTTCTTTAGCCCTTTTAAAGCACGCAACATTTCATCTACGTCGTGTTGGCCTGAAATTTGTATCATTCCTTCTGGTGGTACGCACCCAGGCTTGATGTAGTACAAATCTGCTTTCCCTTTGTACCCTTGGCAACGCAAATGTTCCACCATTAACTGCCAGTCCACCTTGCTGGGTTCAACTACTGTCATCATACCAGGTCTATCGTTGTGGTACGCTTGAGGAACATGAGAAAGTTCATAGTCCTTATGAACAATAAATTGCATTACAACTACCTACATATGACTAGTTGACATCAGTTTTTGCACAATATTAAAGGGTTCATACATAGGATGTGCATACCATTAGTAAAACATACTTACCGGGCCCCGTGGTGATGAGACAGATTTTTCCGGTGGTGGGATGTCGCGTTTTGCCTTTAGGGGTGGTGATGAGACAGATTGCTCCGGTGTACGGATGTCTCGTTGTGCCTGTAGAGGTGCTGATGAGACAGATTGCTCCTGTGTAGGGATGTCTCGTTGTGCCTGTAGAGGTAATGATGAGATAGATTGCTCATGCGGATAATTTAATGAATAATAAGTACGTAATGAAATGTACCTTCATGCCTGTACTAGCACGGTCTTGCATCATACTCCCTTCCATGCGGATCTCCTCCATCTTGGCCTTGTAATCCAGATCATTGCGCTCTTGTTGTAACTTACGCTTCATATCCGCACGAGCCTGCATTGTATTGACGTCCATCTTACCACGCTCCAGTTGTACAGCACGGTCCTGCATCATATTCCCTTCCATGCGGATCTGATCCATCTTGGCTTTGTGATCCATGTCCTTACGCTCTTGCTGCAACATAAGGTCCATGTTCGCACGCGCCTGCATGATATTGAATTCCGTCTTGCCACGCTCGAGCTGTATAGTGCGGTCCAGGTTCTTCCGCTCCTTCTTCAACTTTAGGTCCATATCATCATGGAAATGCTTCAACCTCTGATCCATGGATGCACGCTCCGCCGTCATCATCTGTTCCACGGCTGCACGCTCCTCCTTCCTCATGCGGTCCACGGTTGCCCGCTCCTGCTTCAATTTCTTGTCCATCACCTCTCGCTCCCGCTGCATATTCTTGTCCATCTCTTGACGCGCCTGCTGCAAGTACTTGTCATCATCCGCTCGGTTGTGCCATGCCTTTGAATCCATGATCCCTGTAGCAACCAACAGAACAGTGCTAGTTACAATGTGTTTGAAAACTGAAATATCTATTAATTTGAAACTGTCACTATTCAACACAATGTGGCCGAACTGAAGATACGGAATGCTTGGTGCTAGGTGCACCTTATAAATCCAATTACTAACTCCCATACAGCTACATCCAATATGTACTATCTAATAAAAAAAGTCTGATCACAATGAGTATGGATTCAGTTTTCTTTTCTCAAGCTAACCTATAATTAGAACAATATATTTTGTACCAACACATCTCATGATCTTGTACGAGAATGCAATTTAGACAAAGTAGTAGATTTCTGAATTATAGTTCAGTGCATGCCATGTGCCACTAACAGGATCTGCAGATCGGAAGCCGCGACACCGTCCGCATCCACCGTATTAATTTAATCTGATTGCTAATAAAAGGGAGGGAAACACCATAGTTGTACATACAGTTCGGTTGCGGAGCACCGGGTCGCCGGACGTGGAGGAGAGGACGTCGCCGGACGATGAGGAGAGGACGTCGCTGGGCGTGGAGGAGAGGGCGCCGCCGCCTGATAACTGCTCCCGATGGGATTTGCCTCTATGGCTATGGCTAGGTTTACGTACGTGTGAACGTGGTTGGTTAGTTGGGCTGGTAAGTGCAATTATATTACGTATCTGGATTGGGCTGGTAAGTACTATATGGACTTTTGTGCTCACGTGTGGATCAAATATCGTAAATCTGAAATAACAAAATGTTCGTGTTAATTAAAAGAGTTGCTTAAAAAAACATAAAAGAAACTTAAAATCCTTGTACGGGTAGTATCAGACGACTCATGGTGGTTGTGATGTTTCCGGATGACCCCTAGTACTAGACGCAAACAGCCATGGTCATAGTACAACCTGTAGCGGATGACCCACAACTACCGGACTTACTCGTTCGGACTCGTCAATACGGATAGTCCATGTCCGAATCACCGATAACTATCGGTAGCCGGGGTCCAGACGAGGAGTGCTGGAAGTGCTACCGATGGGACCGCCCAGCTAGCCACGAGGTGAACATAGCTAAGGGTTCGGAATACACATGGTGGTGATAGCCAACAGGTGTCATGAGAATCAGTCTTACTCAACTCTTGCTCATTAGGGACGACTAGTGGTGTTAGCATTTGATGATGATCCATTTTGCTAAAAGGGATCCGGAGATCAATAGTGGTACGGGTAGTATCAGACGACTCATGGTCGTTGTGATGTTTCTGGATGACCCCTAGTACTAGACGTAAAGAGCCATGGTTATAGTACTACCTGTAGCGGATGACCCACAACTACCGGTCTTACTCGTTCGGACTCGTCAATACGGGTAGTCCATGTCCGAATCACCGTTAACTATCGGTACTCGGGGTCCAGACGAGGAGTGCCGGAAGTGCTATCGATGGGACCGCCCAGCTAGCCACGAGGTGAACATAGCTAAGGGTTCGGAATACACTTGGTGGTGATAGCCAACAGGTGTCATGAGAATCAGTCTTACTCAACTCTTACCCATTAGGGACGACTAGTGGTGTTAGCATTTTATGATGATCCATTTGGCTAAAAGGGATCCGGGGATCAATAGTGGTACGGGTAGTATCAGACGACTCATGGTGGTTGTGATGTTTCCGGATGTCCCCTAGTACTAGACGCAAAGAGCCATGGTCATAGTACTACCTGTAGCGGATGACCCACAACTACCGGCCTTACTCGTTCGGACTCGTCAATACGGATAGTCCATGTCCGAATCACCGATAACTATCGGTAGCCGGGGTCCATACGAGGAGTGCTGGAAGTGCTATCGGTAGTCGGTCTTTACGTGACTTGTACTTTATTCTTTAGGATATGAATGAGACACATATTATTATTTTTACCTTGCAAAAAAAAAGTTAACACACAATTCGTTTGTTCTTTATGATATGAATGACCGAGGCGAGACGTGGCAGATAAAAAAACCGAAATGGACGTGCCAAAAGAATTGGTGTTTCGTCAATCAACCATTCGGACTTTCAAGGAGCCATCCAATTTTAGTCTCGTCCATGGATTAACACTTATCACGCGCGTATCTACCGGCCCTCCCAAACTCCGCTCCAACCTCCCCCATTATCTGCCCATTATCTGCAACAACCTCCGATCCATCTGGCCTAGGCGGCTCCAACGCCGATTCTCCCCTCATATTCCTGGCGCCGTCCCACACACGACTTCTCCTCCAAGGCCAGTCCCATCGAACGCCGCCGCCCTCCTCACGGGCTGCAACGGAGCCGCCGTCCTCACCCACGGGAACGGAGCCGTCGGCGACTGCCCATCTGGCCTGCGGAATACTACGTCACTGCTTGTTATTCATCCACACGTTCGATTGAAGGTGAGAATGCCGGCTCTTGTCATCAGTTAGAACTAAGGCGACGAATGAGATCTTATGGGTTTTTCTCTAATTTCTGCTCCGCCCACAGCATCCTGATCCGTATCTCTATGCTCGTCGCCGGCGTCAAACTCTCCCAGTGGACACTACACGCAGTCTGCTCGAACGTTGGCGCCGCCCTCCTGATCAACCACCCATTCACATCACGGTTAGAACGTCTGATCTTTTTACACCCCTTAGTCAATAGTGAGGCCAATATAAACCAAAACTTGCTATATAAATATCAAATGGCATAATCATGCAGTACATACCACGTGTTGTTCACATAATAAAGAACACATACAGTTGTGTCGTAAACATTCACCTCTGGAGAGGTATAGTAACAAAGAAGTAATTAAATTAAGTAGCTTATCATAGTAAAAAAAATTGAGAACTTATCATAGTAATTTTGTGCTCTGTAAGAAACAGGTGGAACAATAACAGTATGGTAGAACCCCATAGCTTATGTTTATTCTCTGAATTGACACAGTCTCTGTTTGTGCATATTTTCCAGGAATGGCCAGTTCTTCTCAAAGTTATGCCAACACACAATTACCACTACCAGACATAACCAATCCGGTATATTATTCCCAGTTAGGTTAAAAATACTTGAAAACACATAGTTCTTTTACCTTTACACGTATTTCAGGCTTTTTTGGACGAACTCAGTGTGAAACATGCAAATATGAGGTTAATGTGCTCACCGATAAGGTTCGCGGAAATGATTGATGGATTAGATGACGAGCACCTAAAGGCCATCTGCACTGAAACTGGTCTTGGAGGGCTAACAAAGATGAAGTCAGTGTCTCTCCGACGAATTATGTTGGTGCTGCTAGCAAAGAGCTACATCCACGACATGCAGAGTATTCGCATTGCTGGTAACGACATTTCTATAACTCCAACGGATGTCTATCAATTAATGGACCTTCCAATAGAGGGGGAAAATATATATACAGAAATGGGAAAACCAAAAGACGCAAACCTGTTAAGTGCTTATCAAAAAGATGGAAGACTTAAGCTGAGTGACCTTGAGGACAAAATTAAAGCCTCCAAAACTGCAGATGATCATTTCATCAGGCGGTTTGTTTTGTATGCTATTGGCATTATTTTAGCACCCACGGTACAGGATTATGTCGACTCCAAATATTTTGTCCTTGTTGAAGACGTCACAAGAATTCCCAAATTTAACTGGGGCTGTTTCACACTGAACCATTTGATAACATCCATCAATATTTTTAATTATAAGGATCAAGTCAATCTACAAGGAAATCTAGCTTTGCTCCAAGTAAGTGCTACAACACTAGTTGACATTCTACTATTATTCATATGATGCATATATCTCTATCATTGATTAACTAATGTTTCCTATAGTTTTGGTATTGGGAACATGTCCGTGGTGGATCGATTTTGTATTCTCGCATACCCCGTCCGCTGATGGCACGGTGGGATGAAGACACGGCTAAAATAAGACATGCGGCTTATGATAAAGGAGGCCTATATAATGGATTGGTACCTTTCTCGACTTGACTTTTTTATTTACCATATTTATTTCTTAGTACTGATTCTATATATCTTTTCAAAGGTTGTAATGAACATCGGCGATCTGGAGCCGACCAACATTACAAATGACCAGCATACCAACAAAGATACACATGTGCATGATGAACCTACATATCGACCACAACCACGAGGTCTAATTATGAGTAGCCAACAAGTAAGTTGCTCGAGGACACATCCTTTTCAATAACACAACATAGGTCGCACCGAACCATACTTTATTTTTTCTTCTAACAAAACGGGTTGCCATTTCTTGTACGCAGATGGACATGATACTTCAAACCCAGAACGATCTATTTGCAGAACAAGAGAAAAAGTTGGTCAAACAAGTAGTAGAAGTAGAGCACAAATTAGATAAAAGAATAATCACCATGGCCGAGGACTTGATAAACATAAGGGGTAAAATTGCCACTCAACCTAGGTTGTCCAAGCTGGAGGACGAAGTTGGTGACCTCAAAAGGGAACTCCAGGTAAGTGACACTACAGCAACAATTTTACCTATAACTTCCTATATTTTCATTCTATGCATTTCATGTTACAGGAATTAAGTTCCGTAGTTCAAAAAAACAAACAATCAACGACGAAGACTGGATACGTACAGGTGATAACTATGGCCCATCACCTTGCTAACATGACCTAATTTCTGTTCATTGACCAACTTCTAATTTTAGGAACAAGAGCAACCAGGCAATGGCGAGTTTTCATCAACTCCTGGGTTTGACGCATGGAAAGCAAGAACTTCTGCTGGAACACCTATAAAACCCGTGGTGCAAAACAAGGAGTTGGACCAAGACATCCCAGCACGGAAGCCTATATTCAACAATGATTACATATTGACAGATGAAGACTATGAGGCCGTACTTTTCATCCGAGGGAGTCACGACCTTGTTGAGGTAGTTCACATCGAAGACATTGTGCTAACAGTTCATCAACTCCAGCGAAATGTTAGCAAACTATTTTTCGTCGATGACGTAAGCCCCATATACTGCAATCTACATCAAGTATTCTAAATTGTGCCATATTACATGACTACCACTTTTGCAGGTTATTAATGCATATGCACACATTAGCAACGTTGCAACTGATGCTACATCATTCATTTCCACCATAGAAAGCAGAAGATTGCTAGGCGAATTTGGGGGTATTCCAATGGGATGCAAAAGCCCATTTGTTGCTGATGTAGCAACGAAATTTGTAGGACGCAGAATGGTATGCATGTTTCCTGACTTGTTTAATTGTATATCTTGATTTTCCCTAAATTTAGTCCACTTTAATTTCCTGGCAGGTACGTGTCCCAATGAATGTACACAACATGCACTGGTTATTACTCGTGTTTAATTTAGAGAAAGAAGAGATCCAGGTCCTAAACTCCATTCAAGCATATCGTGACATTGCCAAGGAAACTGCACTAGTAAGCTTGCTCTCTTGCTGCCTCTTAGCATAATGTGACACTTTTTGAGAAGCACTAACGCAAACCTTTGAATTACTCCTCATACAACAGGTGGAGTCCATTCAGGCGTGTATCAATGAAGCGGTCGAGGATGGCTTGGTAACACCGCCTAAACCCATCAATATTACCCAGTGGAAAACCACTTGCTATACTAACATACCACAACAAACGGATGGGTACGTATAGGCAGCTATATGATTCCTCACCTACACTACAATACTTAACTTCAACTTTACGTCATAGTTATTCCTGCGGGGCGTACACACTCAAATACATGTTGACATGGGATGGAGATAAAATTACCCAGGATTTCACAGAGGTCTGCCAAACACTAAATTACATTAGCAATCATGCACTACCTATGCTTCACCGCTATCCTAACCTATGCGTCGCTATCTAATCCAGGCACTAATACATATTTTCAGCTGGAAAATATGTTCAAGCCTGCTGCGTTCAGATTGCAACAAGCTTCGGAAAAATTCATACAAGGATCCTATAACGGTAAGTCCTACAACTAGCATTTCATGTCATGTAGTTCCTACCTTTCATGATTGCATGTAACACACCACTATTTCCACTACAGAAGGACGAGTACGACGCAAGCATTCCAGAGGAACGAAAAGGTGCAGACGACGATGTCACGATTGTCACCAACCCTGATGTTACAAACAAACCAGAGACATCCGGTGCCCCAAAGCGTAAACGTGGACGCCCGAGGAAGAATGCCCCTCCTAGTAATCCAGTAAAACAACAATTTGACACAGAGACTATCGCTAAACAAGTGGAGTTGAAAAGACGCAAGCGCAAACCATCAAACGCCGTGTCCAGCCCATTCGTAAAGCCATGAATGGGCTACACGTAGAGGCCCTTCAAGGGCAGTTCCAAATGATTGCTCTTCATAGCATGTTCTTTGAATTAAAGACTACACTTATGTTATGATGTTTTGCATATTATTTGTACTCTTATGTCCATCCAAATGCTTGACTTTTCATTGCTTCTTTTTTTATAAAAATAACAGCTAATGAGCTGCATGTTCCACTTCTATCATTTGCACCATCTGATCCAAACCTATATGCATCGGAGTATCCTTAAATTTAAAACACTACCATAAGGAAGAAAAACCATAGCATATAGAACAGATGAGCAATTATGCAAATACTATGGTCACACTACTATCTCTCACATCACGAGTTGAGTGGGAGATTATTACCTCGCCAGCAAAAGGAACAGAATAATGCAGCTACCTTGATGGATTACTTCGGTCCACTCCACAACAAAAATTAGAGGCTGCAGCACCAGCAGTCAATGCACACACCGAACCGTATTGTCAAATGCCAGCCTCTCCTGCAGAAAATAAGAAAAAAAAAATACTGAAATAGACATGTCGACAAAAGTTGATACATTGCAGCTTGTGTTTTGCATATCGAGACTAATGCGATACATGGAGCTAACAAATCTACAACTAATAAATCTAGGCCTAAGTCTGTTGGGTAATAATACTGAAACATATGTCCCAGCTAGCTTTACTCTTAACAGATTTCTGCTTACTAACTAGACAACTAGGACAACAATAAGAACCTGGCAACAAACATAAGATCAACAATGAACAAACAGATGCTAAACTTGCTCATTGGCAAAATACGTTGTGCATGCGAACAAGACAGAGAGGACTAAAATAGGGGCATACTTCTTCTATTCCATGCTAAAGGTGACTGCCATATTTGTCGACAATGATTATGGATGAGGCAGGGTAATGCACTTGTAACAACGCGTGCAAAGCGGGCAAGAAATTCACATAAAGCAGGCATTCTTACAAATAGAGCCAATTCTGGTTTTCAAAGAAATACTACATAATTACTATCCATTCTATACGGCGCCATACACTGCCTACATATACAGATTACTAGCTAATTTTAAGGGGAAATGGCCATAATCCAGTGGCATAATCAGAAGAACAGTGTCTGAATATCCTACTGTAACAGTTTTTCACTGCACAAAGGTTCTGTATTACCTACTGACTCTAATCACTACCTACTGACTCCAACCATTGTAGTCAAAAGCAGGGGGGAAATAACTGGTGCTCCCAGATATGCAATCCAAGATTTTTCCTTTCTTTATCAGTCCTAGGGATGACTTCTACCTCCTCCACATATCCTGATGTTTCCCCGATGTCAGGAACTTGCCGCTCCTCGCAGCGAGTTTCTCGCTGAACATCATAACTATCACGGTCCTCTTTTATCTTTTGTACGTGTTTTTGCATCAATCTCGTCTTACATGGCATCGTAATCTTCTTTGTCATAGCTGCCACCTGCAAGAGGTACAATGTGGTGTGTCAGTACCATGGAAGGCTTGAAAGGGGCGAAGATGGCAGTAGAAACTAGTTTCAATTAGGTGCTCGACAAAAACAGTGCATAAACTGATATTACACTTGGGATACCAGACTAGTATTACTTCACTTTACCCTCAATCAAATCATGACATTTGTGGACATAGCTTACTATTGGTGAAACATAAGAAAGCAGGGACATTTAGGAATGAAAAGGTGGTCTTGGCATCAACAAGTATAAGTAGCTTTTACTTAACATCGACTCAAAGATCATCTCCAACAGTGAGGTTCTGATCTACTTCACTACATAAAAGAGATTTAGATATAGTTCATTATCTAAAAATATCCATATGTTATTAAACAACAACATTGAGATCAAGACTCATAGTGACCAAATTGACAGAATCTTGCATACCAGGTTGAGGTCGGTTTCATCTTCAAAATCTTGAAGCATGTCAGAGATGTCGTTCGCGGCATCCTTAAGTTGCTTCAGCCACAGAAGCATGGACTTATGCTTGATAGACTCCCTCTCAGGGTCGCGGAGCACAGCCTCGACCGACTCCAGCGTCATCTTCATGTTCTCCAGATCGTTCCTCATATTCCTGTGCAGCCTGATCTCGCCTGAAATGGTACAATTGAAGTGTCATATTGCCACCTTGATGACTACCAAGGCGAGCATGCCCCTGAGTGCCTGTCGACATGGCTCGTGCCTGTCGAGTTGGGCTATTTGCTGAATAGTAGATTCGTTATTGAAGCTCCGTCCCTTATCAATCTAACAAAGCATTCGAAGCTAAAAAATAATAATCGAATCATCAACGGCAGAATCAGTCATGACCTGTTTTACATAATACAGATATCACAGACTTGCAAATAATCAAGTCAACTAATAGTATTTATAAAAACTTAGACAAAAGGGAGTTGCCCACCTGCTCCATCAAGCATAATACTTTCATGAATATATTTGAAAGGGATTCTCTTCTCTATTATAATATGTCATTTGATGCACTGTTAAGTGTTCGAAAGCAACTTGAAGAATTTGAATTTCCTTGCAAAGCTGTAAATGATGGTCTTTGGCTCCAGCTTAGTCTATCCCTGTAAGATGGGCTTTTTCCCCTATAAATGCTTTTTCCCTGTTAGACCATCTCTGAATCTTTGCTGATTTGTTAATGCAGATGCTCCTGTGCTAGAGTGCAAGCAATAGTTGCTGATACTTGCAGAAACTGTTGCCTTACAAGTAATTCTTGTGCTTGTAAACAAGCATATGTTAGTACACACAGCCACTACAGGGAGGAGCATGACAGGACAAGTGCTTCAGGAACTGCAGGTAGTATCTGCCTTGCAGATGCCCAAGGAGATGGGAATGGTATGTTTACTCATGTGCGTGTTAACGTAAGAGGAGTAGTTGATGGACTTGCTGGCATTGGGAGAGGAAACTCAAATGTGCCTGGCGCTGCTTGGGCTCCTACGCGTCACAACGAAGCAACATTCTGAATTTAGTGAGCAGAGGACTAAACATTCAAAAAAATGCAGACTCCTCTCCTCCAGCGACTTCATCTTCCTCCTCCTGAGCAGAGGACCAACGAAGACGCTGCCCCCTCACGCTAATGGCCGTTTTCATCCTCTATCTATTTTTGTGAGCAAAGAGTGCTCCGAAGTGGAGTAAATATTGCGATAACCGTAGCTTATACAGTAGCTACAGATCAAAAACTTACAGAGAAGAAGCTGCGACGACTCCACTCGAGCCCACGGCCGGGATGGGCGCCGGCGTTGGGCGACCTTCACGGGGCCACCGATGCCCTTTCTCTCCGCCTTCTCCGTGATGCCACAGTCGAACGGACGCAGGTGCTCTTCCTCTTCCTCTGGACGGCTACACCGCCGTGCGCTCGATCTGGCTCTTGACGGCGACGAACCACGAGTGCATCAGACGTCGGTCCTCGAGCCCCTGGGACCCCTCCGCCGCCGCCACTGCCGGGGTCATCGGCTCCGCCTCCTCGCCCCATCGGCCATCATCGCCGACCCCCTCTGCCGCCGCCACCGCCGGGGTCATCGGCTCTGCCTCCTCGCCCCTGCGGGCTGCGGCCATCCTCGCCGACCCCCTCTGCCGCCGCCACCGCCGGGGTCATCGGCTCTGCCTCCTCGCCCCTGCAGGCTGCGGCCATCCTCGCCGACCCCCTCTGCCGCCGCCGAGGTAACCGGCGGCTATGCCCTATCCTACCCTGCTGCTTCGAACAGATAAGGCTCGAACAAGTATTCTACGGGAAGAGTGGAGGAGCGACCCAGATGCGAACAAGATTTTTTATTTTATTTTTACAATCACCAGCGACCCACATGCGAACAGGATTTGGCCCTGGCCATGATTAAAATTGGACGGAACTACCCTTTTAGAAAATGACTAGCCCCACCCTAATTTTGTAATGGTCCCACCTTTATTTGTAATTTCATGTAATTTTAGTCTTGTAATTTCTTGTAACTCTAGTTTCTCCACCGTTCGATCGCAGTGGATGGACGGTCCGTAAAATCGCCAATCACCGTAACAGTTATATTTCAATAATTGACTGAAAAAAAAGTTAGCAAAATTTATCAGGGCGATGCCATTTTCTGTTATAGAAAAATAATCTCATTTTACCATGTAATCACAGAATCACATTGTATGTACCTCTAGCTTCAGTATGCTGTCGGCGAAGTCCAGAATTCAGCAAGAACTGCACAATGTTCATATGTACACCAGTTTACTCAAGCCTGCAACTTGACTGATTTCTTTGCGCATAGTGCAACACACCAAGCTTACTTTATTTGCTTATTCATATTAGAATTCTGACATTTGACGCTTGTCTTTGGTGCTGCAGCCATATTGAGCCCTATGCAATTTACACACTACACACCTGGTGGCATCCATTCCCCTGCTGCTGTGGTCGGTAGTACTCTGCAGATCTATTCAATTAAGATAAACAGTTTAAAAGGTTTGAACTGGCCACTCAGAGTGTACGGTGTGATTGCTGCTCGAGACACTGTGGATCATAACCGCAACATTTTGTTCTCTCGGTCAGAGTTTAACTACCAAGAACTGAATGAACAAGTATGTACTCTATTCAGTTTTTTGCTCATTTTCCTTTGTTTGTTCCTCCTGACTTTGTAGTGCATTGCGATTAGGTGTTTACAATGATGGTATGCCTTGCAGGATCCTTACTTATGCTTGACTGGTCCGTCTCGTGCCATTGTTGTTTCGGGACATATTGACTTTGAAGTTGAACTTCAAGTAACCGATGCAGCAGAGTCCCAAACATTGATCAGCTGTAGAGAGCGTTACGGCAATACAGATGATTTTTTCTCTTCCTTGGCCAGCGTCACTGATGGTGGTGATGGACGGACCTTTTTGCTCTCCAACCAGAGCTGTACAACTGAGGTAACCCTTGACCAAGTTGATAGATCACTCCAAGCTACCATCATGGGTGTACGTGTTACCGAAGGGCGTTGGCCTTTTAAGCATGGATGCCGAGTTGTTTGCTCGTGGTCTTCCGCTGCTTCGATATGTTCCAGTGACACCACTTGTAGGCAACTTGTGCTGTTTGATCACCTTGGTAAAGGAATGAGTAGAGCATCAGATGGGTACCTTCATTTGTCAAGGAAAGTGATTTCCGTAGAATCATATGGAACGCTGAGAGTGAGCATTGAAGCTTATGACAAGTCTCATGGCCATATTGCTCGGAAGGATAGTATTCACTTTCCTGTTCAGAAGTGTCAAACAAAGACGCTTACTTGTCCAGTTGGTGATGGTGGCGCCACCGTGGAGGTTACTGTTGCTTGGTCGTTGCTTGTCAAGGAAAAGATGTATCTCTCACTCGTTGATTCTCCTATGTAAGGTGTATCACCGATTGCCCTGCCATATACTACTAGTAATGTAAGGTGTCAAACTCACTTGTGTCTATCATCAGATCATATAACTATCTATGTTGGTGCTGGCAACAATTTGTATGTTGTGAATCATTCTACCTGAGCAATTTATATGTTGGGCCAATTCAGATTTGTTTTTATGTCCGATTGCCTTTCTTCCTTTTGGTGAGTGACTATTATTCAGATCGTTATATGTCAGCCTTCTTTTGGCTAGGCTGTGCAAATATCTTTTGGCAAGGGGGTGGCCTCCCCATATTCCGCTCAAGCATGCGGACAGACCGGCACTCCCCATATCCATCCCAAATCTGGGGCGGCCTTCCCATATCCGGCCAAACGTCCGGATTGACCGGCACTTTCCATATGTAGCCTAAATCTAGGGCGAATACGGGGACTCCGGGACGTGCCTGCCACGTCTGATCCGGCCCATCCTATCCCACATAAAATGGATCCTATCCGTGCTTCGACCGAAACCTAGCCGCATTTCACTCTACTCGCTTCCCCTCCCACACTACCAATCTCCTCTCCAGCTAGCTCCGGTGTTCTCATCCATGGCAGCGCCTAAATCTGGCTCCGACATGTCTGGATCCGAGGATTGGGAGTTTATCCCTTGTAGCACTAAGGAGCAGATGGCCATTCGCGCTGCTCTATGATGCTCCCGGGAGGAGTGCACCCTTCCACATTCTTCAGAGGGCCGGCGGGAATCCATTTCCCAAATGGAGGTGAGGTCCAAGCCGGCGGATCAAGGGTTGGAGGATCTCAAAGCGTGTCGCCCGAAGTGGTCACCATGGCCGCATGGTGCAAACCGCCATGCTGTCGAAATCTTTTAGGTGGCACGTTGTCCCCGCGGCACCGGGCGCCGAAACCGGGGCCATTTGCGCCTCCATGACCACACGCGAATTCGAAATGGAGGCGCGGCCGAGAGCAGTTTTGTGTGTTACCCGATCACTGCCTGCGGACCGTGGATTTTTGGGAACCGATATTTGATACTTGTGGTTGTAGATGCTTTAATCAAAGCATCTATAGCCGGGCACCCCAAACCCGCCTCAAACGCCCGGGAGGACGGTCCGGTCACAAAATTTCGACCCAGACAGGCTCCTCAAACGCCCGGGCTGACCAACACCCCTCATATCCTGGCCAAATATGGGGCGGGTATGGGGTGCCCGGGTGCGCCCGAACACATCCTACGCGCCCATCCACCCGGCTGTTAACACTACATTTTCGCACGGTATATAACACAATTAAGATGGCGTCAAATGAAAACATTTTCACCATGAAAGGATTGCGTATAATCGAATTAAGCTACTTTGATGTTCGTGTCATCGCCATGCGACCTCGTCTTAGAGGCTGAAACTGTGTTCAAAGTTCTGAGATTTCGTGTTGAGATCACTGTTTGGCCGATTATGCCTCAAAGACGATCAGGATGAATGAGTGCTCTACATGGATTGTCTTCGTCTCGTTGAGCTAATCGGTTTTTATATATAAATCTTCTCAAGCCGAGGTCCTATGCAAAAGTTAGAGCCAACACACCATGGACCGATCCTGCGTAAAATAGTGGGGCGAGGTACCAAGACAATCACCTAGTTGATGTCTGGTGGGTTGCGTGAGCTATTCGTCCCATAAGATGGCCTTGAATCGAAAAACCTTCAATGCAAATAAGTTTCGTTTTGTCAAGCCAATAAATTTTGATATATAAATCGTCTCGATCCGAGGTCATATGCAACCTGGGGAGACAAAATAAGATCCTGCTGAAATTTTAGTTGGGAAATCCGAGTGAAAGGATGTCATTCCAGTGGAAGGTTGTCGTCCGAGTGAAAAGTTTTCATTCGAGTGATAGGTTGTCGTCCGAGTGAATAAATCTAGCCGGGTAATCCGAATGAAGGACCTTAAGATCCGACTAAAGAAATTCAAATCAGAGTGTTGTTGACTAATCTGACCAGAAGCTGAAGATGGGTCCGAAGGTTATCCCTCAAGACTGCCTTGAATCGAAATACCTTCATTGTAAATAAGTTTCATCTCGTCGAGCCAATTGATTTTGATATATAAATCGTCTCGGTCCGAGGTCGTATGCAACCTGGGGAGACAAAACAAGATCGTGCTGAAGTTTTAGTTGGGAAATCCGAGTGAAAGGTTGTCATTCCAGTACAAAGTTGCCGTTCGAGTGAAAATTTACCATTCGAGTGAAAGGTTGCTCTTCGAGTGAAGAAATCTAGTCGGGTAATCGGAGTGAAGGACCCTAACATCCGATTGGAGAAATTCAAATCCGAGTGGTGGGTTATGTAGATGGTCTCGGATGGAATCGTCGAAACAGCCACTTTGCTTTTGGAGTCATCATCATATGAAGGAGTAGGCAATCTGCAGAGCCGCTACAAGACTCGTACAATCCAGTCAGCTACATGACCGAGTCTGACTGGAAGTTAAAGATGACCCCCTAGAGTACTTGAGATTGGAAAAGTGATCATCAGAAAATTGCTGGCCTCGTTGAGGCGCACAAAATTGATGTTTGGACCGTGTCAATCAGAGGTCATATGCAAATTCTATGGCCCGCCCAAGGAGTAAGACAGAAGTTGGTCTAGAATTAGAACTCTAGGACGAGATTTGATGTAATTTTATTGTAAGGAAAGTCAAGATGAATCCTTTACTTGTTCGGGAAGTCCAGCAGCCTCTTATATGTTGGGGGTGACGACCGATTGAACAACACACAATCGAATAAATTGATATACTACCTTTTCATCTATGTTTTATTCCTACATTGTTTTTCTCTCTCGTTCTTTGTTGTTCTTCATATTTGAGAGCTGTAAATCTCGAGGCTCTAGGGGCGAGCGAATCGACCTAGGGCAGCCCATAGCCGCCACACTTCCTGACGTTGTCCCTTCCTGGCGTGTGGGGTTCTGGGTCTGCAAAAGCACTCGCCGACTGTCTTGTGCATCGCGTTGTCAGTCGGCTCTCCTTCGACGTGAGCTGAAGTGCATCACCCCCGGCGTTGAGGGCACATGTGACTTGTTTGCTTGTCAACACCGACGCCTGGCACCGACGTCGCGGACATCTCCGGCAATGAAGATTAGACATGGTAGTATGTGAAAGTGCTAGTTATCGACTAGAGGGGGTGAATAGGCGATTTTTATGGAAGTGATAAGCAGTTAATATGAACCTATATGATATGCAGCGGAAGATGAACTACACTAGACAACTCATAGTCAAGTAAGCAATACAGTGAAAGCACGAAGACTAATAGCAGCTAGGTAGTATGGATCGGAATGGAAGATAGTATGAAACCAAATAGTAATAGTCTTCGCACAATGAAATCAAACAGATCAGGCATGCATGCAATGACTTCACAAAGACAAACTGAAATGTAAAAGAGGTAGGGGATAGAACCAGTAGCTTGGTGAAGACAAGGATTTGGTATCTTCATTTGTCAAGGAAAGTGATCTCCGTAGAATCATATGGAACGCTGAGAGTGAGCATTGAAGCTTATGACAAGTCTCATCGCCATATTGCTCGGAAGGATAGTATTCACTTTCCTGTTCAGAAGTGTCAAACAAAGACGCTTACTTGTCCAGTTGGTGATGGTGGCGCCACCGTGGAGGTTACTGTTGCTTGGTCGTTGCTTGTCAAGGAAAAGATGTATCTCTCACTCGTTGATTCTCCTATGTAAGGTGTATCACCGATTGCCCTGCCATATACTACTGGTAATGTAAGGTGTCAAACTCACTTGTGTCTATCATCAGATCATATAACTATCTATGTTGGTGCTGGCAACAATTTGTATGTTATGAATCATTCTACCTGAGCAATTTATATGTTGGGCCAATTCAGATTTGTTTTTATGTCCGATTGTCTTTATTCCTTTTGGTGAGTGACTATTATTCAGATCGTTATATGTCAGCCTTCTTTTGGCTTTTTTTTTTTTTTTTTTTTTA
>LR738710.1:942589666-942614695 GCA_902687465.1 Secale cereale
CCCCCCCCCCCCCCCGGGTGATGAATTCAACCTTGCCTTACAAGAAACCAGGAAGAATGTCACAAATCTTCATCAGGAGTCATATGAGTTTTGATATTCTTCATTATATGCTTTTCTTTCCCTAGTGTTCTATTGTTTCTGAAATTTCTTACTACCTCAATTTGGTTGACTCTACCCTACTCTTTGCCTCAATTTTCTCAACGTGATTCGTCCTACTCACTATTTGAACTTGCTTAATCATACGATATTCTTGTGTTTCCATATGCCTATGCCGATAAAAAGACATCCCGAACTGACAGCAAGCGTGCCCCTCCTCATTGGGTAACTGAAATTCATGATGATCAATACATTCGGGACAATCTTTCCTAAGACTAGCTTCCATCGAGTCGAACCTTAGAGCAGACTCACAATCTGTATGACCAACTCAATCAACATGCATTTGATATATGTTCTTATACCATGGTGAGCTGTAGAGTTGTCAATGTGGCTCATAAGGATAAGCTAAAAGGCATTGAGGGGATTGTGTTAAAAGGCACCCCTGTTACGTCGGCATCTGATGAACTAATCAAAGTGAGAATGCTTTCGGACTTGTCTTTTCTATTCTGCCCTCTTAATTGTGTATCTACTGACCAATGGGTTCTTATTTACAGGAAATGTACCATATCATACATTTGAAAGATACTAGGGAACTTGGGGACTTCTTAGATTTTCTCTGTGCGACTCTAATGGTTACATTGGTGCTTGGCGGTGGTTGAAAGATCTTTATCAGGCCAAGACAGCGGTGTGGTGCTATTTTTGGGATGAGAATATAATTATTAATATTCTGAAGTTTCTGAAATTTGTGCCTACCAATTATAGATCTACTTATACCTTTGTGTAAGCGTGTTGTCTTGTCATCATGTAATGTATCTATATTGAAAGTAGATGTATTGTAATCTAACAACTAAACGTGCAAAATGTGTCTTAATAGGGAAAATGCTAAGTTTGGAATTGATACCTTGGAGTTTGGAATTGATGCCCTTAAACATGTCTATTTTAACCCTGACGGTGAGCTGTTCTTTGTAATTTATCTCGCCATTTTGGGCGAGGGCCAAATATTGGATATTTTGAAGTGAATTATCAAAAGAAGTATCTGGTCTGAGGGATTATCACAAGCTGGTTTTTTTTTTCTAAGGTTGCGTGCTTCCTTAGACTGATGATAATAGAGTTGGCGCTGCCAAAAAATCTAATCAAGGTAATAACATAGTGAAATAAAAACCAATATGTTTATACAAAACATTTATACTTTTTAAAATTATTTGTTATTATACTACTCTCATAATGAATGTCCTTTTCAATTACATAGTTGGCATAATATACCAGGTAATAACATTGTTGAATAGTATTTACTATTATTTTTAATATAGTTCTGATGTATATATTGATAAATTTGTTTTCACAAAATTTTAAAAGATTGTTGTAATAAAAAAGTTTTTTTAATTGAATTTTGGCGATTGCCTAAATCATGTAGTGTATATATGAATGTTTTCATGTGTATGTAAATGTGTCCCAATATATTTAAATATCAATACAGTTTATAGCTCTAAAGCACATCGTCATTCAAATATCTTAATAGTCGTTTCTAGTGTACTACTATTAGGTAATTATTTTTTCATAAAATTTTGGGGTATAAGTTGTGCCATTGGTAAATGGGTCTTTTACATATGTCTCCCTAACTCGAACCCACTACTCACATTTGCCCCTAATTCGAAAGCCTGCTCAAAAATGCCGCTCCATCGTCATGTCCCCTTATAGAATTGCCCTTCCGTGCCGTTTCCGTGCCGTTTCCGTACAGTCAAGGCTGTTTTACCGGTAAGTGGCCGTTTCTTTGACATTTTTTTCCACTCCGTCCTTACACATGGGCCCAGGTCACCGGTTCACTCTCTCTCCCTCTCATTCTCTAGCCCGAGCCGCACGCTCTCTCTTTCTCCCCCAAATCGCCTTCGACCGTAACCCTAACTCTAGCTCGCTCGATCCCAACTCTCAAGGCTCGATCTACTGATGGCGTCTGTGGTGGAGCTCTGGATTTGACTCTGTGTCCCTCTCTGCTACGGCGTGAAGAGACACCGACGACGGGATGGATGGGGATAGCAGTTGTCGTGGCGGCAGCAGCGAGCGAGGGAGCACAGCGCAGCCACAGAAGTATGCTTCGGCGGGGTAAGTTTCTCTTCTAATCTAGTGCTGTCTCATGCCGTTTGTAGTTCGATTTGTTCTTGTAGTTTAATTTGTTGACCTAGTTCATAGTGCTCATGGCATTAGGATCTCTCTCTATTTTCCATGGTCATCGTAGGATGGACCCCGATAGAGCAGTTGGGATGGAATGTAGAATGGAAACCACACTTCTAGCTAGTGCTGGCACAAAATCATCCAATACAGGAATCTCCTTTCCTTTTGCTGCTGAAAATCAATGGACTTTTAATCAGTTTAGATCTGCGATATGTGCTCAATATCCATGGGGTCTATATGATGCAGTGGAATTCAGGTACTGTGACATTGGAAAATCAGCTTGGGTCCCTGATCAGTGTGATGATGAGATTGTTATCATGTTTGCAATACATGATTCTTTCCCTGCTAAACTAGAAATCTGTGTCATACAAAGGAAGAGGGGAGATCCAGAGAGCAGAGGAACAAGATCTCAGTCTAGGGCTAGAGGTAAAGGTAGGACCAGCCAATCAACGGGCAGAAAAAAACAACAACTCATGTGTCTGACAACAGTTCCATACAGGCACTAGGAACACCTATTGTAGAAGTTCCTAGGCATGCATGTCCCTCTCATAGTAGAGATTCAAGTGACGCCTATACTGAAGAGGGACTACCAGATGATTGGCCAAGTGATGATGAGGATGAAAAGTTGTTTCCACATTTTGTAACAAGGAAGAAAGGCAAGGAGAAAGATGATGATGAGGAAGATTATGTTCCACCCCCTGAAGGCATGTTTGCTGAGGCAGGTGAAGATGAGAAGGAGGAGGATAGGGACATGGGATACTCTGAGACATCTGATGAGGAAAGACCAGATGTGCAATACAATAGAGATGATCCTTCTTTTAGACAGGGAACAATTTTTTCCAGTGCTATAGACTGTAGAAATGCTCTTGCAACCTTCTCAATAATGACTCATAGTGAACTTGTGATAGATAATAGTGACAGTACTAGGTTGACAGTAAATTGTGCTTATAAGAGGTGCCAATGGAGGATGCATGCCTCCTTAATGAGACATAGCACACTGTTTCAGGTATTAACTATAGCAACTAAAAGTGAATTTGTAGTTTGCAGCATTGATACTGTATTTTGTTTGTTTATTGCGGCACATAGGTTCTGACATGTGTCTGAACTTTCATGCATGCAGGTTAAGGTGAACAAAACTGCTCATACATGTCCCAGTGTGAACAAGAGAAAAAGATTGAGGTCAGCTAAGAGTAGATGGGTTGCTGATGCTGTCAAGACCTGGGTATTAGAGGATTCAGAAGTGGGACCAACAGAATTGCAGAAAAATTTGAAGAAAATGTATGGCCAGGCAGTTCCATATATGAGAGTATTCTATGGGAAGCAAATGGCACTTGGCAATATCTATGGTAAGTGGGTTGACTCTTTTGAGTTATTGTATACTTTCAAGGCAAAAGTGGAGAAAGCATCTCCTGGCAGTGTAGTTAACATTGATAAACACACTGTAGAGTACAAACTAAATGGGAAGAGCAGACAGAAAGAGTGCTTTAGAAGAGTATTTTTTTTCTTTCAAAGCATGCTGGTAAGGTTTTTTGAATGGATGTAGGCCTTATCTTGCAGTAGATGCCACTTCATTAAATGGTAAGTTTAGAGGGCAACTAGTTAGTGCATGTGTTGTGGATGCTTGCAACTGGACCTTCCCAGTTGCATATGGTGTTCTGGAGGGTGAAAATATAGAAAGTTGGACTTGGTTTTTTCAGAATTTAAGACAGCTTATAGGACACCCACCAGGTCTTGTTATCTACGCTGATGCATGCAAAGGCCTGGAGACTGCAATGGAAGCTGTGTTCACAAGTGTGGAGCACAGAGAATGCATGAGGCATTTGGCTGCAAATTTCACAGAAAAGTTTATGGGGGAATTCTTTGATGAAAATGTATGGCCATGTTCATTGACATATAGCATAAAGAAACACAACTACCATCTTGGGCAGTTGTACAGTAAGGCTGGTGTGAAAGAGTACTTAGAGGAGCATCATAGCAAGCTATGGGCAAGGTCACTTTTCAATGAATTGTGTAAAGTAGATTACATTAATAACAATCTAGTTGAGTCTTTTAATTCAAAGATTAAAAAATGGAAGGGTATACACATTGTGGACTTGCTAGACAAAATAAGACAGTTTATAATGGAAAAGTTTGATCTCTGACAGCATATTGCAGCTGGAACATTCATTGGCCACATCATAATCCCCAAAGTCGTGAAAATGCTTCATGCAAAATCTAAGGACCTTGATATGGAGATAGTGAAGAGAAGCACATATGAGGCAGAGATCACAACAGTTGACAAGGAAAAAAGAGAGTGGTGATATCCAGTAAATTTGGAAACTAGGACTTGCAGCTGTAGAAAGTGGCAGTTAACTGGACAGCCTTGCATACATGCTTTGTATTTTATTACTTCAATGAGAGGCCCAGTAAGTGAGATCGATCAGTATGTACATGAGTACTTTTCTGTTGCTAAGTACAATGCCACTTATGCTGAAAATTTGCCATCAATGGAGGGCAAACAACAGTGGGATGTGGTGGATCATGGGTTTAAATTGTCTGCTTCGTTGCCAACCAGGGCCCCTGGTAGACCTAGGAAGACAAGAATTAGGGCAAAATCTGAGGGAAAAGGACTTGGGGGAGGAGAAATAAATGTGGCAGATGTGGAAGGCTTGGCCATCGTGGCACTAACTGCAAGGAATCCATTGACCGAGCTTTTGGAGAAGAAGAGCACTGGGGGCTGAAAATGCAACGGATGACCATTTAGATGCTGAAAATGCTATAGAGGTTGAAACACATGCTGAAAATGCTACAGAGCTTGAAAGTGATGCTGCAATTGCTACAGATGCATCAACAGTGTCATCTGTTGTAAGGTGCAATTGCTACAGATGTTCTCATTTCAATTTTTGCTTCGTTTAATGTTCTCATTTTATTTTTTGTTCATTTAATGTTCTCATTTCAATTGTAGCCCAAGAAAGAACTACAAAAGGGCAGCTGATAGAGGGATGCCACCAGCCAAGAAGAGGCTCAAGTGTGCACCAGATCCTACAGTAGGATTTGTAACTGGAAGCAACCAGCTAAGCAAAGAAATGAGCAAAATTGTGACCACAAGGAGGAGTTCAAGGCTCTTAACTACCCCTTCTTGCAACATCAGGAGCAAGAAGATGAAAGATCTGTGACTGGAATCCTTTAGTGTTGTTTTTGTTGTTTAACAACTATTTGTGAACTTGTTAGCTGCTATCTTAAGTGTGTGATGTTGAAATTATGAACTTATGTAATGGTGAACTTGTGAGCTACTATATTGAATGTGCAATGCTGAATTTATGTTATTTTGTGAGTTGTTATCTTGTGAGCTGCTAGTTTCAAATTTATGCTACAGATCATTTGGTCAAATATTTCAATCTATGCTATTTCAGTGATTGTTCAAAGCAATATGCCAAGCAGGATTATCGAGTCATTTCCAAATAGCAACATCACAAGATCCGCAAATCACAACATTGTTCTTGTGATAATACATTCACAAACTAAGCTCCATCACAGCATACACTACAAAGAGAAATCCATTTAGTATGGATTATTATACCACCGAGAAATAAATGTGGCCAAAATGCTAATACCAAGAACTATGGTAAATCCCCATGCTTGCATAAGCTCGTTCCTCTTTTTCATCTTCATCTTCAGTTTCTTTATCTTCTCAGTTAGATACATCACCCTCCTCACTAAATCATGAGATTTTAGCCAGCTCTTCTCCAATTCTGCATGAAGCTCCTCAAATGCACGAGCAACACGTTCGGTTGATGGAGGGTCAATCCAGACAACCCAGTCACATTCATCAGGAAGCTACAAAATCAATGATCGAATGACAAAGAGGACAAAGACCAAAATTGAATCAATCTTAATAGCCAGACGCTTACATCAAGAGAGCAGCCGAGAAACCTTCTACCGGAGCTTTCTCCTCCCTAGGCGATGCGACAAGCAGGAATAAGCTCGTGGCCTGGGCACCGCCGCGTTGACCGAACCTCAAGGCCACAGAATGTCAGATCGGGGATGTAAAACTCCGATTCAAACTGAACTATCCCTTCACCATCGACCTAACAGCAAAAAAATCACCAAATTGATGAACCCTAATTCCGCAACATGCCCAAATCTCCGCCAAATCAACACTGAAACTTACATTGGCAGCTACCGACGAGCTTGCAGAAGACATGCCTGACGTGCCTGACGTACACATCGCTCACCACGCAATGCCCGACCTGCCCCTCTCACCCCGACCGCGGAATCGCCCGATCTAGTGTGTGCTCAAAAATGCCCTTGTCGTCGCGAGGAAGAAGAAAGAGGGGGGAGAGAGTGAACTGGTTAGTTGGGCCCAGATGTAAGGAAGAAGGGGCAAAAATGTCAAAGAAACAACACGTTAGCGGTCAAACAGCCTTGACTGGATGGAAACGGCTCGGAGGGGCATTTCTACAAGGGCACATGACAGTGGAGGGGCATTTTTGAGCAGGCTTTCGAATTAGGGGTATACCTGATTAGGTGGTTTGAGTTAGTGACAGAAATGCAAATGGCCCTTAGAAAATTGGTCTTGGAATTTGGGTTCAGTGAAATATTGTGCATGCTTTTACTGGGAATTAAATACATTGCATATAATAAATCAAAACTACCATAAAAATGATCTCAAATTGACTTTCACATACATTAAATTGATTATTGACATGCTCCATATAAAAGCTCCTTTTAGTATCTCACGACCATACTATTGCAGTCAAATTGGTTTGTGTTTCATTAAGACATGCTATTGGTCTGTGTGTAGACTTGCGCTTACAAAGAGAATTTTTTTAACACCTACAATATTTTTTCAATGACAGGTAATTATATAGTGATTACTAGTATATAATTTGTATTTTGTACTCTCTTTCTGATGGGGCCCAAGGCATTTTCCAATTTTCCTAACTTATAGGAGGGCCCTGGTTGCCCAGTCGTGACTTTTTTATCATGGAATACGCCTTCTGCAAACGTCAATAGGGCAGCAAGATTGACAGTGCACGGCCTTCTGAGATAGAAGTAAATATGAATGTCGCTTGCCTTACTAAACTTAAATTGTGTTATATGTTGCTCCGTTTTCTTGCTCAATCTATGCTTGTCTCTAGAAATTTTAGTAGATCACTAACTTCATTTCTCCTCATATAAGTAAGGGAATGGAAGCGAAAGGACATGTTTGATATTCATAATTTACTTATATTCTATATCTTAATACCTAGTCCCCCACTAGCTTGTTTCTCTCAACAAGCAAGTGCATCACCTCAGCATGCGATGTGCATGGAAAAAGACCACCTGAACATGCAAACATGCATAATGATTTCCCCTCTACTATCACTAGTAGAAACACTACTTTACGCGAGACACATTAGTCTCGATTTGTAAACGAACTGACACTAATGTGACCATTAGTGTCGGTTCCAACGGCTAGGCGGGCGGGCATCAGTAGTCCCGGTTCGTGTTGAATCTATAGTACCGGTTCATGACACGAATCGGAACTGAAGGGGTGGTGGCAGGCTGGTGTTAGTCTGGGGCCCCACTAGTCCCTTTAGTCCAGGTTCGTGGCACGAACCGGTACTATAGGTTCACATTTAGTCCTAGTTTGTGTCATGAACCAGGACTAAAGATTTTCCTATATAAACCTACGTCCATCCCGCGATCGAGCTTGCTCTGTTCTTCCCCTTTCCCCTCCTCTCTGTTCTTCTCCAAAGCTCGAGCTCATCCTTCATTTTGCCCCAAATTTGTCAAGATTTGAAGGCCCCCCATCCATCCGAGTGATCACAAAGGTTACCAACTTTATCCTTTTATCTCTAATTGCTAGATTAGCTCTTGCAATGCTCTATAAGTATAGTGATTTGTGGGTCTTACTTTGGCAGTAATTAAATGTGGTAGTTTATTTCATTTATATGAAATTTGAGCTCAAATTAACTCTTAGTTTGCAAATGTAATTGTGGTTTACTTAGTGCCTTCCCGTCCGTGTCCTAACCACCGTCGATCGCCCGCACCGTCCCGTCGCCGACACCTTCGTGGTGAGCCTCTTGTTCTTATCTTTTTTATATTAAAAAATAATGTTTGTGTGATTTAGATATATAGTTAGTTGTATTATTTTCTTACCCGTACGTTGTTTCTTAAACACAATGGCATGGTTTTGATATCCGTCCCCGTCGGCCCTTGTCTGGTTCATGATTCTGATGTGGTATATTCTCTTTTATAACTATTTGTTGCATTTCGTGTTTATGACAAATTATACCCATCAAGTTGACATAGATATTTTTATCATGGAGGTATGTGAACCGGAAATTCCAACCGACCCTCTTGTCGAGATGTTAAATTTAGTTGAAAAATAAAACGAGTGTTTGAAAGAAAAATTGAATAGAATTGAAAAAAGAGAAGATGAAACTGGAGTTGTATGTTGCCGATGTCGTCGATGATCACAAGATCAAGATGGAGAAAATGCGCTTGAAGATTAGAAATAAAGTACGGTTACGACGTTCGGACACACCATTACGCTGTGGTGTTCCGGGTGGCGTGAGTTGTGAAACTATTCCACATTGTTTCAAATGAAGACCAAACTCGTAACTCAAATATTCACCTCCACGATCAGATCGTAGAAACTTTATTTTCTTGTTACGATGATTCTCTACTTCACTCTGAAATTCTTTGAACTTTTCAAATGTTTCAGACTTGTGTTCCATTAAGTAGATATACCCATATCTGCTCAAATCATCAGTGAAGGTCAGAAAATAACGATACCCGCCGCGAGCTTCAACACTCATTGGTCCACATACATCTGTATGTATGATCTCCAACAAATCTGTTGCTCTCTCCATTGTTTCGGAGAACGGAGTTTTAGTCATCTTGCCCATGAGGCATGGTTTGCAAGCACCAAGTGATTCATAATCAAGTGATTCCAAAAGTCCATCACTATGGAGTTTCTTCACGCGCTTTACACCAATATGACCTAAACGGCAGTGCCACAAATAAGTTGCACTATCATTATTAACCTTGCATCTTTTGGCTTCAATATTATGAATATGTGTATCACTACAATCGAGATCCAACAAGAATAGACCACTCTTCAAGGGTGCATGACCATAAAAGATATTATTCATAAAAATAGAACAATCTTTATTCTCTGATTTAAATGAATAACCGTCTCGCAACAAACAAGATCCAGATATAATGTTCATGCTTAACGCTGACACCAAATAACAATTATTCAGGTCTAAAACTAATCCCGAAGGTAGATGTAGAGGTAGCGTGTCGACGGCAATCACATCGACTTTGGAACCATTTCCCGCGCGCATCATCACCTCATCCTTAGCTAATCTTCGTTTAATCCGTAGTCCCTGTTTCGAGTTACAAATATTAGCAACCGAACCGGTATCAAATACCAAGGTACTACTACGAGCATTAGTAAGGTACACATCAATAACATGTATATCACATATACCTTTGTTCACCTTGCCATCTTCTTATCCGCCATATACTTGGGGCAGTTCCGCTTCCAGTGTCCAGTCCCTTTGCAGTAGAAGCACTCAGTTTCAGGCTTGGCTCCAAACTTGGGTTTCTTCGCGGGAGTAGCAACTGTCTTGCTATTCTTCTTGAAGTTCCCCTTCTTTACCTTGCCCTTTTTCTTGAAACTAGTGGTCTTGTTAACCATCAACACTTGATGCTCCTTTTTGATTTCTACCTCCGCAGCCTTGAGCATAGCGAAGAGCTCGGGAATTGTCTTTTGCATCCCTTGCATATTATAGTTCATCACGAAGCCTTTATAGCTTGGTGGCAGTGATTGAAGAACTCTATCAATAACACTATCCTCGTCAACTTTGCAACCAAGTTGAGTCATATGTTTGTAGTACCCAGACATTCTGAGCATGTGTTCACTGATAGAACTATTCTCCTCCATCTTGCAGCTATAGAACTTATTGGAAATCTCATATTTCTCAATCCGGGCATTTGCTTGAAATATTAACTTCAACTCCTGGAACATCTCATATGGTCCATGATGTTCAAAACGTCGTTGAAGTCCCGGTTCTAAGCCGTAGAGCATGGCACACTGAACTATCGTGTAGTCATCAGACCGCGTCTGCCGGATGTTCAAAGCGTCTACATTAGCGGGAGGGGGCTTGTCACCTAGCGGTGCTTCAAGGACATAATTCTTCTGTGCAGCAATGAGGATAATCCTCAAGTTACGGACCCAGTCCGTGTAATTGCTACCATCATCTTTCAACTTAACTTTCTCTAGGAATGCATTAAAATTCAAAGGAACGGTAGCACGGGCCATTGATCTACAACAACATAGATATGCAAAATCTATCAGGACTAAGTTCATGATAAATTAAAGTTCAATTAATCATATTACTAAAGAACTCCCACTTAGATAGACATCCCTCCGGTCATCTAAATGATCACGTGATCCAAATCAACTAAACCATGTCCGATCATCACGTGAGATGGAGTAGTTTCAATGGTGAACATCTTATGTTGATCATATCTACTATATGATTCACGCTCAACCTTTCGGTCTCCGGTGTTCCGAGGCCATATCTGCATATGCTAGGCTCGTCAAGTTTAACCCGAGTATTCTGTGTGTGCAAAACTGGCTTACACCCGTTGTATTTGAACGTAGAGCTTATCACACCCGATCATCACGTGGTGTCTCAGCACGAAGAACTTTCGCAACGGTGCATACTCAGGGAGAACACTTGTACCTTGAAATTTTGTAAGGGATCATCTTATAATGCTACCGTCGTACTAAGCAAAATAAGAAGCATAATAAGATAAACATCACATGCAATCAAAATATGTGACATGATTTGGCCATCATCATCTTGTGCTTTTGATCTCCATCTTGAAAGCACCGTCATGATCACCTTCGTCACCGGCGCGACACCTTGATCTCCCTTGTAGCATCGTTGTCATCTCGCCAACTATTATTTCTAACACTATCCCTACCGCTTAGTGATAAAGTAAAGCAATTACATGGTGATTGCATTTCATACAATAAAGCGACAACCATATGGCTCCTGCCAGTTGTCGATAACATTACAAAACATGATCATCTCATACAAAACCGTATCACTCATCATGTCTTGACCATATCACATCATAACATGCCCTGCAAAAACAAGTTAGACGTCCTCTACTTTGTTATTGCAAGTTTTACGTGGCTGCTACGGGCTTAGCAAGAACCATTCTTACCTACGCATACAAAACCACAACGATGTTTCGTCAAGTATGTGATGTTTTAACCTTCACCAGGACCAGGCGTAGTCATACTCGATTCAGCTAAAGTGAGAGAGACAAACACCCGCCAGTCACCTTTAAGCAACAAGTGCTCATAACAGTGAAACCAGTCTCGCGTAAGCGTACGCGTAATGTCGGTCCGGGCCGCTTCATCTCACAATACCGCCGAAGCAAAGTATGACATGCTGGTATGCAGTATGACTAGTATCGTCCACAACTCACTTGTGTTCTACTCGTGCATATCATCTACGCATAGACCTGGCTCATGATGCCACTGTTAGGGAACGTAGTATTTTAAAATTTTCCTATGATCACGCAAGATCTATCTACTAGATGCATAGCAATGAGAGGGGAGAGTGTGTCTACGTACCCTTGTAGCCCGAAAGCGGAAGCGTTTAACAACGTGGTTGATGTAGTCGTACACCTTCTTGATCCGTCCCGATCTAGTACCGAACGTACGGCACCTCCTCGTTCAGCACACGTTCAGCTCGATGACGTCCTCGCCTTCTTGATCCAGCAAGACGGGCGAAGTAGTAGATGAGTTCCGGCAGCACGACGACGTGGTGACGGTTTTTGATGAAGAGCAATCTCTGCAGGGCTTCGTCAAGCACTACAGAATCTAGACGGAGGATAAACTAGAGGGTCGGGGTTGCCGGCACACGGCTTGGTGTATCTTGATGTGTTTTGGGTGCCAGCCATATGATACGTCCAAAACGTATCTATAATTTCTGCTTGCTCCATGCCTCTTTTGGGTGATATTGCTATGATATTCATACACTTCCATACACTTTTGATCATATTTGGACTAACCTATTAACTCAGTGCACCCCAGTGCCAGTTTCTGTTTTCGGCTGTTTTTGTATTTCAGGTTTTCACATTACGAGAACTGCCAGGAAAAATCCAGAAAAATTATATAAAAAATCAGCGTTCCAGAACCTACCGTGCGCCTGAAGGACAGCCGGGGGGGGGGCACCAGGGCTCCAGGCGCCCTGGCGGCGCGCCCCCCCCGGGCCGCGCCGGGGGGGGGGCGCCTGGGCCCCCCGAGCCCCGTCTGGTGCCCCCCTTTGGCATATATTTAGAGCGTCCTCCGAAACCCTCGAGACGGGAACTCTTTTTCGCGATCTCTTCTCTGTTCCGCCGCCGCCGCCGCTTCCAAGATCGGGAGCACCAGGAGAACTCTTCTCGGCACCCTGCCGGAGGGGAGGATCATCATCGGGAGCCTCTCCACCACCATGGACGCCTCCCGGATGAGTTGTGAGTAGTCTCCCTTGGACCATGAGTCCATGACCAGTAGCTATGTGATGTTCTCCTCCCGTTCTTGTGCTTCACTAATTAGTCCTCGTGAGCTGCCCTACATGATCGAGGCACATATGTAATCCTTATGTTGTTGCTATGTTGAGTTTGCTGGGATCCGATGGATTATGAGATTATGTTCAGATTGTGATTGAGTAATATATTTGATCTGCCTCTTTTATATTTATGTTCGTAGGTAATTCTTGCATGTTCTCCGTTGTTATTTATTGCTTTGGCCAAGTAATAGGTAGTGACTCCAAGAGGGAATGTTATGCTCGATTGTGGGTTCATGCCCCTCGATGACTAGTTTGAGTGACAGAAACATGAGTCTAGGGGATGTGCTGTTGCCACAAGGGGGAAAACAACGGTGCTTGTGCCCGCGGGTGCAAGGATTGTTTACTTTACGCAAAGTTCTTTTAATGCAGTTGTCTGTTGCATTGAGTTTACACTATGGGTGGGACTCGCAACTTAATACCAGCGAGATGTTCTGAATAGATATCTCAAGGTGGATGATTAGTAGTAGATATTGATGGATTTTGGTCTACTTACTTTGGCGTACCGCCCATGCTTTGAACCTCAACCTTTCTTGCAATGTAGTCAGCATTGGTTTGCGTTCGTGGTCCTGTCAATTGCCCAGCTGTAATTCGTTTACCTCACATAGCTGTTTTATCGTCTTTTGGGAGAGAGACATCACTAGTGAACATCATGAGACTCCGGTCCATATTACCATCATTGATCACATCCGCTATTTACTTTTCGCTTTTATTTACTAGTGCAAACATTATCTATCACTACTATCATTTGTGTTTAATCCTTTGTGAACTACAAGGCCGGAGGGATTGACAACCTCTCTGTACTCGTTGGGAGCAAAGTTATTTGTATCTGTGTGCAGGTCCACGTTGATTGCTAATATCTGGCGCCATAGCAGTTGACACCTTCTTGTTGAACCTAGGAGTCTCTGGGGATTTGATCCTTGGTATCTTGCCAAGGGAAAAACTTCCGCAACACTACATCTCACGCCTTCCACTTGGGGTAACCAACGAGGGGCTAGAGGCCCATCAAGGAGTTTTTCTAGCGCCGTTGCCGGGGACTCCACTCTTCAGGATAGGGGAGTTGCATGCTATCTTTTACCTTTGCTTTTTAGTCTTGTTAGTTTACCTTTCAGTTTTTGCTTTAGTACCTTTTTATCGAAAATCACAAAAATATTTATCTTGCTTGCTTGCTACTATGGGTTCCACCGAGAACACCAAGTTGTGTGACTTCACTAGTCACAACAACGATGACTTTATCAGCACACCTATCACTACACCTGCCACTTCAGCACCTTCATATGAATTAAACCTGCTTTACAGAACTTAGTCATGAAAGATCAATTCTCCGGTGCTGGAGATGATGCTGCTTTACAGTTAAACAACTTTGTTGAACTTTGTGATATGCAAAAGTACCACGAAATAGATGGTAATATTGTTAAGCTTAAGCTTTTTCCTTTCTCCTTGAGAGGAGGAGCTAAAATTTGGTTTCAGTCTTTGCCTAGAAATAGCATAGATTCATGAGACAAGTGCAAAGATGCTTTTATCGGAAAATACTATCCACCTGCTAAAATTATCCAACTTAGAAGTAACATAATGAATTTTAAACAATTGGATAATGAACACGTTGCCCAAGCTTGGGAACGTATGAAATCTCTTATCAAGAACTGCCCTACTCATGGTTTGACTACTTGGATGGTTATCCAAACTTTTTATGCAGGCTTGAACTTTACCTCGCGGAACTTGTTAGATTCGGCCGCGGGAGGAACTTTTATGTCAACTACACTTGGTGCTGCCACAAAGCTTCTCGATGAGATGATGACCAACTATTCCCAATGGCACACCGAGCGCGCTCCAACAGGTAGGAAGGTAAACTCTGTCAAGGAGATTTCCTCCCTTAATGAAAAAGTTGACTTGATCATGTCTCTACTTTCGAAGCAATCCTCTGTTGATCCTCGTGATGTTCCTTTAAATTCTTTGATTGCTCAAGAACAAGTAGATGTGAATTTTATCTCTAGAAACAATTTTAACAACAATGCTTATAGGAGTAATTTTGGTAGCAATCCTAGACCGTTCCCCTCTAATTCTTATGGGAACAACAATGCTTATCCTATCACCAAGAACTCCACTACTGAACTAGAGACTATGCTTAAAGATTTCATCACTACCCAAAAAGCCTTTAATAAGAGTGTAGAAGAAAAACTACATAAACTAGATGATCTTTCTTTTAAGGTAGACCATTTAGCCAATGAGGTAAAATTGCTAAAAATTAAAACTTCTCCTCTTGAGGAGAGGGAAGTCACTCCTATAAATGCTATTCAAGTGCAAATTAATGAAAACATTAGGATGATGGCTAAACTTAAAGAGAGATGGGCTAGAGAAAGGGAGGAAGAAGATAGAATTAAGAGCCTTCCTACTCACCACACTGTTGCTACTATCCAAGTTGTTGAGGATATCCAAACTCTTAGCACCCAATGTACTCCTGGTCCCAATGGACCTATTAATGGTGATGCTATGACTATAGAAACTACCAAACAAGTGAACCTTAAGGACACCACTACCACTTTACTTGATGCTAATGACCTTTATTTTGATAATTGCACTCTTACCGAAGTTATTGATTTCCTTCACAAGATGTCTAGAGACCCCCGCACTAGCACGCTTAATCTTGCCTTCACAGAGCATATCACTAATGCTCTCATCAAAGCTAGGGAGGAGAAACTTAGAGTAGAAGCCTCCATACCTAGAAAGCTAGAAGATGGTTGGGATCCTATAATAAAAATTAAATTGAATGACTTCTCTTGTTATGCATTATGTGATGTTGGTGCTAGTACCTCTGTTATGCCCAAAAGAATATATGATATGCTTAAATTGAAACCTTATGATTCTTGTTCTTTTGGTGTTCGTCTCGTTGATTCTTCCATAAAGAAACCTTTGGGGAGGATCGACGATGTTCTTATCTTTGTCAATGATAATTATGTTCCCGTTGATTGTAGTATTATGGATATTGAATGTGATCCTTCATGTCCAATTACTTTGGGACGTCCCTTTTTACGCACCGTTGGTGCTATCATTGACATGAAAGAGGGTAATATAAAATTTCAGTTTCCTCTCAAGAAACGGATGGAACACTTCCCTCGAAAGAAGATCAAGTTACCTTTTGAGTCCGTTGTACGGGCTAGCTATTCTTTTACTCTTGATAAAACTTGATCTCTATGCATTATGCCTAGCTTAAAGGCATAAAAGAAAGCGCTTTTGGGAGGCAGCCCACATGAATAAATTTTTATATTTTGCTTCTGTTGTGTCTTGATGTTGTTTACTACAGTAGCATCATCATTGTATCTTTGCTTTTCATATTTGTGCCAAGTATAGCCTCTGATTGCTAGAAAGTTCAAAAGTTGTGAGGTGCTGTCCAGGAAACAGATTCTGTCCTTGGATAGAAAAATTCGTATAAAATCACCAGATCATCTATTTGGTCTGAATTTTTTCGACAGCGTTCTCTATATAATTGTCTTTCGTGCATCTGTTCTGAGTTTTTTGATTGGAGTTGCAGCAGTGCCCCGAACAAATCAATTACTACCTGCTGTTCTGTTTTTCACAGATTCTGTCCTGTTTTGCCTTTCCTTCATTTTGCAAACCAAGAGCTTGCTTTTTCTTTGCAAAAACCTTTTGGCAATCTTGAGAAACAGTAGAACTTCAAGAATATCTTTATTTCCAGCAAGGTACAATTATTTTATTATGGGTACTAACCTCGCTAATCAGATTATAATGAGTTATGTATGTAGGGAGTTTTCAAGTGTGCGAGGGAAGATGATATAAAGATTCAGGAGTGTCAAGCGCTCAAGCTTGGGGATGCCCCCGTGCACCCCCAAGAAATATTCAAGGAGACTCAAGCATCTAAGCTTGGGGATGCCCCCTGCATCCCCTTCTCCATCAACATTATCAGTTCGTCTTTCGTTCCACTATATTTTAATCACTTCATGTGTTATGTGCTATGCTTGGAGCGTCTTGCTTTTAGTTTCCTTTTTAGTTTTCCATAACGAGTCGGAACTCAACTTTCTTTATGTGGTAGAGAAACACGCTCCACTTCTACCTAGAACATAACATAGAATTTTCATGTCTATCTTTGTTGTGTGTGTTCTTTGTCTTTTAAATAGCTACTATCATGCTCAGCTCTTAGTATTCATGCTTATCTTTTCAAAGAGCTTTTGTTTAGTTGGTTGCTTGAACTCTCTTTAATTACCATGCTCACCTTATTAAGAGAGTTTGCTTCCGTTGCATTGGTTAATTTGTCTATGATAAAGATGCTACGTGCATAATGGCGCTTAGTAGTTCAGGTTTTCTTATGGCTAGTCTCAAATAGCTGGGGGATTCTCAATGTGTTATTGGAGTACCAACATGATTTGTTTGCCTATGATGTGGTATGGTTTAGTAATATCTTCCTTCAAGAATTTATTTTGATTGACTTGGCGTATGCTCACGCATATTTAAGACTGTAAAGAAAGTCTGTCAAGCCTTGATGATCTTTTATTTCTGAGTAGCGATATAACTTCCATGCCTGATTCAATGTTGCTTTGTCGCTCTGCATGATTATGACCGTCATTGCTCTCTTAGTTGGTCGCTCCCAGTCTTTTGCTAACCTCCACCTGTACTAAGCGGACTAACTTTGCAATACATAGCTCATGGGAAAGTAGCTTAAAAACTATTGTGGTAAAGAATATGTTGCTTATGTATCTTATTTCTTATAAGTTGCTTGCTGAGCGGTAACCATGTTTCTGGGGACGCCATCAACTGTCACACTTTTGTTGAATATCATGTGAGTTGCTATGCATGTTCGTCTTGTCTGAAGTAAGGGTGATTTGCCATGGGCTGAATGAGTATGCATATTGTTAGAGAAGAACATTGGGCCGACAACCAAAGCCATGTATCATGGTGGAAGTTTTAGCTTGGACATTAATCCTCAATCTCTCATGAGAATATGCTTATGCATTAAAGAGGAGTCCATTATCTATTTTCTATGTTGTCCCGATATGGATGTCCTCAAGTTGAGATCTATCAAAAACGAGAAATCAAATGCGATTTATCTCCTTGGACCTTTGTACAGGTGGCATAGAGGTACCCCTTTGTGACACTTGGTTGAAACATATGTAATGCAATGACAATCCATGGAAATCCGAGCTAATTAGGACAAGGTGCGAGCACTATTGGTATTCGATGCATGAGGCTTGCAACTTATAGGATGTCTTATGCATGACACATATGAAGTACTACTACCGTTGACAAAATTGCTTCTTTGTTTTCAAAATAAAAAAAAGCTCTAGCACATAACCGTTCTTTTACTTTTATGTTGAGTCTCCACCTTCTTTTAAAGCACCAACTACTGAGAGCATGATTGTCATTCTAAGTGTAATGTGCATTGTTCCAAAGTAGCATTGTCTTTTGCATGATTGTGATATCGTTTATTTTGAAATCATTGTATCTAGTCATCACTTAAACCTTGAAGGTGCCCCTGCATTTATGTTTTGCTTCACTAAAGGGGGCAAGCTAGATACCAATTTATCATATTTGCACGTCATGTTCATTGCAAATCTTTTTGATGTTTCAGTTTCATATTGTAAAACTTTCAGTCCTTTGTGATTTTCTCATGAGGCAACTTAATTACTATAGAATCGTTGTCTCAGTAAGCTTTTGTCATATGACTATGAAAAAGTCCTATATGGTTAATAGCATGTTACCACAGAAATTATTCTTGTTATCATTTACCTACTCGAGGACGAGCAGGAATTAAGCTTGGGGATGTTGATACGTCCAAAACGTATCTATAATTTCTGCTTGGTCCATGCCTCTTTTGGGTGATATTGCTATGATATTCATACACTTCCATACACTTTTGATCATATTTGGACTAACCTATTAACTCAGTGGACCCCAGTGCCAGTTTCTGTTTTCGGCTGTTTTTGTATTTCAGGTTTTCACATTACGAGAACTGCCAGGAAAAATCCAGAAAAATTATATAAAAAATCAGCGTTCCAGAACCTACAGTGCGCCCGAAGGACAGCCGGGGGGGCCACCAGGGCTCCAGGCGCCCTCGCGGCGCCCCCCCCCCCCCTGTGCCGCGCCGGGGGGGGCCTGGGCCCCCCGAGCCCCGTCTGGTGCCCCCCTTTGGCATGTATTTAGAGCGTCCTCCGAAACCCTCGAGACGGGAACTCTTTTTCGCGATCTCTTCTCTGTTTCGCCGCCGCTGCCGCTTCCAAGATCGGGAGCACCAGGAGAACTCTTCCCGGCACCCTGCCGGAGGGGAGGATCATCATCGGGAGCCTCTCCACCACCATGGACGCCTCCCGGATGAGTTGTGAGTAGTCTCCCTTGGACCATGAGTCCATGACCAGTAGCTATGTGATGTTCTCCTCCCGTTCTTGTGCTTCACTAATTAGTCCTCGTGAGCTGCCCTACATGATCGAGGCACATATGTAATCCTTATGCTGTTGCTATGTTGAGTTTGCTGGGATCCGATGGATTATGAGATTATGTTCAGATTGTGATTGAGTAATATATTTGATCTGCCTCTTTTATATTTATGTTCGTAGGTAATTCTTGCATGTTCTCCGTTGTTATTTATTGCTTTGGCCAAGTAATAGGTAGTGACTCCAAGAGGGAATGTTATGCTCGATTGTGGGTTCATGCCCCTCGATGACTAGTTTGAGTGACAGAAACATGAGTCTAGGGGATGTGCTGTTGCCACAAGGGGGAAAACAACGGTGCTTGTGCCCGCGGGTGCAAGGATTGTTTACTTTACGCAAAGTTCTTTTAATGCAGTTGTCTGTTGCATTGAGTTTACACTATGGGTGGGACTCGCAACTTAATACCAGTGAGATGTTCTGGATAGATATCTCAAGGTGGATGATTAGTAGTAGATATTGATGGATTTCGGTCTACTTACTTTGGCGTACCGCCCATGCTTTGAACCTCAACCTTTCTTGCAATGTAGTCAGCATTGGTTTGCGTTCGTGGTCCTGTCAATTGCCCAGCTGTAATTCGTTTACCTCACATAGCTGTTTTATCGTCTTTTGGGATTGAGACATCACTAGTGAACATCATGAGACTCCGGTCCATATTACCATCATTGATCACATCCGCTATTTACTTTTCGCTTTTATTTACTATTGCAAACATTATCTATCACTACTATCATTTGCGTTTAATCCTTTGTGAACTACAAGGCCGGAGGGATTGACAACCTCTCTGTACTCGTTGGGAGCAAAGTTATTTGTATCTGTGTGCAGGTCCACGTTGATTGCTAATATCTGGCACCGTAGCAGTTGACACCTTCTTGTTGAACCTAGGAGTCTCTGGGGATTCGATCCTTGGTATCTTGCCAAGGGAAAAACTTCCGCAACACTACATCTCACGCCTTCCACTTGGGGTAACCAACGAGGGGCTAGAGGCCCATCACCATACCCCTCTATTTATATGTTGAGCCTTGGGGTCGAAACTTGGAGTAAAAGCCTTCACAAAGTCGGTTTCACCCGAAAGGCAAGAGTCCTTCTCGGACTCTGGACTCCGCAAAACTTCCTTTTGCGCTTTCCAAAAACCTTGTGTGCTTTCCCTTTTGGCCCAAAAAAAGTGTTCTCGTACACAAACATTTCGGGAAGCATCCGGAACCCCTTCCGGTGAATTCCGGAACCCTTCCGGAGGTCAAACACCATTATCTCATATATTAATCTTTATCTCTGGACCATTCCGGAGTTCCTCGTCATGTCCGTGATCACATCCGGGACTCCGAATAAGATTCGGTCACCAACATACATAACTCATTAAATACTATATCGTCAACGAACGTTTAAGCGTGCGGACCCCACGGGTTCGAGAACTATGTAGACATGACGGAGACATCTCTCCGTTCAATAAACAATAGCAGAACCTGGATGCCCATATTGGCTCCTACATATTCTAGGAAGATCTTTATCGGTCGAACCGCATAACAACATACGTTGTTCCCTTTGTCATCGGTATGTTACATGGCCGAGATTCGATCGTCGGTATCTCAATACCTAGTTCAATCTCGTTACCGGAAAGTCTCTTTACTCGTTTCGTAATACATCATCTCGTGACTAACTCATTAGTCATTTGCTTCCAAGGCTTATTATGATGTGCATTACCGAGAGGGCCCAGAGATACCTCTCCGACACTCGGAGTGACAAATCCTATTCTTGATCTATGCCTACTCCATGAACACCTTCGGAGACACCTGTAGAGCATCTTTATAATCACCCAGTTACGTTGTGACATTTGATAGCACACAAGGTGTTCCTCCGGTATTCGGGTGTTGCATAATCTCATAGTCATAGGAACATGTATAAGTCATGAAGAAAGCAATAGCAGTAAAACTTAAATGATCATAGTGCTAAGCTAACGGATGGGTCTTGTCCATCACATCATTCTCCTAATGATGTGATCCCATTGATCAAATGACAACTCATGTCTATGGGTAGGAAACATAACCATCTTTGATCAATGAGCTAGTCTAGTAGAGGCATACTAGGGACATACTGTTTTGTCTATGTATTCACACATGTACTAAGTTTCCAGTTAATACAATTCTAGCATGAATAAAAGACATTTATCATGATATAAGGAAATACAAATAACATCTTTATTATTGCCTCTAGGGCATATTTCCTTCATGTAGTAGAACCAAAAACAAGAAGTGCTAAGGCGAAGAAGGGCACACGACGTGGTAGGAAGAGGTAGAACACAGAACAGTTTGAAAATTTGGGGCATGTAATAATATTTGTAAATTGGTGCGTACTGGTAGTCACTATGTATCCCCGTATTTCTATTCGAACTTGTTTGTTGGTACTTTGTCTAAACCAGCCAAATAAAATTCAAATTCAAATTCAAATTTGGGCTCAAATTTGAATTAGGGATGGGGTATTGATGTTTTAATGCAATCTAAAGTACCTCAACTGAAATATGTTTGCTTGCTGATCATTGCGATCCCTTTTGGTAAGTTGAACTCATAGTCATGAAAAGTTTGTTTCAAAATACCTCCAAAGGTTGGGTAAACGGCCTCATATTTAAGCAAGTTTTTTTGGCACCTAGTCTAAACCAGCCAAATAATTTTCCTACACATCTATTCTACCTATATAGTGTAAATCTAAAGTCTAACTATTTATTGAATGAATTTTCTATTATTTCATTTTTTTGTTGAAAAAACAAGGTTTAATAGAAAATTATATATAAAATAAGTTTAAAACATGGAAATGAGAAAAGTAAGTTAAGATCTTTCTTAGTCAATCCAAAATGATGTTTTGGTGAGGTTTTCACACTTTTTATTTTCAAACCCCCACCTACTCTCGGGTGCCCACTACTCTCTCCCTTGAACTCCATACTACATTGTTCGAGGAATGACAATTTTGTGAAGGATTTTTCGTAAAAATGTATGTAAACCATATTTATATTTTTTTCTCGTTACTATACGACATAATATGACTATGTACGCAAGTTTTATATTTTTTTTATTTTTTTTGAATTAGTTATGCTCAACCCTAAGCAGTCAAAACCCCTCAAAAGCCCTCAAAACCCCACACACTGCCGGATCGTCGATCGTTGTGCGTGGACGGTTGAGATCAGACGCTAGAGTTAGCTACAGTGTGCATCGATCCACATGAGACGCGTTCATTGGTTGAATCGGTGGGGTTTGGATCAGCCTCTCTCGTTGGGGCATCAAGATCGTTCGTTTCAATCCAATGGCACGAGTTGACGCGGTGCATGGACCAAGCCTATGCAGTGCTCTTTCCATCGTTGCATGCATGCCCACACGCAGAACTGCGCCCGTGCGTTGCATGCATGCCCTCGGCGTAGTAGCCCTACTCCGCCACCCCTATCGACGTAGTAAACTGTCGCATGCCTACCATTAGAACCGATGCAGTGTCGCATCAAAGCAAGCACCCGGTCACAATGCAGCAGCCATACCCCGATGAAGACTACCAAAAAAGCCAACGGTGCAATGCGTGCGGTGCATGGCGTGCTCCTCTTTGAGGACACAATGGGCGGCCCGGACACAATACTGGCATGATGGTCGATGTAGTTCAAACGGCGTGCTGCCCATTACAAGATGGGCCAATGAAGGCGTCCATTGTTGTCACGTCTCCCATCGACCGACCGGTGCCCTCTAGCAAAGCCCTAGGGCAATTTAATGGGCTACGGCATGAATGCAGGGGCCGCACACGCAGAGAACGGGGCAGGCGTGTCCCCTTGACCCACGACGACACAAACGCGTGCGTGAGCCCTTCCCCCTTGACCCGCGACCGGTGGCACAGAATCGTCGCAGCCCGTTTCCCACGATCGTTTACACACTTCATGGGGCGCCACCAAACGCTGCCCGCCCATTAATTCTACGGGGTGAAACCACGTCGCACTTGGGCTATTTAAGCCGGGCACTATCATCTTCCTCTCCCTCTCCTTCATCTCCCATATTCACCACAAGCTGCCCGAGTCGTCCCAAGATCCACCCAAGATCCACTCGAAGCAACAAGATGCAGTTCACCGGCGCCACCTACCGTGTGCCACGCACCTTCCCCGAGAGGCTCTACCCTGCCGGAGTCCGGGTGGAGAACACCCTGCGGGTGTGGGCGATCTCGAGGTGGAGGGGGGCAAGGGAGCTGGCCTAGTTCTTCCTCTCGGCCGGCTACCGCCACCTCCCGAGGGGCTCTCCGGTCATGTTCCGACTCGAAGACATCACCAACGACGCCTATCCTATCGGGCTTACGATGACGTTCACCAACCCCTTCGACGCCTACCACCTCCTCGGTCGTGTTTTTTGGTGTGGATGCGAGTTCATTGCATTCACCATGTACTACATCTTCACCGACTTTGACAACGTCTTCCCCGCCAATGAGCGCATGCACACCCTCCCCTACCCCACCGACGACGACGAGTGAAGGAGTTGGCCATGGAGGAGAGGATTTGTCCATGGAGAAGTTGGCCTTGGAGCAAGCAAGGAAGTCGGCCGGTGGTGTTTTATCTTATCAAGGTGTCGTTTTATTATTGTCGTGTTGGGTTGAACTATGAACTATCTATATAAGTTGTAATGGTACTATCTATGTTAGTTGTAACATGGTACTATCTAGCTCATGCAATGCTACTACTTATGCTACTATATTGTGATGTGTTCTATCTATTTTTTTTCTATCTAGTTGATATTGGTCAGTTGATATATATCGTGCTTGATGTTCTATCTATGGACATGCAAGTGTATGGGTACCCAAATTTTCTTGCAAAAAAATTTCATATCTTGGTGTGCTGCATGTGTGCATGCATGTATCTAGGCTCTGGTTAATAGGGTCACCCTAGCTAGTAGGTGTAGGGTGCAAATATTTGTGCAACCATGGACATGCAACTAATTTAGTTCATGCAAATAATTATTGGATTAACTCAAATGCCCAAAAGAAATTTTTCTGGGCTCCTAAAAATATTGGTTTGAATTTTACCTCTAACCAATATTTTCAGAGCAAAACAGGAACATTTTTCTTGGACCTATTTGACGTAGGGGCACATGCATAAAAGCAATCACAAAACAATAGTGGACAAGCAACAAATATGTAAAGAAAAACAAAAAAAATTAGAATACATATGGCCCAACATTTATTCCGTAGAGAAATTTGGCTACAAAAAAACAAGTAAAGAAGTGTATGTTTGTTAAAGGTTTATTTGCCAAAGCAACATTTTTTTTTGAGGTTTTAGTCGAATCATTTTTTCTAAACATGGGGGGCTCTATGCTATAAAACTGGGCTGGTGCCCCTACGCGGGTGGGCTTGTCTCTATTTGGGCCTGGTTATTTTCTCACGGCCCAACATCTATTCGGCAGCAAGTTTTTTTTTACTAGAAACTGAATTGGGTCCAAACTGAATTTGGGGGGTGCGCACACTGTTAACTGAAGAATAAGAACAGAGCATGAACACTGAATATTTCTGCTTCGATTCAGTTACATGAACTTGCCATGGCGCACAGATCGCATCCTATGTTCTGACAGACCTAAATGCCCCCTCTAATGACGGATGAACAACAAGTAAAACAAAAACAGAGCAATGACACAACAATAGAACCCCCCCCCCCGCCATGATATTTGCTTGCTTCTGCAAATCGATCATCTCCATTGGATTTTTCTTGATCTTCTTTAGTT